>MNCI01014538.1:686912-717067 GCA_015680685.1 Gnetum montanum
TTCTTCTTTGGTGAATTCTTGTGGGTAAGTTTTTAACTCTTGCTTCCAAATGAGATTCCTAGAGCCTACGGACTCTTTGGTTTGTGGGTTTGTCAAGGCATAAAGGGCATGAGCCTGCTTTGGAGAGGACCCACTGGCATTCCTTTTTGGTGCAATTGTTAAGTTCCTTTCCTTAAACATTTCCTGCAAGCAATCATCTCTTGTTTCATCCCCATCCATGACATCCATTTTATTGGCATTGTCGTTGTTATTTTTTCCCATCTTTCTTGTTCCTCATATTTTTCCATCTTACAGCTACTGGAGCTTCACTCTTAGTCATGGGGGCCCTAGCAAAAATCTTTTAATTTTTTCCATTTTACTAATTGCCTAACCACTACACCTTAGGTAGTTGCCAGTGATAAATCTCCAAACTAGTTTCTTCCATAACCACAACTCAGCCAATGCACTTCATATTAGCACAAGGTATCAACTGCATTGTGGATTATCTATCCTTGCTCATTTGTGACTATGTTGTGTGTGTAGATGGTCATCATACAAATAATGGATGGGGCTTAGAGGAAGCACTCAAGATGCATCGAAACTAGAGCATTTACGAAATAAGCAGGTTTGGTGGCATGGCTATGAATAAATAATAGAAGGCGCAATCTCAGCATTGGCGGCAACATGCTCCATCTTCTTGCTCTCTCTCTTTTTCTCTTCAAGCTGCCAAATAAAGGCTTGGATGTCATTTATGTACGAGTGTTCACCACAATGGTCATGAACACTAATGTTGTAATATGCTTATTGATCCGTTCACTGGCCACGTTGAGTCTATCATCCCATTCCACTGTTAGTTGTCAATTAGTCAACAATCCCATACCTTCCCAATATTTTGTAAGGAACTTGAGGACAAGCTTTCATTTAGTCATGAGGGTATGATGAGAGTGGTTACACTAGCAGTTATTCTAATTATTAGACAAGTTACTTTAGCGGTTTATTCTAATTATTAGAGTAGTTACTCTAGCGGTTTATTCTAATTATTAGAGTAGTTACTCTAATTATTAGAGTAGTTGCTCCTAAGCCTATAAATACAATGCCCAGGTGCACAATTAGGAGAGAAGTATTTTAGCAATCAAGTAGCAAAACTCTTGTAGTCTGTTTGAAAGTTAGAGTATTTTCCAAGTGCTCATAGTAGGAGGTCGAAGTGTGGACAGATCTTTATTCGAGCATAGTGTACCTAAGCAAACCTTGTGTATGGCAATAAAGATGAGCACTTTGATTCATCCTTGTAGCACTTGAGATTTGTTTTCTTACACATATATTTTATTTTATTTTCTTATGCATTTATTTTATTTTATGCACTTTACATTTCTATTATCAGCATAATAATTCATTTTGATCAATTCAAAAAATCATTAAATTACACTCAATACAATCACTTCGAGCATGTGTGTAACACTTGGTAACCTAGTAATGATTAGTGTTTGGTAATCCCAATAATGTTGCACTAGTTCAAGATGTGTACGGAAAGTGAGAATGGATACTGATGTTAGGATTAGTTGAAGCCTAGTTAATCAGTAGTTAAGTTAAATTAGTCACTTAGTTATCTCTCTCCTTCCTTATTAGCAGTATGACATAAAAACATAAAAGCCATAAAAATCATATGCCTCAAGCTTACTTAACCATACAATCGTGACATAAAGGTAAGCTTGGGAAGACAATGATCAACCAACCCATCCTTGTTCCACAAAGGTGCATAGGTACTTATTCCTTAGAATTCGACCAAATTATGCATGAAATGCTCGTATTCGTATGGTTAAGCATAGGGGTACCTCGTAGCTCATCATTGGCACCATTGCTAGGGACTTAGTTATTTGTGCACTAACTAGAACATAGGAAATCATTCACATCGTTGGAACGAACCCTTAGGGTTGATTGAGAAAATAATAAACAAGAATACATTGCACACTAAATAGACAAGTATGTCTCCTTCTTCATACAAAAGCACCTCATCGCCTAGGTTTGAAATAGGAAACAATCGGCAGCGTAATACACATGACATTGATCTGCTAGTCCCTCAACAAGTCCAATTCATATATATTTATCCTAATGAGTATATACCATACTTCACCTTTATCCTCCATCAAGATGAACAACTACATTGGTGAGACTTAGAAGGTAACATAGTATTACCTCCTAATCGTTTAGTCCCAAGCATGCTTTTTCATGCTCTTACATGAATTGGCATGCCACACTTACATGCAGAATACGTTGTGCAAGACCATGACTCAAGAGAATACCATCCCACTAGGCACAACGTCAAAGGGACTTGCAACAGGAGAGACATCATAAGTCTTTGAAGGATAAGTGGTCCCAAGATGCCCCACATATCTTAACCAAAAATGAGAGTGGTGAACCTACCTCAGGCAATCAGCCACACAACGATGTTCCTCCCCTTAACTTTGGCCAAGGGGTTGTGATTAAAACCTTCATTCCACTATTCATAACCCAAGTTCTGATACCCATGGGCACAAAGGGTTCAAAAAAGAAACACGAACTCATGATAAAAGTGGACATTCTGATCGCAATTGCGATCGGGGCTGAGACAGCAAAAGGGAAGGTAGCAAACACCATCATGGTGACGGTTCTCCTTTTTCTTCACCTTCATCATCTCCTTCACCCTCTCCTTTAATATCTAGATGTGATCATAAAGAAAAAGACCATGGAGATAAAGGTAGGGAAAGTGGAATTCATAAACGAAACAACCAACAAAGGGGACAAGGGTACTCTAGAGACTCACAACATAGAATAAGGGAGAGTAGGGAACAATGTAAACATCATAGATGCCATGGAATTGATGATCATGATGAACCCCTCCTCACTACTCAAAGTATGTTGGACATAACTGAGGCTGTTAGAATTCCAACAAGCCACCAAAAAGATAGTAGGATCAAGAGATTAGATATGAATAATATCCCATGATTTGAAGGGGGATACAACCTTGATCCTCAGAATCACTTACAAGCATTCCATGATGCACGTGCCTTACAAAATATAGAGAACAAATGGAAAAAACTTAAGTTGTCCCCATGAAAATTAGTTTAAAAATTGAAAAGCTAGTACCGATCTTTAAAACTAGAATCCATTTGTAGCTAGAGTACTATGTTAGAACTATTTAATGACAAGCACCAAACGTACTCCTGAGTGTCTAACTTGTGAAAGCAAATCCAAGGTTGGAAACAAGGAGGACATGAACCCTTAGATGCTACCATGGGCCGATACTATGCACAGTTACAACGTTGTCCTGGCCATGGTTATTCACAAAGGGATCAACTGCACCAGCTCATGGATGGGCTTAGGCATGAAACGAGAAGAACCCTTGGGACTTATGCCCAAGGAAGACTATCTGAGCTTAGGTCCCATCAAATTCAAAGACTATTGGAGCAAGTTGCAAAGGAAGAAGGTGAGCTACAGAAGAGAGAAAGTGTGAAAGAGTATAACCAAGATCCTTCCTTTCAAAAGAAGGGAGTAAGATTTTGTGAGGATGAAGAAGAGTCACCACTCGAAGAAATGGTGAATAGGAAAACATTGCCTATTCAAAAGATGACATCAGAAGTTTGGGCAAAGGTAGACCAAACATGGGATTCCCTAGATAATAGATTTCAAACTATTCTTAAAATAGTAGAAAAGTCTAGAGAGCAAGGTAGTGAGATAAGAAAAAAGAAAGAGGCTAAACATGCACGTAGCAAGGGTAAGGGCAAAGTTGCCAAAATTGAAGAGGTTGTGGATTCGAAAATAGACAATGATAATGGATGTGAGATATGTCAATATGACCATCCTAAGGGATGTTGCCCTATAATCTCACATCTGCAGGAGTCTAGGATGTATGCACTCAACCCACGATTAAACAAAAGGAAAACACTCTGAAGGTTACCTTATCCTCAAGGTAACCCAAGACAGTTTTACCAACCCTTAACATATTATCCCAGTGGAACTCCACCACAACTGATTAAGTAATATCAATAGTGGCATCATCTATAATCATGAGGAATGCCACCACCAAGGCAATAGTATCCTTACCAATAACCTGACCCTGTATGGATATTACGTGCAACAGCCAATCTCCCCACGTGACTCTACTTGTCATGTCACTCCTAAACTTCACTACCAAGCCTACGAGTATTATGAGACTCCCTCTTTTAGAGGCAATATTCCACAAGCATATCATCCTTCTCATCTAGCCAAATCTCTTCCACCAATGGCTCCACTACCACCTGCTCTAGCTATGTAGGGTGAAATCCCTACCCAACCATAGCAACATAATGCCACAAGGGCTGTTAAATCTCAACTTACTGTTGGTTCCAACAATCACATGAAGAAAAGACCTTTCTTTAGAACCAATAGTCCAACTAAGCCCTTGCAATCACAAGTGATTGATTCCTTAGACACCTCAGTATCAATCAAAACTTCAAAGCCCCCTTCAACCCAATCACCACACTCAACACATACGGTCATGCTAACACATGCTGCCACTAATTGGATCAAAGCTAGCCACCTTCCTAGGAAATTCTCTGATCCTAGGAGTCCTTTGATATACTTACAAATCATTGGAAATTCACGGTGTAAGGCTCTTTTGGATTTAGGTTCCAGTGTCAACTTGATTTCTCAAGAAATGTACAAGGCCTAAAACCTATCTCCATTGAAAAAAAGCAACATCCATCTAGAGTTGGCCGACCAGTCCATCACTGTCCCATTGGGACTAGTGGAAGACATTGTTACCACTATTTGTGGGTGGTCGTACCTAGCTAACTTCCTAGTAAGTTAGGTAAACAATGGTAAGGAGGACTTCCCAATCATAATGTGAAGAGCATAGCTAAGCACCATCAACGCACGCCTAGGAATCCATGATCTTTCCCTAGAAATATAAAAAAATACATTCGAAAAGATCGAGAAGAAGAAAGTTTCATGCATCGCATATAGTGACACAGGGTGTAATTGCGTGCAAAGGTCATGGTTTGTGCAAAGTTTAGCATTACCTGCATGCCGTCAGTGTGCATAAGTGATTAACATACAAAGATGCCTATATGCAGTAGCCACATGATAGGAAGACACCCAGTGGCTAACAGCTAATCAAGAAAGTAGTTCACTTATATGCATGAAACCAATTGAGGGTTTGACTTGTGCTTACATCGATAGCATAGACGCATTAGAGCAAGTCCACCGCCAACTTCCAAGTCTTAACCTTGAAAATATCAACTGAGGGAAGTTGGAAATCCCTAAGAAATTTAAGCAGGAGCCCCTCAAGCTAAAACCATTGCCCACTGATATGGAATACATGCTCCTTAAAAATGGAAAACTGGTAATTATCAACGCTAAGCTTGCTCCTCAATAGAAAGAAGAATTTCTGAAGGTAATAAATAAATGATCAAAAGCCTCCGCTTGGTCATATCCCAAATTAATTCGAATAGGTCCTAGGATATGCCAACATAGAATTTACACTGACCCCTCCATGAAGCCTTGAAGACAACTGCAAAGGCGATTGAACCCTAAGCTGAAGCAAGTAGTTAAGGAAGAAATCAAATAGCTTCTCGAGGCTAGGTTCATATACCCCATTGTTGATAGCAAATGGGTTAGCCTCTTAGTTATTGTGCCTAAAAAGGGAGGCAAATGGAGGATGTGCATAGATTTCAAGCTACTAAATATGGCAACATTCAAAGATCACTTTCCATTGCTATTTGTCAACCAAGTCTTAGACACCATCGTAGGGCATCGTTATTACAACTTTTTGGATGGATATAGTGGATATAACCAAATACAAATAGCCCTAGAAGACTAAGCCAAGACTATGTTCACCAGTCCTTAGGGAATGTTCGCATACAAACAGATGTCATTTGGCTTGTGCAATGCCCCTGCAACATTTCAACAACTAGTTCTAAGCATATTCCAATAGCAGATAGGGAATGGCATGGAGGTTTTTACGGACGACTTCTCCACTTATGGAGCAAACTTTGATCAACCCTTGGATTGGTTAGAGCAAGTGTTAAAAAGATATGGAGAAACCAATTTGAGGCTCAACGAGCAAAAAGTCATTTGATGGTCCAAGAAGGTGTAGTACTAGGGCACAAAATCTCACACACAAGGATAGAGGTAGACCCTGAGAAAATCAAACTTATCCAAGGAATTACCCATCAACCAAAAACTGTCAAAGATATTCAGTTATTCCTTGGACATACTAGCTACTATAGGAGATTTATTGAGAACTTTTCAAAGGTTGCCAAACCATTAGTGGAATTAACAAAAAAGGACGTACCTTTCAAGTGGACCAGTGAATGCGAATTAGCTTTCCAAACTCTGAAATAGAAGCTAGTAGAAACACCCATTTTACAAGCTCTTGACTGGTCCAAACCATTCCATAACATGACTGATGTGTCCAACTATGCTTTAGGAGCTGTACTTACATAGTTAGATGACCAGAAGCATCCTTATTACATCCACTATGCAAGTAGAAGTATCGTTGGTGCACAACTTAACTACACTATCACAGAGAAAGAATTAATGGTTGTAGTGTTTGCACTAGAAAAGTTTAGAAACTATGTATTGGGATATAAAGTATATATACATATAGATCATAGTGCATTCTGGTTCCTCATGAATAAGCCAATGGCAAGCCTTCATATCATACGATGGCTTGTAATCTTACAAGAGTTTGATTTAACGATGATCAATCGCAAGGGCAAAGAGAATGTAGTTGCTGATCATTTATCTTGGTTGCAATGGGACAACAAAGAGGATGAGTATCCAATTTTTGATCATTTCCCTGATGAATTCCTCTTTGCTGGTGTAGTGAATAATTAATCACCCATGGAGACAAACTGGTACAGTAGCATTCTGACCTATCTCCTCACCCAACAAACACCACAAGAGTTAAACCTTAAGAAGAAACAACAGTTTCTTCACTGAGCCAAGTACTTTATGGAGATCAATGGGCAACTTTACAAAGTGTGTCCCGATGGCTTGGTTCGATGGTATGTTCCCGATATAGATTAACTATGAGTTCTCTAAGATGCTCATAAGGGTCCTTGTGGGGGTCATTACGCTGGGAGACGAACGACCATCAAGATCCTACTTGCAGGATATTATTGGCCTACATTATTTTGGGATGCCCATCATTTGATCCAATCTTGTGAGCACTGTCAACATGATGGGGGAATAACTACTAGAATGGAGGATCTACAATAATGGATTCAATCGTTAGAACCCTTTGACATTTGGGGAATTGATTTCATGGGGCTGATTACACCAATGTCCAATGGAAAAGCTTATATTATTGTTGTCGTTGATTACCTAACAAAATGGGTCAAAGCAGCTGCTGTTAAAGATTGTACATCATCTACAGCTGCATGATTTGTTTAGCAACAAATCATAAATAGGTTTGGTATGCCACGTGCACTTATTTCAGACAAGGATATACGCTTCATAGGTGCATCTTTTTGACAATTAATGCAACGCTTAGGGGTTGAGCATAAATTGACTACACCATACCACCCCTAAGAAAACGGTCAAGCAAAAGTCACCAACAGGGAGATTACGAAGATATTAACAAGAACCATTAGCAAGTTTAGGTAAGACTAGAGCACTAAATTGAATGATGCTCTTTGAGCATACCACTCCACATAGAAACTCCCTTCAGGCTACTCTCCCTATGAGTTAGTGTACGGTAAATTACCAATACTTCACATTCAAACTAAGCTCTGTACATTATCCATGGCATGTGACCTCAACCTTGACCTTAATCTAGCATAGAAACAACAGTTAGTAACCCTTAATTTGCTAGATGAAACTCGATTAGCTGCCCTGTCATCTAACGAATAGCACAAGGCCTTCAATAAACAACGTCATGACCTAAGAATTAGGAAAGTTAAATATCAGCTAGGAGATAAGGTTCTCTACTAGAATCCCACACATGTGCCACAACATACTAAATTTCATACACTATGGGAAGGACCTTATATTATTTATGCAACTTTTCCTTCAAGGGCCATGATAATATACAAACCTAAGAGCTCTGACAAGAAATTGTTGGTCAACGTACAACAAACCAAACCTTTCCACGAGCTTAGGACAACCAGTACACATGCTACCTCTGTTGATGGACAACCTTGCTCACTATTTTAGATCTTCTCCTTCCAACTCAATCGTGGGGGAGATGGCTACCTATGCTAACCATTCTAGGCCCTCAATTCTTTTTAAATTTTTGTTTTACACATCTTTGTTTCACAAATTTTTGTTTTACACATTTTTCCAACTTTTCTTATTTTTTTTTTACATCATCATTCATATTTTTACTATTTTTTTATTACTTGATTTACTTTTATTCATCATCTAATAAGTGCTTATGATGGTGGATTGAATTATATCATATTGATTGCTAATGTTTAGTTTTTACCTTTGAATTATGATGCTAATATTAAGGTATGGTTCTTTTGGTAAAACAAGCAATGAGTTCATGTTGTCCGCTCATTCATACAACTCTATGGTCTCCTTTGGCTTGGAACTCTAAAGTCCCCTTTTTCTAAGTAAATTTATTAATGAATTGGTGGCTGGGTACTTTTCAAACAAAGGAAAGGCTCAAAGGATGAAAAAGGTATGACTTCAAAGGGATTCAATGCATTTTTGCTAGCCATTCTCTTGGGTGCTTGGATGCCTTTTTCTTGGGTTTTTCACCATTATGACATTGTTCAAATATGAGGAAGCTAACTGAATAAAAATAAGTCTTTGCATGGTGTGGTTCTCATGCATAAACATCAAAAAAACAAAAAAAAAAGAGAAAAAGGTGAGAATTCAAAGCACACCCCTTAGACATAATAAAGTAATATGGGCTACAAGCACTGGTTATGGCACTAGAAAGACATGTTACCCATGCCTAAAGGTTCCCTCTAACTAAGGCCCTTGCTCGCATCCTGCTTCTCCATCTCACTCTCCTTGGGATGGTGGTCACTTTTTGTGGAAGCATTCTTGTTACCTCAAGAGGATGGATTGGCCAAGTGTATTGATGCGAGGTCACTAAATGTGGTTGTTTTGAGTCTAGATTTGGGATGAGTTCTACTCAGTTATCTTAACCATGAAATACATAAGGGGCTTTACACAACCTTGTTCTTGGGATTCCATTCCATTCTCTCCTCTCCATCTTTCTTTCCATTTTCCACCTCATTGCCAATTTTATCATTAGTCTATTCTGGGTTGATGCATTGTTTTTCTTTGGTGAATTCTTGTGGGTAAGTTTTTAACATTTGCTTCCAAATGAAATTCCTAGAGCCTACACACTCTTTGATTTATGGGTTTATTAGGGCGTAAAGGACATGAGCCTGCTTTGGGGAGGACCCACTGGCATTCCTTTTTGGTGCAATTATTAAGTTCTTTTCCTTAAACATTTCCTACAATCAATCATCTCTTGTTTCATCCCCATCCATGACATCCATTTTATTGGCGTTACCATTGTTATTTTTTCCCATCTTTCTTGTTCCTCATATTTTTCCATCTTATAGCTACTGGAGGTTTACTCTTAGTCGTGGGGGGCCTGGCACAAATTTTTCAATTTTTTCCATTTTACTAATTGCCTAACCCCTACACCTTGGGTAGTTGCTAGTGCTAAATCTCCAAACCAATTTCTACCATAACCACAACTCAACCAATGCACTTCATATCAAGGTAAGGTATCAACTGCATTGTGGATTATCTATCCTTGCTCATTTGTGACTATGTTGTGTGTGTAGATGGTCATCATACAAATAATGGATGGGGCTTAGAGGAAGCACTCAAGATGCATCGGAACTAGAGCATTTATGAAAGAAGCAGGTTTGGTGGCATGGCTATGAATAAATAATAAAAGGTGTAATCTCAGCATTGGCGGCAACATGCTCCATCCTCTTTCTCTCTCTCTTTTTCTTTTCAAGCTACCAAATAAAGGCTTGGATGTCATTTATGTACGAGTGTTCACCACAATGGTCATGAACACTAATGTTGTAATATGCTTATTGATTTGTTCACTGGGCATGTTGAGTCTGTCATCCCATTCCATCGTCAGTTGTCAATTAGTCAATAATCTCATACCTTCCTAATATTTTGTAAGGAACTCAAGGACAAGTTTTCATTCAATCATGGGGGTATGATGAGAACGGTTACTCTAGCAATTATTCTAATTATTAGAGCAATTACTCTAGCAGTTTATTCTAATTATTAGAGCAGTTACTCTATTGGTTTATTCTAATTATTAGAGTAGTTACTCTAGTAGTTTATTCTAATTATTAGAGCAGTTACTCTAATTATTATAGTAGTTTCTCCCAAGCCTATAAATACAGTGCCCATGCACACAATTGGGAGAGAAGTCTTTTAGTAGTCAAGTAGCGAAACTTTAGTAGTTTGTTTGAAGGTTAGAGTATTTTCCAAGTGCCCATAGCAGGAGGTCGAAGTGTGGACAGATCTTTATTCAAGCATTGTGTACCTGAGCATACCTTGTGTATGGCAATAAAGACAAGCTCTTTGATTCATCCTTGCAGCACTTGAGATTTTTTTTCTTACACATTTATTTTATTTTATTTTCTTATGCATTTATTTTATTTTATTTTACTTTATGCACTTTACATTTCTATTATTAGCATAGAAATTCATTTTGATCAATTCAACAAATCATTAAATTACACTCAGTACGATCACTTCGAGCATGCGTGTAACACTTGATAACCCAATAATGATTAGTGTTTGGTAATCCCAGTAGTGTTGCAGTGGTTTAGGATGTGTACAGCAAGTGAGAACGAATACTGGTGTTAGGATTAGTTAAAGCCTAGTTAATTAGTAGTTAAGTTAAATTAGTCACTTAGTTATCTCTCTCCTCCCTTATTAGCAATAGGACATAAAAGCATAAAAGCCATAGAAATCATATGCCTCAAGCTTACTTACCCTTTAATCGTGACATATAGGTAAGCTTGGGAAGACAACGATCAACCAACCCATCCTTGTTCCACAAAGACACATAGCCACTTAGTCCTTGGAATTTGACTGGATCATGCGTGAAATGCTCATATTCATATGGTTGAGCGTAGGGGTACCTCGCTGCTCATCAAGGATCGATCCTAGAAGTCCCATAGGTTACATTCAAATAGCAAGACATAAACCATGCATGGTTCTCTTAGATTCTAGGTCATGATTCCACCTCATTTCAAAAGACATGTACAAGGCCTGGAACCTACCCTTGCCAAAAAAGAACAATATCTAGCTAGAGCTTGAGGACCATTTCATTGTTGTTCCACTCTGACAAGTGGAAGATGTTATTACTACCATCAATGATTGGTCTTATCCTATTGGCTTTTTAGTTATCCATGTGGAAAAGAACAAAGGAGAATTTCCTATAATAATGGGAAGAGCATGGCTTAGCAATATAGATTCTAAGCTTGAGATTAGAGACTTGTCCTTGGAAATCTCCAAGGAAGATAAAGCTAGAATCATTCAAGGTTGTAGAGTTCTATGTATCACATATAGTGATAATGACTGCAATTGTGTGCAAAAAATTTGGATCATAAAAGATAATGCCATCATAGTATGCAATGGATGTAAATAAGATATGTGTGTACAAAAGTGTTTGTATGTAGCAACCACTCAACAAGAAGGTACCCAATGGCTGATAATTGATGAAGAAATTGAATCCAATATATGCATGGAACTGACAAACAAAATTACAAGTGCCTACATGGAAGAAATTGATTAGTTAAAATAGCTAAAAAGATAACCTCCTCACATTGAATCACATCAATAGGAAGATATTTAATGAGGAAGATTAGAAATACATGAGACATACAAACCAAAACTCTTAGAACTGAAAGCCTCACCAAATATACTTGAATATGCTTTTTTAAATAATAAAAAATTGATAATTATAAATGAAAAACTTGATAATAAATAAAAGAGAAAATTCCTAAAAGTGATAAATAAATGACCAACTACATTTGCATGGTCCTATGATGAGGTCACTAGAATTGATCCATGCATCTTCCAAAATTGAATCTATACAGATCAAGCTATTAAACCATGCCGACAACCTCAAAAAAGGTTAAACCCAAAGCTTAAGAAAGTTGTTAAGTAAGAGTTAGAAAAACTATTGAAAGCAGGGTTCATCTATCCACTAGATGACAGTGAATGGGTTAACCCATTAGTCATATTACCAAAAAAAAGAAAATGGAGGATTTGTATTAATTTTTAGTGATTAAACATGGTGACATTCAAAGATCATTTTCCTCTACCATTTGTTGACCAAGTCCTAGATACCATAGCAAGACACTAGTATTACAACTCTCTAGATGGATATAGTAAGTACAATTAAATTTTCATTGCACTGGAAGATTAAGAAAAGACCACATTCACTAATCCATGGGAGACATTTGCATACAAGTAAATGTCCTTCATCTTATGTAATGCACCTACTACCTTTCAAAGACTTGTACTTAGCATCTTCCAGAGGCAAATTTATTATGGAGTTAAAGTCTTTATGAATGACTTCTCCACATATTGGCTAGATTTTAAACAAGCCCTGGACTATTTAGAGCAAGTATTGAAAAGATGTGTTAAAACTAATCTAAATCTCAATTGGTAGAAAATCCATTTAATGGTTCAAGATGATATAGTTTTGGGGTACAAAGTATCTCACAAAGGAATAGAGGTACATCTAGAGAAGATCAAAGTTATTCAAAACATCACTCAAAGGCCATAAACTATCAAAGATATCAAATCATTTCTTAGCCACATAGGATACTATAGAAGGCTCATTAAAAATTTTTCAAAGATTTCCAAATCACTTATGGAATTAACTAAGAAAGATGCATCATTTATATGGAAAAAGTAATGTAAGAAACCATTTGGGACCATAAAATAGAAGTTAATTAAGATACCAATCCTTTGAGCTCCAAATTACTTAAAGCCTTTTCACATTATAACAAATGCTTCAAACTACACACTGGGAGCAGTACTAACGCAGCTAGGTGAGCAAAATGACCTTATTATATACACTATACCAATCAAAGCATCACTAAGGTACAACTTAACTACACCACAAGAGAAAAGAAGCTAATGGTCGTGATGTATGCATTGAAAAAACTTAGACATTATGTGCTTGGGTACCCTATTTATGTCCACATGAATCATAATGCCATTCAATTTCTAATGAAGAAACTAATGGTTAGTCCTAGAGTGATAAGATGGCTAGTTATTTTACAATAGTTTGACATTACTATGATCGATAAAAAAAAAACTAAAAATGTGATAGTAGATCATTTATCATGACTTAGATGGGAACCCCAAGAGAATGAACCAATGTTGAATCAATTTCTTGATGAAAACTTATTCACCAAAACTATAATTGTTGTAGACTCAATAGAGAGGTCATGGCTTACTGATTATATAATGTGTCCCACCAAAAAAGAACTTCCTATTGAATGGGACAAGAAATATAAGGAATAATTTCTCCACAAAGTGAAAAGATATATGGAAATCAATGAAAACCTTTACAAGATGTGCTCTAATGGGTTGATAAGATGGCACATTCTAGAGGAAATTCAATAAAGAATCCTACAAGATATAGCAGAAGGATCATGTGTTGATCATTACATAGGACAAAGAACAACACTAAAATTGATTATGGCATATTACTTTTGGCCTACCATATTCAAGGATACACACTAGTTTACACAATCGTATGAAAGATGTCAAAGAGATGGAGTTCTAACAACACAAAATGAAGGATCATAATGATGGATACAACCATTGGAACCTTTTGACATTTTGGAAATTAACATCATGGGCTCCATCACATCAATGTCAAATGGAAAATTCAATATTATAGTAATAGTTAATTATTGTACAAAGTGGGTAGAAGCTGCAATCAAGAATTACACAACCAAAACAACTACTAAATTCTTTCAACAACATGTGATGAATATATTTAGAGTACCACACATGCTTATATCTAACAATGGGACTTACTTTATAGGAGCTAAATTCAAAAAGATAATGTAACAACTCAAGGTAAATCAAAAACTAACTACACCATATCATCCCCAAGCAAATGGTCAAGCAGAAGTGACTAACTGGGAAATCACAAGAATATTAACTAGAAAAGTTAGTTATTATGGAATATATTGGAGTACTAAACTTAATAATGCTCTATGGGTGTATAGATCCACTTAGAAACTTCCTATAGAATATTCCCCATATGAGTTAGCCTATGGTAAACTACCTACATTACCAATTCAAGCAAAACTCAATACCCTTTCTACTACCAGTACACTTGATCTCAATTTAAGCTTAGTTCATAGAGAATGCCTCATAAATCTTAATCTTCTAGACAAAAATTGATTGGTAGCTCAAATGAGTAACGAAATCTACAAAAAGTACTTTAAATGTAGGCATGACACCAAAATTATACAAGTGTTTATCAAGCCAAGCAATTAGATCCTCTATGATAATCCTAGTCATGTCACATAAAAGGTTAAGTTTCAAACCTTATGGGAAGGGTCTTACATTGTCCATATTACATACCAATTTAGCGTCATGCAGATCTATTAGCCAACAAATCCACAGAAGTCGATCCTTGTTAATAATCAACAAGTCAAGCCATACTGTGACTTTCCTTGCTCTTTTAAGGACTCTACCCTATCTACCAAGTAGTTTACCACATGTTCCATCTTCCAATTATCTACTTCTCATAATAGTCATGGGGATGTCAAATTTGACACTTAGGCACAAAATTTTTCTTCTCAAATTTTTCTACTTTTTACCTTTTTACTTTTCTTACCAATCTTTACATTCTTCTACTCTTTTCTTATTTCTTAATCATTTTCCATTCTTTAATATCTTTTAACTTCTTTCTACATTTTTCCATTCTTATCATTTTCCTATAATTCTCATCATCTCTCTTATACATATTTTTGTTGATTTTTCTAATAAATAATGAAGGAATAAAACAAGATGAAGTTCCAATAATGTGAATTTGACCCCATATTATCAAATCATTGAAAGATTGATTCAATGTATAGTGAAACCACATCATCCATCCATGCATTTCCAATAATAAGAGGTTCTTAGCATGAACATAATATATTCTTTCCACAATAAAACTAAAATAAATCTATGATCATTATGCCTAGATGCAAGATTGAAGAACCAACTAGGAATGAAAAGGATGTGACATCAAGGGTATTTGTGGATTCTTTAAGGCTACTACTATCAGTCTTATCCTAGTGTTAAGTCATATTATTTAATTAAGTTTTAATGAAAAATGAAAGTGTATCTAAAATAAGTGCCACTTTCCCATGTCATTGGAAAGACATGTTACCCATACCTGAAGGTAGGTAGCTTCTCAAAAATCTCAAGGTTTCTTGGACTAACATTGGTTGCAGGATTAGAAAGAGATGTTACCCATGCCTAAATGCACTCCTTTGTCCAATGGCTAAGTCTCCTTTAAAAAAAATAAAGTGCTCTAATAATAAAACTACTTCCTTTAACTTCTTTGCTAGGTGGTAATACTTCTTGCAATTATGATAGTCTTGTGGTTGCTAGTTTTGAGATGATGCAATGTGATGTCACTGGAAAGTGGTATTGACTTTGTTTAAATCTTGGATGAAAGGGCTAATGATAACTTTAATCTATATTACACATAGAATTCATTATGCTTATGGTAAAATACCTCATATCCCATTTTCAGCAACCCTTGCTACTGCCATTCCACCTCACTATTATATATATTCATACTTTAATGATTTTGTATAATGTAATGTTATTTTCTCATTAATACTATACTAATATGTGTGTCTTGGAAGACAAGTATGTCTTACATTCAACTCCTTGAGTACCTATAGACACTTGTAGGTGTGGTTATATAAGGGTACTAAGGGTTAGAGCCTGCTTTGGGGAGGATCCACTTGTATAACTCTTGTGCTCCATACTTGATGACCAATTTTGCATCATCTTGTGCATCCAAGAGCAACTCCAAGCCTTTCCTCTTCGGCCAACTCTATTGTGTAGTGAAGAATGGTACTTAGGGGAAGTTTATCAATTTTGGAAAAATAAACAAGATGATGGCACAATCAAAATTGAAGGAATTACAATGCCCTATTCAGTTGAAGTAATTAAAAAGGCACTAAATCTTCCAAATGTCAAAGCAAATATTTCACAAATCTCCATAAGATTCAACACTAATGCAAAGAGGTTATGGTTATAGAGAGCTTACAGAACAATAAACAAAGAATATAGCAAATTGTCCGCTGAAGAGAAGATATGCTTTAATATTGGAACTTATTATATCTTTTCCACCAAAATATTAAACAAGATTTTTACATATGCTACAAGAGGAAGCATCATCCTTATGGGGAAATTCCAGGAAAACATGGCCCATCTACTATTTCTAAAAATCCAAAGAAGTTTTGAAGAGAAGAAGACAGGAAGGTTCACTTTGTCATTCCCTTGCCTCAAAAGAAGATTATGCAAGCAAGCTAAAATTCTGGGCTATACTAATGAAGTCCTATGCAAAGCCCATACTACATCTTATGCCAAAATGTTAAAGCTAGTGCCTCCTAAGAAAGATCAACTAGAGAAACCAACAAGCACTAAGGGAGCAACATGATCCACACCAACTGGAAACATTCTAACCATAGGACAAGAATAAGCAAGACCTAGTGAATTAACACTAGCTAGTGATAAACCAACATCAAGTGCTTCACTAGCATAATAAGATTATAGACCTTCTATAAGCTATTTAAAATAGATTGTAGGATCTATTATTTGGAGGAATAAAAAAGTCTCAAGCATGTACCAAGTCACAGACAATTTTGTAAGGCCTGTAGTATCAATAGAATCCATTAGCAGTCAAATATGATTATAGGTAAGAAAATATGAGGATTGGGCATAACAAATATTGAGGAATGTTACATCCTTCTAGGCTATGCTAAAAATAGAAGAATGAGCCACAATTATGGTTATGCAACACCAAGATGCAGCAGGAGTAGCTGAAGTTATTACTAATCATATTAAGGAATCTTTCAATGTTCTCATTATGCCACTAGTAAATATTACTAGAGCTAAAGATGTTAAAACTATAGCTGGAACCTCTATGGCCTCGCAAGAACATGAGGATATCTTATATCGACTGCTAGAGATAGGGTAAGTAATGCAAACCCTTTTTTATTTCCCTAGCAATATTACTATAGTGTAGTTTGAGCTTATTTCAACAAAGGGTAAGTTGTTAATGACTAAAACTAGAGCCAAACATGCAAAAAATAAAGTGCAAAGGTTGCAAGCCCAATTAGCAACATTAAAGGTAGAGAAACAAGACCCTGTACAATATGTAGTGCTAGACTAGTGAGATAAATTTAAAACTAAACAAGTAGCCCAACTGATAGCCAAAAACATTCAAGTGGAAATAGAAAAGGAGAAACCAATGTGGAGTACTTCAATAACTGAGCCACAAAAATATGCTCATGTCAAAGCCCTAACTACCTTAGAGGAAGAAAACAAGAAGATTACTATATAGAATATAAGGTTGGTTGATATTAAAAAAAAAACAAAAGAATGTCCTTAAAGAAAGAGTCCATAAGCTTAGAGAGCATTTTGCAAGGATTTACTAGGATAGAAAAAAATTAGCTAGGAAAAATAGAACCCTAATAATGGAGGAAGTTCATGTAATCCACTAGAAACTAGCTATTGAGATTAGCACATGGCAAAATGAGGCCAAATGCATGAAAGGCTAAAGGAGCATTTTAGTGACCAAGTGGGTATGTATAAACAAAGCAATAAAAAAGAAATCCATATGGCTAAGGCCAAATCCTGTACCATCACAATGCAAACACCTAATTGATAGCCAATCTTAGATGGCCTTTCCCACATTCATCAAGCTAAACTCAAGAATAAGGACCTATAGATCAAAGATCTCATAAAATATATGGGTTAGCAAGGTTTGATTAGAAAAGCTCATATTTATTGCCATTCATACTGAGGTGCTCAAGTACATCAATGCTCAAATAAAGATCTTTATACTTCTTTGACTCCTACAACAAGCACTCGGAAAATATTCTAACTTTCGAAAGGAAAAACTACAAGAGCTTTGTTACAACTAATGGAAAGATGTTTAGATCATGTGCCTAAGTGCTATAATTATAGGTAGGCATGCATCTCGTGATATCAAATATTTGATGGCATAACATGTGATCCAATATTGGGACTCCGATATTGAGGCCTAAGAAAAATATAGTTCATCCTACCCCCACCACTGAATGAAAATTCATCCTTGAGTAAACAAAAGGAGGAACAAATTATTTACAAAATATTATGAAGGTATGGGATCATTGACTAACTAATCGACACAAACTAACTCAGACCAGACAAATAGATGCCAAGTGCCCAATTGTACAAATTTACAATCTTTTACAAAATTTGGTGTTCATGACAACAAAATTGAACACCTTGGCAAAAATTGATATCCAAACCCCTCTCATAGCTTGAAGATCAGGGAGATGATCAAGCAACTCCAAAGAGATCCTATTACATGGCTTTTACTACCTATTCCTAGGGTTGTTCAAGCTGTTAATCCTTTCCAGCTATAGGCTACTTGTCCCTCGGTTGGGACAGTCTCGTTTCCAATCCATGCTTCCCCTTTTTATGCCATCTATGATCACAATAGACTTGAGGATTAGCCAATGATGTGTAACTTCTAACATTTAGGTATCTTATCTCGTTGGATAGTTACACTTTGACAAAGTTATGATCATGGTAGACTGATTATTTTAATATTTTTTTAATATTATTTGATTAATAAAGTCACTGGAGTTTGTTGGAAGGTTTTAACTTTCTAAATTCATGATTTTAAAGTTAATTCATTAGTTAACATTTGTGGGAGTTAGAAAAACTTCAAAAAAAATTTCATCGAAAACCTAAGGTTTGGCCCCCCCACAACATAGAGCTTACCTCTAGCAATGATAGGACTAAAAAACGAGGTAAATCAGATAAGTGGTTGGAAAGTTATGGGCTCTGGAAGGTTCTAGGCTCTAAAAATTTTCAACATTAAAGATAAGAGAAAAATAAAGAGTTTTAACACAACTTGAAGTTTTATGAGAGCTAGCAAAGCCATAAACATGATGAAATGCTTAAAGAGGGTTAGATAATTCAAAACAAAAAGAGTTTTTCATTGGAAAACATTATGAAGAAGTGCATAATTAGATGTCACTGATGGGATGCATAAAGGATTTGATCATGAAAATGAGTAAGGATAAGGAACTTAACTAGCCCAACCAAGAGGTCTGTAAGTGGGTCCTCCCTAAAGCAAGATCATGCCCTTAATGCCCTTGTATGTCTTCAAACCAAGGAGTCCATGGACCCCATGGTTGATTAATGATTGTGAAAAGTTAAGGACTAAATCTTGTAAGAACCTACCTAAGAATTTTGACACATCAAACTAAGAGATCAAACAAAACCATGAAAAATCAGTAGTGAGGTGAATTATGGGAAGTATTAGCAAATGAAAGAGAAAGTGGAATGGAGTCTCGAATCATGGTCACATGAAGTCCCTTGTGGATCTTATGGTTAAGATGACTTGATAAAGTCCATCCTTAGTCTAGATCAAAAGTAACCACTTCCAATGACTTTGCATTAATACTCTTAAACTAGTCCATCCCCTGAAGACACAAGAATACTCCCACAAATCAATCACCATTCCTTAAAGAGAAGAAAAGAGAACCATGAAGTCAAAAAGGACCTTACTTAGAGGGGACCTTTAGGCATGGATAACATGTATTTTTGGTTCCATAACTAGTGCTTGTAGCTTGTTGTTGAGTCTAAGGGATGTTCTTTGAATTTTTATCATTGTTTTCTTTTTTTCTTTTTCTTTTCTTTTTTTTTGTGAGTTTTATATTTTTATGATTTTTGGATGGGAACCACACCATGTAAAGACTTTAAATTCTTATTATTACTTGATAGTGGAATGGTAAAGGACCCATGAAAATACTTATGTACTCAAAAGGATAAGCAAATACAAAGAGAATCAAATCCCTTTGAAGTCACACCATTATCAATCCATTTAATCCTTTCCAAGTTTGGAAACTACCAAGGTCACAAGTTCGTTAAAATTTTTATTAAGGAAGGGACCTCATATTTACAAAATAAGGAACAGCATATAGTTCATGGATGGGTGGATGACATGGACTCATTGCATATTTCATGAAAATGAAACCATGTCTTAATTATCAATACCAAAAATTCAAAGATAGAATCTAAACATTAGCGATCAAATAACATTATAGTACAAACCACCATTAATAGCAACTACAGCTGCATTGTGTCCTATTGGCAATAAAGGAAAAATAAGACAAACATAAGAAAAACCTAAACTAGAATAAAGTAAAATATAGAAGAAATTGTAAAATATGTAAGAAAGAGAAAAATCTACTAATGATGTTGTAAAACAAAAAGATGTAAAAATAAAAAAAGTATAAAACAAAAGAATGTGTAAAAATTGAGGAGCCACTTTGTATGATCTGCATGGATGGCCATCTCCCCTAAAACTAAGTTGGAAGGATGAGATCCAAAAAATTTAGCATGCTTGTCCATCTAAGGAGGTGTTGCGATCACTAGCTCTCTTAGGCTCATGGAAAGGTTTGATTTATTACATATTGACTAGTAGTTTCTTATTCAGGCTTTTAAATTTGTAGATAAACATGGCCTTAGAAGGAAAGGTTTCATAGATGATGTAAGGCCCTTCCCATAATGTTTGGAACTTAGTTCTTTGTGGCACATGTGTGGGGTTCCAGTAAAGGACCTTGTCTCCCGATTGAAATTTTACCTTCCTTATTTTGAGGTTATGGCATTACTTGCTGAATGACTTGTGCACTTTATTTAAGAACAAGTAACTAATTTATTCTCATATAGTACATTGAGGTTCATTAGTTTTTCTTTTTGTGTTAGACTTAGATCAAGGTCAAGGTCACAAGCTGTTGAAAAGGTACAGAGCTCGAACTGAATAAGAAGAGTTGGCAATTTTTCATACACTAGCTCATAGGGAGAATAGCCTATAGAGAGTTTCCAGGTTAAAGAGTGGGCTCAAAGGGCATCATTGAGTTTCATGCTCCAATCTCTCTTATATTTGCTAACTATTCCTATTAAGATCTTAGTGATTTCCTTATTTGTTACCTCTACTTTACTGTTGGCTTGGGGATGCTAGGGTGTCGTTAATTTATGTTCAACCCCCAAGTGTTGCATGAGCTTTTGAAAGGTAATGCCTATAAAGTGGATACCATTATTAAAAATAAGTACACATGGCATATCAAACTTGTTCACAACATTTTGTTGTACAAATTGATCAACTATAGAAGATTTGCAGTCGATGATGACTACTTTTTTTGCCCATTTCATACAATAGTCAATAGGGACTATGATGTACGCCTTTCCATTTGACATAGATGTGACGGAACCCATGAAGTCAATGCCCCATATGTTGAAGGGTTCTAGTGCTTGGATTCACTATTAAGGTTCCTCCATTCAACTAATCATTCCACCATCACATTGGTAGCATTCACAAGAGCAAACGAATTAGTGAGCATCCTTGAAGAGTGTTGGCCAATAATACCTTACCATTAGGATCTTAATGACTATGAGTCTCCTAGCATAGTGGCCCTCATAAGGACCCTCATGAGGGTCTTAGAGAACATGTGGTTGATCAACATTAGGGACACACCAATGAACCAAGCCATCAGCACACACCTTGTAAAGGTGTCTATTAATCTTCATGAAGCGTTTTACCTAGTGAAGAAAATGTTGTTTCTTCCTACAGTCTAACCCTTGTGGCATCTCTTAAGTAAGAAGATAGGTAAGAATTCCATCATACCAGTTAGGCTCATTGGGCATTTTTTCAATTATAGCCTTAGCAAAGAGGAGTTCATTAGGAAATTAATCAAATAATGGGCTCTCCTTCTTTTTATTATTCCATCACAACTGAGACAAGTGGTTTGTGACCCCTCAGTTCCTTTTCCATCTACCATTGTAAGATCAAATTCTTGGAAGATCACAAGCCACTATCTGATACATGGGCTTACCATTAATTTGTTCATCAAGAACTAGATTACACTATAGTCTGTGTGCACAACCACCTTGTACCAAAGCACATAGTGCCTAAATTTCTTCAAGGCATACACCACAACCATCAATTCCTTATTTGTTGCGATGTAATTTAGTTGTGCATCTATAATGCTTTGGCTCATGTAGTGGATGTAGTAAGGATGCTTCTAATCATCTAACTACATGAGCACAACTCCTAAGGCATAATTTGATGCATTCATCATGATGTGAAGTGGTCTAGACTTGTTAGGTGCTTGTAGAATTGGAGTTTCCATGACCTTCTTCTTGAGGTACTAGAATGCATTCTCACATTTCTCAATCCAGACAAACGAAGCGTCCTTCTTTGTCAACTCCACCAATAGTTTAGCAATCTTAGAGAAATTCTTTATGAATCATTGGTAGTAGCTAGTGTGACCAAAGAATGACTGGATATCTTTGACAATTTTCGATTGATGGGTAATTCCTTAGATGACCCTTCTTTTTTTAGGGTCCACCTAAATCCCTCTTTCAGATATTCTATGCCCCAAAATAATGTCATCCTAAACCATTAGATGTCTTTTCTACTAGTTGAGTCGAAGGTTTGTCTCCAGACACCTTTTCAACACTTGCTTAAGATGTCAAGGGCCTTCTCAAATGTAGCCCATAAGTGGAGAATTCATCCATGAAGACTTTCACCTAGCTATCGATCTATTGTTGAAAGATGCTTAGGACAAGGCGTTGGAAGGTCACAAGGGCATTGCATAAACCAAATGACATCTTTCTATATGCAAAAGTCCCCCAAGGACTTGTGGATGTTGTTTTGGCCTGATCCTCTAGTGCAATCTAAATCTGGTTATAGCCATGATAACCATCCAAAAAGCTATAAAAGCAATGCCTAGAAATGGTGTCCAACACCTGGTCCATAAATGGCTACGGGAAATGATCTTTGTAAGTCATGATGTTCAATAGCCTAAAGTTGATACAAATCCTCCACTTTCCACCTTTCTTTGGCACTATCACAAGTGGGCTAACCCACTCGTTATCTACAATGGGATAGATGAACCCTAGCTTAAGGAGTTGTTCAATCTCCTCGTTGACGATCTACTTAAGTTTGGCATTCAACTGTTTCTACAGCTACCTCTTTGGCTTCATAGAAGGATCTATGTATATGCAATGCTAGCATATCCTAGGATCAATTCTAGTGAGTTCAAGATATGACCAAGCAAAGGCTATTAGCCATTTGTTGACCACCTCCAATAGCTTCTTTTTCTACACAGGAGCAAGGTTAGCATTGATAATAACTAACTTCCCATTGTTTAGAAAGACACATTCCATTCCAGCCAATAAAGGTTTTAGCTTAAGGGCTCCTTTTTAAAATTTTTAGGGGTCTCCAACTCTCCCCAATGAGTGTCATTAGGTTCATCAGAGAGTTGGCGATGGATTTGCTCCATCTCGTCAATGCCTTCAATGTAGGTACTTGTCATGCTCTCACTTGGTTCCATGCAAATTATTAAGCTACTACCAAGATCAATTGTTAGCCACTAGGTGCCCTCCTATTTTTTGGTTGTTGCATACAGGCAACTTTGAATCTCAAACACATCTACATACTATCTACATGTTGTGATGGATGTACTTTTTATGGACCATAGTTTCTGCACATAGTTGCACCTTGTGTCACTATACATGATGTATGGAACTTACTTCTTCTCTATCTTTCCAAATTTATTTTCCTTGAAAATTTCTAAGGTGAGGTCTCTAATTCCCAACCATGCATCAATGGTGCTTAGCTAAGCCCTTCCCATAATGATTGGGAAATCCTTCTTGTAGATATCAACATGAATCATGAGGAAGTTAGCAAGATAGGACCATCCACAAACAATGGTCACAATGTCCTCCACTAGTTCCAAGGGAACAGTGATTAACTAGTCTACCAACTCGAGACAAATGTTACTCTTCTTAAGTGGAAGTAGGTTCCAAGCTTTGTACATATCATGGAAAATTAAATTCTCACTAGAACTTGAGTCTAGAAGATCCTTGCAAGGCTCATTCCTAATGATTTGCAAAAACATAAGGGGACTGCAATGGTTAGATCTTTTCCTAGAAAGGTGGCCAACCTTAATCTAATCCATGATAGCATGGATCAACATCATGATATGCACTTTGGGAGGCACTTGGTTTGAAAGGTTCTTAAATGATGTAGATGAAGAGGATGAGGGAGAAGTAGGGCTATTAGTCACATATGTTTATGAGGGATTTGTAGGACTGTTGGTTTGGAAGAATGTCTTTTTAGGATTTTTTTTTGAACCACTTAGTTGAGGAACTAGCTGTAAGTTAGTCATGGTGGCATTAAATTACTACAACTAGGCTAGAATTTCATCCTACATTGATGGAGCAAGTGGTAATTGAGTTGAAGGTAGAGGGACATGTGAAGAAGGATGAGGAGGATAATGATGAAATGCGGATTTCCCTCTTAGAGACTAGGCTCTATAGTATTTAGGAGGGTAGTAGTGATGTTGAAATGAAGCAGGACTAGAAGAGTCATGTAGGGAAATGGGTTGTTAAACATAGTACCCATATGGATCAGGCTATCGGTAAGGATACTGCTACCTTGGTGGTGGCATCCCCCACTATTATAGGTGTTGCCACTAATGGTACTACTCATAAGGTTGTGGTGGAGCTCCACTCGAATATTAGGCTTGTTGCTAGTGGAACTACCTAGGGTTGCCTTATCCTAAGGCAACCTTCTAGGTGCTTGTCTTCTTTCCAATCTAGGATTTAAAGTGTACATGCTAGACTCCTATAAGTGTAACATAATGGAACAACATCCCTTAAGATGTTCATAGTGGCAGATGTCACACCCACCATCATCATCTAATTTGAAGTCCATGACCTCCTCTATGGTAGCAATCTTACCCTTACCCCTTTGGTGGGCACATTTAGCTTCCTTTCTTCTCCTACAATCATAATTACTACTTTGCTCTTTGGATTCCTCTCCTATTTTTAGAGCAGTTTGGGACTTTTCATCCAAAGAGTCCCATATTTTGTCTACCTTAGCTAAAATTTCAAAAAAAAAATTTGAATTGGCAAGGTTTTGCATTGCACCACCTCATCAAGTGGTGTCTTCTCCTCATTGTCATAGAACTGAACCTCCCTTTTGTGGATGGAAGGATCTCGATTATATTCCTTTGCACTTTCCTTTTTTCTCAACTCTCCTTCTTCTTTGGTAACCTACTCAATCAGCCTTTGAATCTGATAGGCTTTAAATTTTGAAAATCTTCCTTGGGCATAGATCCAAAAAGTTCTCCTTATTTTTGTTTGGAGCCCATCTATGATATGGCGTAGCTACTCCCTTTTAGAATAACCATGGCCAAGACATTGATGCAAAAGAGAATAGTACTTGTCCATGCTTACGTCCAAGGATTCATGTGTTTCTTGTTTTCAACCTTGGATCTACTTTCTCAAGTTGGACACTTAGAAGTACATTTGATATTTATAATTGAAGATGTCAAGCATTGTACTCCATCTATAGATTGATTACAACTCCAAGAACCGATACCAACTTTCATCTTCTTTGATGAGCATCCTTGGGAATAGCTTTAATTTTTGCCATTCATTCTTCATGTTCCACATTCTATAAGGCACAAGCATCATGAAAGGCTTGAAGATGGTTCTATGGATTTGAGTTGTATCCCCCTTCGAACTTGGGGATACTGTTCATATCCAACTGCTTAATTCTACTATATTTCACATGCCTTGTTGGAATTCTCACTAACACTATAATATTTAGCATGTTCCTCATTGCAAGTAAAGGCTCACCATGGTCATAGCCTCTATGATGGCCATGATGCCCATGATGTCCTCTACTTCCTCTTATTTTGTGGTGGTGGGCCTCTCTTGATTTCCTATGTCTTTGGTCTCAACTAGTTCGACAAGCCCTACGATCATCTTTATCCCATCGGTCACCTCCATCAAGGTCACATCCTCTACAACTTTGGTTAGAGATAGAGGAGGAAGAGGATCAAGAAGGTGAAGAGGAAGGAGGACTAGCATCACCATGGTGTCCACCATCCCCTCTTGTTCAGTCACGACCATGATCATCATGTCTATCATCATCGTGATGCTTGTCCCCATTCTTGCCCTAACTTCCAGCATTAGATCCCCCATGGTCATGGGACTTGTTTTTCCCCACACCAAGATTGTTGATAGTGGACTGCAAGTTTTGGTTCATGTTTCCCTCATCAAATACAAGAGAAGGAGAGTTAGTGAATTAAGAATTCCTAGAGCAGGGATCCTCTCCATCTTTTTGGCCCAACAAGAATAAGGGGTTGGTGACTTGTTTTCACTTCGAAGCTTCATAACAAGACTCCTATTGCTAATCTTTCTTTCATTGTGCATTAATGGGATGATAATCCCTAGAGTCATGATCCTACACAATGTATTCAATATGGAGCCCCTAAATGCCCAACCTCATAAGAGTTTTAAGTAGCATCGCAGGAACTAATCGATCGGGCAACAACATAATGTTGCCCTCCATGTCCCTCCGTCACATCTATTCATCCTAATGTAGGATGAAGGTGAAATCTAGCACAGCCTTATTAGGATGAATATAGATCACTTTGCATTGCTAGGACATTGACTATTTTGACCCATCGTGCCTCTGATTGGAAGTATGTTCAAACAATAGCAGAGAATCAACCCTGTAAGAAGAAGACATTTTAGTTGGAAAGAAAAATAGTGTGCTTTTAATATTATTATTATTCTCAATAATTACAACTATAAGGTTTGTTACAATGATTTTGAATAATTTCAGTAAGTCTTAGATAGCACATGTAGCTAACTAAATTCCTTAGCAATGACGCCAATGATGAGCAGCAAGTATGCCCTATGTCCAACCATACGAATCACTAGCATTCACTTAGCGATCCAATCAAATTTTGTAGACTGTAGCTTTCTAAGTACACTGGTTTCTAGGAGGTGAATCTAACCATTGCAATTGTTGTCTTCTTAGGTCCACTTATGAAGTGCAAGTGTATGGTTAAGTGTAATTGAGGCATCTAATTTTAATCATTTTGTCTTTTATCGTTTAATCGCTTAAGTGCTGGAAACAAAGTAAATTTAATATGTAATTAATCTAATTAATCTAGTAACTAATTAACACTTAACTAATCCTAACATAAGCATCTATTCCCACTTTTCGTACACACCCTAAATACATTATAATGTCGTTGGGTTACTAAGTGTTAAGCGCTAATGGGATTACCAAGTGTTAAACGTATACTTGAAGTGGTCTTACTTATGTGTGTTATTTAATTGACATTAATTACTTACTTAAAATTCATTAAAGTAAATTTCATGAATATTAAATGCACAAGGAAAAAATTAATCTATTCCAAGTGCTGCAAGGTTTGATCAGAAAAGCTCGTCTTTATTACTATTCACACTGAGGTGCTCAGGTACATTAGTGCTTTAATAAAGATTTGTACACTTCTTTGACTCCTACTGTAGGCACTCAAAAAATATTCTAACTTTCAGAAGGTAAAACTACAAGAGCTTCGCTACAACTAATGGAAAGATGTTTGGGTCATGTGCCCAATTACTATATTTATAGGTAGGCACACATCCCACGATATCAGATATCTAATAATGTAGCATGTGATCTGATATCGAGGCTTCGATATTAAGGATCTAATATCAGAGCCTAAGAAGAATACGATGCATCAATATCCAACCATACAAATTTTGTAAGGAACTCTATCCTCATTTTGTTTTAACTTGAGAATTAGTTTTCAATCAATCATGTGGATATGATAAAATCATTTAAGTCTTCAATGCGATATCATATCAACAATATCATAGCCCTGCTTATGTCATTGTAGGTATGATGTCATGGTTCTTGGTCTCTATTCTAAATACCAACCCACTATTGTGTCAAACGAACAACTTTGATCCAATGCTTAGGAAAATTCTTGAAATTTGTTTCTATGATTTTACACTTAGCAATTGAGTGAATGTGTGTAGTATGGTGTTAAGTAGTTGTATAGAATCTTTATTCAAGTGAATTGCTCTTGGACATAGTTCATGGCAGAAATAAAGATCAAGATTATTTTCCACCATTGTAACATTCTACCTAGTTTACTTTACTTTTAATTAGTTCATTTTTATGTAGTACATTTTCACTTAGTATACTTACTACTTTTCAGCATGTTTACTTTTCTTAAGTTGTTTACAATTCCTAAGTACTTTACTTTTCCATTGTTTCTTAGTAAGGCAATATAAGTACGATTGGTTTTGAATGTATAGTATAATCATTTGGTAATCCTAGTAGTGTTATTTCTTGGTTTGCCTAGTAGCATAACACTTGGTAATCTCAGTGATGGCTACATAAGTCCAAGATGTGAACGGTAAACTAGAAATGGATACTTATTGCCTATAGGCTAGAATAGTCTCTTCACTTGCATTATATATAGGCTTAGATTCTATTACTCTATTTCAACCATATTTCCACTTAGTCTTAGTTTGAGTTCATAACATCAACCTATCATATGTCTCATTAAGAGTTAAGCCATATAACTTGCACTTTACTAACTCAAAGTGAGAAGACAATGATCACAAACTAAACGTCAACTACTAGTGAATCTACATTGGCTATCCACGAATTATGATCAAGTCACACATATACACTTGTGACTTGTATGATGGAGTGTTGGAATACACAACCGCTCATCACCAAGTATTATTCTCATTTTTTTACTTATTAAACTAAACAATGCTTTGATGATGGAATGTGCCTTAGTTATAAGATCTTTTATACATAATGATGAGTCATTGTTCGTCAGGTCCTGTTATCAGACCCTTGTTATCGAACCCCTATTATCGAAACCCTGATACAAGATACTAAGTCTAATAGGTCTCGATATTGGACCCCCAATATCGTAGCCACAATATCACGGCCTGCATGCGATATCACATACGCGATATCGCAGCCTGCTTCCTCATATATAAATAAGAAGTAGGTAGATTTAGTAGGGGTCTTTTTGAGTTTTAGAAGTTAAGTTAAGCAGTTTTGTAAACATTCTTTATCATTTTTCCTCTCAACCCTTTTCTCCTAGTGCATGCCCGCAGTGTGATGATTGTAATTGTATGGCATCCTTATTTGAGTGTGAAATACTTGGACACGCACATGACTAGCAATAAAGATCGAGATTACTTCATCATTGTAGCATTCACTTAGCTTAATTATTTATTTAATTGTTATTTATTGCTTTCTTAGTTAATATCTCTCTACCCTTATCTCCTAGTAACGCGGAATGAGTATGACTTAATCACAAGCATTCATGTGTGACTAGTTGGTAACCCAGTAGCATACCTAGGCCATACGTTTGGTAATCCCCGTGGTAGTCATGCATGAGGTCCAAGATGTGTACAGATGATTGAGGAATGGATGCTCATTGCACTTAGGCTAGTTTAGATTCTCTCTCACCCTCTCTCTCTTAGCTTAGTTAATATTATTTCCCATCATACCCAGGAGTAGCATTAGTGTAGGAACACATCATACACCTCATTCTGGAATAAATCATACGTGACAAAGTTAATACTAGTCTAGGTGGGAAGACAACGAACTGCAATCTACGAGTAACTGTCTGGATACCACAACTAGTCCGTCTACGGAGTTCGACTGGATCATGCATGAAACACTCGTATTCGTATGGTTGAGTGTAGGGGTACCTCACCACTCATCATTGGCACTATTGCCAAGGACGGTGCTAGTTATCCAGATTAGTTATATCATACAAGGTCACTGTATAGAAATTAATCATATATCTTTTAGGAAGAAATAATTACAAAAAGTCACATACAAATTCACACATAATTTCACAATCATGCCTCTCCTACAAGACTATGATAATGCCACATCTCGTGAGGCAATTCATTAGAGAACCAACGAATTACATGATAATGAAAATTGGAGTATGCAATCCGAGGTGGGGGTTTCTTATAAACATAAACGAAGGCAACATCATCCCAACACATGAAAGCATAACTTACTCAATGAC
>MNCI01014538.1:719295-766740 GCA_015680685.1 Gnetum montanum
GGTCAGTTACCTCATGTCCCAATCTCTACAATCCCTTCTATAGTCCGTCTCATCTCGCTGTTCATGTAATTGTAGCTCGTGTCTCATATAGCATAGAATTCTTACCTCATTTCGGTGGTATCTACATGTGTGTGTTTTGTGAAACTGGTATGGATTACATTTAACCTTCTAGTGCCTACAAACATTTTAAGGTGTGGTTACGCAAGGGCATTATAGGTTAAAACCTGCTTTGGGGAGGATCCACTTGCATGACTTTTGCAATTTGTACTTATTACATACCACCACATCATCTTATACCCTCTGAGTACTTCATTGCCAAATCTATTCTTTCCTTTACCATAATTTTATCAAACGTTCCTCAAAACCAGGTCCTTTTATGTATCACCTAAACAAACCAAGTCCGACATTAAACTTTTAGGACAACTTCCTTGAAAAGAAAATTTCTAACTCTAAAATCACACTAAGCAAAGAATTCAACATTTATTAAAGGCAATGAGTAAGGTATGAAATCATTGAACGTTTTCAAAAACCTTACTAACAATTGATCTTTGTGTGATTATAGATGACCCCTAAAAGAAGACAACAAGGAGGACCTTCTCAAGGTGCAACCGAACGACTAGGGGGAGGCAAAGGCCAAGGACTTCATGCAGAACATACAGAGCAAGAGGCACAATCACTCAGCATCCATCATGAAACTCCTGTTACTGCATAATCTATCCAAGCAAAAGGTGGAGAGGTTAGGGCCCAAGCCTATGAAGAGGAATGATGGCTATTTGCGGCATAACATGTCAAGGCCAGTCAAGTGTTCCCACAACTGCCATGTTCATGGAAAGTGCCGACTCCATCAAACATTGGAACATCAGCATGGATGGCTCATAATCCTTGGATAGAAGAGGAGAAACGTCAAGCGCTTCTTCAATGGTATCAATCTCAGAAGCCTGATCATGCAGGACAAAGGAGAGGCACCCATAGAGGAGCCACCACTACTGGGAACCCCATGAGTTCCACAAGTTTTATCTTTTGTGTCTATTTCCAAATTTTGTTTAATTCTCCACTGCGGCATAAATAAATTCCTAGTCAGTCAATAATCCCATACCTATCCACTATGTAATCAATTGAACTTGTTCCTCACTTTCTTTGACTCAAGGATGAGTTTTTATTCAGTCGTGGGGGTATGATGAGTCATGGTCTGTTAGGTCCTATTATTGGACCCCTATTATCGGAACCCTGATACAAGATACCAAGTCTAATAGGTCTTGATATCGGACCCCTGATATCGCAGCCTACTTCCTCATCTATAAATAAGAAGTAGGCAGATTTAGTAGGGGTCTTTTTGAGTTTTAGAAGTTAAGTTAAGTAGTTTTGTAGGAGATTCTTTGTCAATTTTCCTCTCAACCCTTTTCTCCTAGTGCATGCCTGCAATGTGATGATTGTAATTGTANCTCACCCTCTCTCTCTTAGCTTAGTTAATATTATTTCCCATCATACCCAGGAGTAGCATTAGTGTAGGAACACATCATACACCTCACTTTGGACTAAACCATACGTGACAAAGTTAATACTAGTCTAGGTGGGAAGATAGCGAACTGCGAGCTACAAGTAACTGTCTGGATACCACAACTAGTTCGTCTGTGGAGTTCGACTAGATCATGCGTGAAACGCTCGTATTCGTATGGTTGAGTGTAGGGGTATCTCACCACTCATCACATAAGCATGCAATGTTGATTATTTGTAAGTGGACTTCAAATTTTGATGTTTAATTTGAACAATATTATAAAGTTCCATGTTTTGTTGAGCTATTTAATTTTTTGTCGATTTTTTATAAAGCTAAGCAAAAAATTATAATATCTATTCAATAAATCCTATAGGTCTTTGGATGTAATAAAGCTTTTAAACATATGGAATCCATGTTCACACCATTTGAATTTTATAGATGTTTTTTTTGCTGAAATCAATATCCTTAACCATACAAAGGAATTGGTATTGCAAGTAGGCAAAAAGACTTACAATCAACCAATTACTTATTATACTCTTCTAAATTCTTGCAATTTTTAATCATCATAAATGACATTTATTTGATGTTTGTCCTTTTATGCTTAAGAAATAAGATGATGAGGAAAAGAAAAACTATGTTGAAACTAAGAATGAGAAAAAAAGATCTACAACTAAATAGATGAAAGATCAAGTTAATATCAATGACAAGAATGATTGAATGACAATAAAAAAACTAGAGAAGATAGAAGCTTTTGTAAATACTTTTACTTTTACTATAGGAAATATTGATAAGTTTGAATAGGTAGTGCTTAAGTAAAAGTTTTTCTTTATAAAAAAAGATGATTGTCTACATAGTGGTTAAATATTATGTTGACAAGAGGGTGGTAGAAAATGCTAGAAAGTCTTGATGTAAGGTCAGTTGTGATTGATAGTACTTGCCAACATATACTATTGTGTCTTCATCTGGTACAAAAGTTGATATTTCACCAAAGCCTTCTATTGCTACATCAATTATAATCTTTAGCTAATTACATATTATAATCTTTGTAATTCTTGTAATTTTTACCATTATGAAGGACATTTATTTAATGCTTGTCGTTTTATGTTGAAGGAAAAAGATTTTGAAGAAAAGGAAAAATATGTTGAAGTTGAATATAGGAAAAAATAATATAAAGTTAAATATACAAAAAATCAAGTTAATGTCAATGATGAGAATGATCAAATGTCAATGATAAGAATCTAGAGAAGACAAAAACTCCTGTGCATAATTTTATTGGTATCAAAGAAAGTATTAGGTAGCTTGGATAGATAGCTCATAAGAAAAATTTTTCCTTGCTCGATAAGAATATTATTAGCTTAGATATTAAAATTGGTGTCAACAAAAAGGTTATAATTGATGGTGAAGATTCTCAATGTATGATCAATAATAAGAGACAATATGAAGAATTTCCATAAATGCTACCACTTTCTTGCTTTGATATAAATATTACTATTAAGCCATATCTCTCTCTTTTGAATCCTTTTGCTATTTTAAGTTCAAGCATTGATGTTGAATATTGATGCAAATTTTGTTAGGACCAAGCCCTTCCTCTGTACTAACAATTAATTTTCTTCACTTATTTTTTCAAAGTACCAATGGTAACCCGAGTAGATAATTGTAAAATCAAAATTTTTTTTCATTCTATGTATTTTTTAAATGATGTTTACTTAGTATCAAGCTTATGATGTACTATGAATTTTCTTTGCTCATTATCAATATTTTTTTTTGGGTCCAAAACCCTATAAACTTTGATGTTTCACCAAAGCTTTATATTGCTACATCAAAATTTTTTGCTATTTTAAGTTTAAGCATACAAACGAAAAATAATGTTAAAATTGAGACTATCATCGTATTACTAACACTTGATCTTTATCCTTTGCTATTTTAAAGTATCTACTCTAAGAGCAGTAGAGATTCCTAAATATGAAAAGTTATTCCTTTCCATATTATTTTTCGTGTTTTTTCCATGTAGTTTGAATATTTTTGCTTAAGAGTACACGCTTATGTGCGCAAGCGAGGAATGAAGGGAAAGTGAGAACTAGGATGACAGCCAAACCCAAATAAACTGTAACACGTTAAGATGGCAACTATCAACTTCAAGTATTATGAGGGGAGTTTCAGACGTCTAAGAAAATAATAATAATATTTTCAAGTATTTTGACGATACCGATTAAAGTCCCCATGTGGCCTCAAGGTGCTGATCCACTAAAAACCCTATCTGGAATTGCCTTTGCCGTCAATATTTTTATCGTTAAAAATAATTCGCATCTTCTTAACCCCATCCTAAATATGGGCATTTTTCAGTACCGCAATGCCCTTGCCATCAATGTTATTATGGTTAAAATTCATCCTTATGTTCTTTTATACCATCATAAATATGGGCATTTTTTAATTTATAAAATGTTATAAAACAATCATCGGCATGCCGACGATGGCCGGAACATACCGATAAAACTCTCGTCCTATTGCTTGGCTTACTCGTGCTGCACATGATTCACGGAGCATGCGCGAGGTGCCATCAATGTACGATTTATGAGAAAAATTCTTCGAGATTACCCAATCACATATTGTTCTTAGAAAGATAAATTGCTTTACAGATATCATTCTACTCCTCCTTGCACATGCGATTTATCTGTTGATTTTGTTCAGCATTAAAGTGTTTTGGGAATTACGTTTGGTTTTCTGTCGGATCGGCATTTGAATCCTCTGATCTTCACGCAGGCAAACATAATCCCCATTCACTGATACAGCAGATCCGATTTCATGTGGTTTTCTGATTCATTTTTTTGGTAAAGTTTTTTTGTTGATATGGCTGTAGGGTCTAGCCGATCTACCGAGATGGATTTCGTGAAGATTTTTGAGGACACCGTCCGGGATCTGTAATGGATATGTTTATGATTGTTTGCATTTCTGTGTCGTTTTTCAGTTTGTTGATTTCACGTTTCATTTGATCTGCTGTGAGCCATCTTAGGTTTTAATTCTGGATTTACTTTGTCTTTGTTCTGGGTATGTTCAGAAAGAGGGAAGTGGACAAGGTGGTACTCAAGGTTCCCGAAATCGAGCTGAAGGTGTCAATAACATATTTCTATTTGATTTTTTCTTTTTTTAATTTCCAAAACAAGGACATCAAGTCAAAATTTTGCCCGTTTCAAAGTAGAGTGGATCTATGATAATCATCTGTGCTTGTTATTTGAATTAAGAAATTCCTTTGAATCACAACTTTGTAAGAAGTTTGTCAACGTAACCAGACTATCTTTGCCTACTATCCGCAATTAAAAATAAAAAATAAAAGAACTAGTGTTTCTTTTTACGCTTTTGAGGTTTTCTTGACTGATAAGAACACAGTGTTCCAAGTGGTTACTTGTGTTGTAGTCAACCTTGTGAAAATTGGCAAATTGTTCCAAACGAAAAAGAAACACTAAAAGATGGATGAGATAATGGCCAACGATGGTGATTGGTGGATTTGATGCCATTGGCATCCGTTTAGATAAATCATGAAATGAAGCCATTATAGTATAAAATGATTGAAGTGTATTTTTAGACTAGTAATCCTATAATCTACTTTGAGTGATGGTGAATGATGGTAAGGTGCTTGTTTCTTAAGTCAGAGAACCTAGGTTCGAGCCTGGCACAACCACTCAAAAGATGTTAAGCTTTTGCTTATCCACTGCCCTCCCACGATTCCACCTTGGTAGGATGAGCATTGAGCCTTGGTGTGATGATCCTTTAATCTTATAATCACATTCAAAGCTTAGTAATTTAAAAATGTCAGGTTTATACCTGTTTTGACAGGTTTTTAGCTGTTTAGGATTAGGAAAGAACCAGTAGTCAATATAAAGTAGAAGACCAAATTTTTGGAGCATACTGAAAAGTCAAAACTTGGCCAACTGAGTTCTTTTTGAACTCTTGTTATTAGACCATGTTCACAGAATGTTAATATGGTATATATGTGTTTGATAAGCACGCTTTGATCAATTTAGTTTCCTATATCAATGTCAAAAGTATTTTTTCCTCTAAAAAGTGTGAGACAGACATGCTTCTTGTTTTGTTTGATTCTAGGTCCTTGATGCAACAAACCATGAGCCATGGGGTCCACATGGCTCAGCATTGGTAGAACTTGCTCAAGCTACAAAAAATTAGTAAGTTTCATAAAGTCAGATAATTGTGTTATATATGTACAAATTTGCACCTTCAGTTCAGAGAATATTGAAGGGCTGATATCAAATTTCTCAGCAATGAATGCCAGATGATTATGAATGTCTTATGGAAAAGGTTAGCTGAGACTGGAAAGAATTGGAGACATGTTTATAAGGTAACTGTGTTTTTAGCAATGGCAATTGTCATTGCATATTGTTTTTTGTTTTAATTGATTAAGATCTTGTTTTCTTGATGATAGCTTCTGTTTACTAATTTTAACTTTCTGCATTATAGAAAATTATCTATCTTGATGCTGTTAAAAATTTTTTTCTGCTTTTTTATAGGCCCTCACTGTTCTAGAATATTTGGTGGCTCATGGAGCAGAACGCGTTATTGAGGATATTAATGAACATTCTTATCAATTATCAGTATGAATCCTTACTTATATGATTGTTGCATTCTTCTTACTGTGGAAAGCTGGATGCATTTTGAAAGTTAAGATGTGGAGTTTTTTTTTGGCTAACATATTTCTTTTGGTGGCAAAGGGACTTTTAGAGTTTGAGTATGTGGAGCCAAATGGAAAAGATCAAGGTATCAATGTCAGAAAGAAGTCACAAAACTTGATTGCCCTTATTAGAGACAAAGACAAAATACAAGAAGTAAGACAGAAAGCGGTGGCTAACAGAAATAAGTAAGTGTTTTGTTCTTATTCATTTTTTGATGTTTTATTTTTCATTTTTTTTCTTTTAAAATTTTGGTTTGTAGAATATGCGAGTTCTCATAAAGGACAAATAGTGATTCTTTATTTGTTTGTTGCTTATTTTTGTTCTTTGATTTATAAAGTTCCTGTCACATGGTGTTATAGATACTGTGGCCTTTCATCCACTGGAGGATACAAGCCTAGCTCATATTCAGGAATTGCTGGTGGATATAGCAGCTATGATGATGATTTTGGGGGTCCGTTCAGAAAGTCTGAGGAAGATAATGACAAATTCAAAACTGACAAATATGGTGAAAAATATAATGAGAAAAGCAGTGATGGTAAATCTATTGGCAATAGTAGCAGTGATCAGTTTGTGGATGATGATGACTTTGCAAAGCTTAGGGATCATGGTGATGTTAAATATAGTTCAATGCATGATCACAATAACATTGATGCTTATTCTCCAAGGTTTGTTCTTGCATCTATAGTCTCCTCAAATGTTTTAATTTTCCCTTGAATGTTCATTTAGTATGCCTGCTGTTTGATGTTTTGCTTCCATAATCAGATCTACTTAGAAAAGATTTATAATTTGTATAGATGAAAAGGTAGGGGGGCAGTTGATGCAAACATTTGATTGATAATGTGCAAAATAGAGTTTATAGTGTAACCCATTGGAATTGGACCTGTAATTTGTACATGACAAGTCACAGTTTTAACTAACGAACTACAACTCATTGATATTTCTTATTCTTTTGAATCAGTAAAAAGAGATTATATTAATAAAAATAAAGTTTGAAGTACAATGAGGTTATTCTTGGGATCTTAATAAGAAACTGAGATGAGGGGATGGAAAAAAGTAATCATCTCAAGATACTAATATAATCCTCTTGTTGGAAATAAAAATTATAGGTTTGTAAGGCTTAGAGTATAGGGCAGTCAAGTTCAATTTTATATCTTACATGTTCCTTCCAATTTTTTACTGTTAGCCATCATATTCTATCTAGATTGATTTCTAACCCTTGAAAAGTCCTTTGGTTTCTTCCCTTCCAAATTTGTAAGGCCACATGTGCTTGCAAAGCATTCCAAATTTTATTAATTTGTTGAGTTCTACCAATCCAAGACCAAACTACTGCAAGATCTTGTAATGGTTTTGGTGTAATAAAATGCCAATTTTCAGCTTTCCAAAATCTCTTCCAAATATGGACAATTGTAGGGCAATGCAAAAAGATATGATTACCATCTTCACAAGCATTCTTATAAAAACGTCTACTAACCATAATCTATCTTTGCTTTAGTATATTATATATAGTTAAAAATTTTTCCTCTTTGTGCATGTTTAAAATATACATGAACTTTAGGGATTAGACCACTTTATTGCAATAAATAGCTTCTTTATCCACTTGATCTAGGCAGAAAGTATCATAAGCCTTTACCACATTGTAAGCATATTTATTTTCCTATAAAAGTCCTTACTATCTTGAGATTTCATGCAGTGATTTTTCATCCCTGCATGTACTCTTTTAAGTCCTGGACATATTGCTAAAGCACCAATAATATGTAATTCTTTTTGAAAATCTTTTGTGTGGTTCAAATATTCAACCTTCATTACTTTTAACACATGTGATATGTTATGTGTGAAAATGTTGAGAACCAGCTTATGGTTATGGCAACCAGACACGTCAACATGCACTCAGCTAATGATAAATTTTTAGACATACTGTACATGAATGCAATATTTTTGTTGAAATGTTAGTGCATGATATGCAAGTTGACCATTGATATTTCTTTTTCTGAATTATTGGAGTATGATTTATTCCTTGATGTTAACTTCTGCTATATTTAATCTTGCATAACTAGGGTTGAAAGCAGTGTTCCTTACAGCAAGGATGAAACCCATATCAAGCCAAGTATTGGATCAGCCTCAGTTTATACTGATGATGACTTCGATGACTTTGATCCTCGTGGCACTTCGACAGCTGGTAAAAGCATTTTTTGTGTTTTAAAATTGTTGCTCTTAAATATAAGATTACCATTTTGGCCTTTTGTTTTACAAATTTCGTTGCTTCCTAATGTTAATTACTTGTTTAAAGGTATATCTATAAATGTCATTTTGTAAGCATCTTGTATGTAGTGGCAACCATTGTAAGTATTGAAACTGTCAGAACTAGCATCACGCAATGTTCTGAGAAACCAAGGTAAGATAGCAGGATTCAAGTTCAAAGAAACTGGGATTGGTGAATGTGGTGAGTCTGTTGATGGATGGGTAGCTGAGGTTAAATAGGTGGAGAATTAAAAATATTTTCATAAGATATCCAAGAAACCTATAAACCATTTTCTGGTCTTGAACATTCTGTCATCCTCATCAAGATTAGATGGGGGAAATTGGATTTTGTGCTGTAATGAGTCTTGTTGTGGGTAAGACTAGGAGGCCTTGGAATTTAGTCATCAACCATGGAGAGCACTTGCTAGTTCAAAACATCTGTGATATGGAAGCTAATTATGGTGCCTGATGGTTTACCTTATCGACTTTCTTAATTATCATCATCATCATCATCCTGGGCTTATCTCAAATGTGCAGAAAAGAACTCCTCCCTAAGAAATGGCAGGTATTTTAAAGCTGGGTTTGAACCTGACACCAACTTTCTCAATGATAGCCATCATTATCACACGAAATTGTTCAAACTATATAGGGATCAAGTATGAAGCTGTGGGAGAGAACAATAGAGCAGCATCTCAAACTTGAATCAACAGTATCAGAAAATCAGTTTAGATTTATGCTAGGGAGAAATGCTATGGAGGCTATTTTCTTGATGTTACAATTGATGGAGAAATATAGAAAATATAGAAAAAATCTACATATAATCTTCATTAACTTGGAAAAAGCATGATAGAGTGTGTAGAGATATTATTTGCTGGACCTTGCAAAGGAAAAATTTCCCTGATAAATATATTGAAGTGATTTAAGACATGTATGAAGGAGCTACCACTAAAACTAGAATATCTTGTGGAGCAACATTTGATTTTCTAGTCATAGTAGGTCTACATCAAGGATCTGCACTTAACCCATACTTATTTGCCATTATTATGGATGAATTAACAAAGGAAATACAAGATGAAATTCATTAGTATATGTTATTTGCAGATGATATTGTGTTGATGGATACAACTTGAGAAAATATTGTTTCTAAAATGGAGAAGTGCTGACATGCTCTACAATTAAAAGGCTTAAAAGTCAGCAAAAGTAAGACAAAATATATGGAATGCAATTTTAATAACAACATAAATAATGACAAAATAGAAATGACAATTCAAGGCCAAAAAGTCCCTCATTGCAAATAGTTTTGCTACCTAGGATCAATCTTTCAAATAAATGGTGAAATTAATCAAGGTATAAGAAATAGAATTGAGGTAGGATGCTCAAAATGGAGACATGCTACTGGTGTTCTCTGTGATAAAAGAACACCAATAAGATTGAAGGAGAAATTTTACAGGATGGTAATTATGCTATCTTATATGGTGTTGAATGTTGGGTAGTATAAAAGAGGCATGAATACCAAATCAGTGTGGCAGAAATGTGAATGCATAGATGGATTCTGAATGTTACAAGAAGAGATAAAGTGCATAATACAAACATTAGAGGAAGACTTGGAAGTGGCTTTTCTACAATTAGATATGTTATAGGAATGATGACTTAGATGTTTTAGACATGTGCAAAGAAGATCAGACAATGAGTCTAAAAAAAAAAAAGGTTGCTACATCACTGTTCCACGAAAGCCACCAAAAGGAAAGCCATCAAAAGAAAGACCAAAAAAGATATGGAAAAAAACAATTGAAGATGTTTTGAGGAACTTAAAAATAAACAAAGATTTAGCTCTTCATAGAGACGAATAGTCAAAAAGAGCTCATGCAGCCAACCCCATTTTGTTGGGACAAGGCTAGGATGATGATGATGATCATTATCACATGAAGGCAACATATTCTAAAGCAAGCATGCATACTTATTGGAGGAAAGTTCCATGAAGGACACAGATTTAGATAAAAAAATGAGATGGGGAAGACAATTCTTAAGTTTTGCATAGGCCTATGATTTTGCAATAGCTAATACATATTACAAGAAAAAGGATGAATATTTGGTGACTTTTAAATGAAACCAACAGAACCCAAATAACTTGGGTTATGATAAGAAAAAGAGATTGTAGAACATGCAAGGATAGCAAAGTTATACTTGGAGAAAGCCTTGCAACTCAATATAAATTAATGGTAATGAACTTGCTATTAAAACTTTTAATAACTAAAACTGTAGGATAGTAGTGCATTGTATAAAATGGTTGAATCTAAAGGAAGAAAAAGCAACATAATTAAAAGATTGATGGCTTAAAAAGGACTTTGGGATTTAAACAACAGTGCAGTTGATCTATGGATATAGATTAAAATTTGTATCAAGAAGATAAGAAAGGACATTCTTGGAGAATCAAAAAGGATCAAGTACATATAGAAGGAATCTTGTCGGTGGAGTGAAGTGTAACAAACAATCCAAGATAAGAAGTTCTTCAAGGAGCGGTAAGAAGACTTTGAAAGATATTAGCTAGCAAAAGATGCAGTATAGAAGACAGTGAATATGACAAAACATAACAATTGTGATACCTTATATAGAAAGCTTGGGCCTAAGGAGGGTGAGAAGTTTATTTACAAGCTAGGAAGGACTCAAAGTAAGAAAGAGTAAGACACTGATCATATTAGATGTATCAAGTCAAATGACCAAAGTATTTTGGTTATAGTTAAAAGAAGGATTGAAAAGATGGATACTTTGGTCATAGTTAAAAAAGTTTGAAAATATGGATGACCTGTTTTTAAGGGCTACTTAATAAGGAATTTTTAGGAGATGAAGATCATTGTGACAAAGCAAATTTGGGAATAACAAACTGCATTCATGCCTATGAATTAAGGAAAGCATTAGTAAAGATAAAGAATGATAAAACAACCAGACGTGATGGCATTCCTATAGAAGTTTAGAAGCATATTGGAGATAAAGAAATTACTTGGTTTGAAAACTTTTTCAACAAGATTCTGATGGAAGGGAAATTTTCTTGGACAAGAAGCATTATAGGGTCTATCTACAAGAATATTGGAGTAATTTAAGATTATAGTGGAATGAATAATTTCTTGGAAGAGAAGCATTATAGGGCCTATATACAAGAACATGGGAAAAATTTAAGTTCGTGACAACTATAAGTAATGAAGCTATGAAGATAAAAATCCAGGACCTAGGAGTTAGACAAAGTAAGCATTTTAGATGCTTGAGATTATTATACCAATGGACTATGAGATTAACAATAACATGACAAATAAAATGGAGAAAACTAATGGTGTGCTTTGTGATAAAAGAATTCTTGTTAGATCAAAGGGAATATTCTACGGAACTGTTATAAGACCTACCATTTTGTATGGTGCAGAATGTTAGCCAATCAAGAAGTGTTAGGAATAACAGATGACTATAGCAGAGGTGAGAATGCTGAGTTGGATGTTAGGTGTAAGTAACAATGACAAAATTAATAATTCTCTTAGAAGAAGTTTAAGGATAGCACCCATTGGTGAAAAGATGGAAGGAAGGTCATTTCAGATGGTTTGGTTATGTACAGAGAAGATCAAAGATGGCACCTGTTAGAAAAGGCTGCTTAATTGAGATATGGTAAAAATAATAAAGAGGAAGACTGAAATGTACATGGCACACAAGAATAACAAAAGATATTTGAGATTTGGGAAATAATATCAATTTGACTGATGATGAATTTAGAGAAGATTCAAAACTAGTATGGTTTCATATTGGAAGAAGTAAAAATTTTCTGGGCATTAATTTAGCTCTTAATAAAGGTGAATGGTGGAAAAGAACTCATACAGCCAACCTATGTAATTTGGATAATGCGAGGATGAAAATGATGATGATGATGATTATCTCACAAATGATGTGACATTCATTTTCCTTTTTCTAAAACAAGAATTTCATCCTGGCAAGGTTGTAGTTTCAGTTGTATATTTAGTTATTTCAACTAGTAAATTCGTGGTGATATATCCCTATTCTAATTTATCAGAGCAAAGCTTTCTGGAAAGGAAAAATAATTTTAGGGAACTCTGCCTGATTTTTATCTATTTTGACTTGTTTGCAGCTCTTGGCTACCTCACGGTGAGTCTTTCTGTCAGCCAGTTATCATCCATATTGCAACTCCTTGGTCCTTAAAGGATTTAGTTTTTTCCTAAAAAAGTTGGTTTGCTACTGAGATCACCGTTGTAACATGTTAATCCTAGGGTGCGTTAAGGGCTTCGGGTATATCAACTTTTGTTGGAACCCTTGATGGGGCGGCATTCCAGCTGTATACTATATGAGTTCCAATTGCAGCCTTCATTGACCCATTGGTGATCGAACAAGTTAAGATTTTGAAAAATCTTTGCTTCAGGATGGAAGTCTAAAGGATTTCCATGATTTCTGGCTCAGTAGCATTGGTTCACACAGTCAGTGCTTTTCTTCATTGTTGACAAATCATACGGCAAGTTTCATACACTGCAATAGATGTTCACTTGTGATGCATAATTAGGCTCTGTGAACTTGTGGATGTGATTTACCCATTATAGGTAGGACAGATATCTGCAGGCTTAGCTGTCTTGTTGCAACAGGAGATAATACAAACAGAATGACAGATAATGTGAATTATAGCCAAAGAGATGCCTCACTAGTGAGCTGTTCCAGGTGCCACTGATGAGTTGCAACTCACATTCATAACATACACGGAGTTGGATGGCTTTTTCCCCTTTCCTTTTTTTTTGTCTTCTTTAATATATTGCACATTTTGGACTTGGGACTGCCTTCTACAAGATTGAGGGAAAGACTGATATCCCAATAGGATTTATAGGAATTTTTTTAAAAATGGCCCATTCTTAATCTTATTGTACCATGTATCAAAAGGTATCCTTCGAAAAGTATTACAAAGGTCTATTTGTAACATTTGGTTGTGGGAAACGGTTAGACGTTTGGGATTCTTAATCACTTAAGAGTGTTTTCTAAGGCTTTGTTTTTTTCCCTACAAGCACATGCACTGCTTTGATTGCTTTATTCAAATTTCAGTAATCTATATGCTCAGTGCTGTAACGAACAAACAAACAAACATTCCTGATTGTTGTAACAAACAACAGAATAGAAGACTGAAGAAGACTGATTTTCTATTTAATATAAAATTCTGTACAATGGTACTGGAATCTTTATGTAAAGTTGTTTTAAGACAGTTTATCTAGGATATATACTTATGAAAATTCAAATATTGCTATCTTTTTCTTTTTTCTTTCGGTTAGACATCCATGTTACTTCAGTGGTGTATTTGTTTTTAACATCAATTGCGTTCTGTTAGGTGTTGGTGCTGGTGCATCTGCTGATACAGCAGATGATGACCTTTTTGGGTCATTCTCATCAAATCCTGCTGCTGGTCCCACAAATAATACTACTTTCACAACTTCGGCAACATTTACTGGACAAATACCTCCCCCACCAAGTGCTACAAATTCGTTTGTCCCTACATTGATAACTCCCCCACCCAGTGCAACAAAATCATTTATCAGCACAACAACATCAAATTCCCAGGAAATGGATTTCTTTTCAACTGCAACTGCTCCTACCACTGCAAGCAGTGCAAATTCTTATCTTATTGGAGTAACAGGTGATGCAAACTCTGATGTGGATTTATTTGCAGGTGCTACTTTTGTTGAGGCTCCTCCAGCCGCAAGCACAAATTCATTAAACCAGGTTAGGGAGAAAATGCGCTGAACTTGGATTCGTTGGTGTTTTTTGCTTTATAGGATTCTGCTAAATTGATTGCATTGACAGGGCTGGCTATTTTGATCTCATTGTGATTGTCCCATTTCCAGATTAACGATGATATTTTAAGCCAGGACTTTTTAACTGGTCAAGCATCGGCAAGTAATGTTAGTGGCAATGCGAATCTGTTTGATGGAGATTTCATAGATGCCATTGGGACGGCATCATCCACAGAAAATCAAGCCTTTGAAGCTGAGAAACCAAATTTGACCACCACAACCAAAGCTGAGCCAGCAAAAGATAAATTCCAACCCAAGTCATCAACATGGGCTGATTCATTGAGTCGTGGTTTAGTTGACCTGAATCTTTCAGAACGTGAGTTTTACTTTTCTCTAGACTGTAGTATCAGAATTGATAATAAGGGGCATTGTTTAGTGCACTGTTTGAAGTTGTAATTGAAGTATATTTCTTGTATTATTGGTGCCTCATGTTTTTTTTACTATTGTGGTTATCCTTTGTGTGCAGCTAAGAAGGTATCTCTTGCGGATATTGGCATCGTACTAGATACAAGCACTCCTAAAAAGGATTTAGAATCAAGACCATCATTTACTATGCGAATGGGAAAAGCTATGGGATCTGGTTCTAGTCGTGGGCGACTAGGTGGAAGCACACTTTCTGCTAATTCATCTTCTTCAGTTGAGAGCACTGGTGTGACTGCGCTTGGAATGAATCCATTGACAAATTTGTTTGAAAGCAAACAGGAAACTCCAGCAACGATGGCATCGGGACCTGCAATGAACTTCCCTCTTAACTTTCCAACGGGTTCAGGTCAAACAGGCTTAAATAATCAGTCACAAAATTTTGGCAGATTCAGCTGAGATTTCATTAATAACACTTTGGTTACTTGTTTCTTAATGAAGTGCATTGCGGAGTAGGTGATTCATGAAGGGATTATGGCTATAATAGAATGCTTATTAATTCATTTTTCCTGCCGTAAGGTATTTAGTTTACCCCAATTTCTGTTTACTACAGAAATGCATGCGGGTTCATTCATGGTTTTGGGAGGCTCTGAACAAGCCAATCTTCTATTCTGAAAATCACTGTTGCTTGAATGGTCATTTAAACTATGAGTCACAGAATGAGAAAATTCTCTTTATTTTAAAAACTAAATTAATACTTGTTTGTAACGTGTATTTTAATTTACTGATGCTAAACCGGACATTTTGCTTGTATGTAATCTTAATTCAATATATTTTTGATAAGAAATTTAGTTATGCTCTGTTTCCTTCATTGTTTTCTGTTCTGGTAATTGGTTTTAGGTACTCATGCTAATATTAATGTTAATGATTTTAAGTGGAACATGTGTCAAGCTTTAGCTCTTATAGAGGTACAAAGCAAATAGTGAAAGGGAACTCATGTAGATTACTTCATAGAATACTTCATAGTTTTGCTAGGATATCTAATATTTTCAGCACCTTAATTTTTTATTTTCCCAACATAGCAAAACCTTGACGGAGATCAAGCTGTGATCTTACATGACTATTTGAGCTTATCTTGGTACCTTTATCTAAAGTAAGGAAACAATGATTTACTAGGTTTGGCTGGATACTTGTCACTATAGTCTTTACTGAGTTTTGAATTTATATTTTTACCATATCCTCAGTTATGGCCATTTGGTGCCATAGTCTTAAATTTTACCTGACGTTTCTGTAACCTCTTGATCTTCTATTTTCCCAACAGGGCGGAAGTTTCACAAAGATCAAGGTCCAATTTTACATGACTTTTCAAGTCTTCATACTCTTCTCCCATCTAACCTCTTGATCTTCTATTTTCCTAACAGGGCAGAACTTTCACAAAGATCAAGATCCATTTTTACATGACTTTTCAAGTCTTTATACTTTTCTCCCATCTAAGCTAGGCAAAGGATTATAGTCTTCGCTTGGTTTCGAATGTATATGTTTACTATGCCCATGGTTGACTGAAGCCATGGGTCTAATTGTATATTTTTTTGGTGCCTTCTAGGAATATGTGTTTGAGCATACCTTTGAAATAAAAAATGCCTAATGTTTTAACCCAGCAGGCAATGTTACAATGCCTCTTTACTAAGTTGATTGTCTCCTAAGATTGGTAGACAATCTGCTTAGTAGTGAGGCATCCAAACTTGTGAAACTTATGAGTCGTAATCATGGGAAAGAGTTATCTTTTTATGAAGATAGTTGGAGAAATTTAGGTAGAAGAAGAGGAATTTGTGTATGATTTTCATTAACTTAGAGAAAGCTTATGATCAAGTTTTATGAAAGATTATTTGGTGGTTGTTAAAGAGAAGATATTCATATTGGATACATAAGGACTAACAAATGATGAAGTAACAATTTAATTTTGCATTGTTTGTGTATAGGCTACAAAATTTCTAGTGAAGGTAGGGCCACACCAAAAATCTAATCTAAACCCTAATTTGTTTGTCATTATTATGGATGAGCTAATTAAAGAAATTCACGATGACATCTCTCAATGCATGCTTTTTGTTGATGATATTGTATTGGTGGATAAAATAAAGGCTTAGCTGTAAAAATTAAGTCTTAGAGAAACATGTTAGAATCAAAGGGGTTAAAGATTAGTAGAAAGAATGAAATACATAAAGTACATATTTAGTAAAAAATTGAGTAATGAAGACATGAAAATTAGAATTGAAAAGCAAAACTTTTCTAAATATAATCAATTCATATTTTTGGGGTCACTTGTTCAAATGGATGGTGAAACTAGGTTACCTATATATTTAAGAAATATATTTATTATTTGGCTAAGAGATTTTTTTTTTATATTTTTGAAATTAAAAAATCTCAAATTGGTTCATCAAGAAATGATTTTCCAAGGACAAAGTCTAAGATACAAGTAATTAGACTCTTGCAAATAATTTCCATGAAAAAGTTCATATGTTATTCTAGGGTTATGATAATAATTATTTATTTACTATAGTAAAGTTCACAAGCAAAAGAAAAAAAAAAGTGACCAAGAGATCTCCCCTCATTGTTACAATGATAAAATTATTTTACTGTGACAAAGGACTCTTAGACAAAGCTAGTAGTTGGCCTCTCAGCCAAAATTAGTGTTAATGTGTATATGTAGTAGAGATGAAAATGCTAAGGTGGATGTTGGGTATGATTAGGAGAGACTGAATCAATTCTTCTCTTATTAGCCAAAATTAGTGTTAATGTGTATATGTAGTAGAGATGAAAATGTTAAGGTGGATGTTGGGTATGATTAGGAGAGACTGAATCAACTCTTCTCTTATTAGTTAGATGAAGTGCTGAAGTAGCATCGATAGATTAGAGATTAAGTAAAGTTGTCTTAGATGATTTAATTATGTGTTAAGAAGACTAAAGAATGCATTTGTTATAAGAAATTACCTTATTAAAATCTAAACAGAACTACAAAAAGGAGACTTAAACATGTATGGTTTGTAAACATAAAAAAATCATCTAAAATTTAGGTATTAATGCTCATTTAAGTCTAAATAACAATAAATGAATAAGAAAATTCATATAGGTTGGCCATGTAACTGAGACGTGACATATAACGATGGTAACTTTTTTAGAACTAAAATTATGCCATGATCATGTTTTCATTTGCACCAAGGTGTGCTAGCACGTCGGCAGGAGCGTAACCTTGTAGTAGTAAACATGTGCTTAGATTTTGCAATTTTAGGGCCATATAATAGCACCTGCCAAACCGGCTAACGCACTTTTGTATCACTGTAGCCACCACCATCACGGTTTCAATGGAAGAAAGTAAAACTTTAGTTTCAAAGATTTTGGATCCCATGGTTATCGAAGAGGCGATGCATGTTAACAGCAGAAATATTGCTAGCAAGAGTACGGAGGCGATATCAGTCGATGATGATGCTTCTGCTGCTGCGCAGGTGAATATAAACAGATGTGATCACATTTCGGTTGCAGCCGAACAAGCAGGTCGCCAAGAAGAAGCATTTTCCAGAAAAAATAGCATCGCCCAGAACAGGGTTAGATATGTTTTCTGAACTTATCTCTTCGGACTTGCCTCCCGATTGCGATTCGGATGCGAAGGCACAGGCAAAGGCAGAGGCAGTTGCAGCTGAGCACATGTTCACTGTCGATTCACTTACAGTTTTGTACAGAGCTGCTTTGTTGGCCGGCTACGTATCCTCGGAATATTTAGAATGAAAATGAAATGTATTAATGCTACAGTTTTGATGCAGCGAATTTTTGGGACAGTAGTAATCCCTCTTTTTATTGCTCTTCAATCTAATACCGCACCTTGCCAATGATAAGTGGAGTCACTGCTAAGCTTGGGTTTGCCTTAATTCATCATCGGTATGCTCCGGTTGTATCATGTTGACTGTGTTTTATAATTTTTCTACGGATTATTTTAGTTATGTGGGTTGAGATGTGATTATAGTTATTCTATCGGGGTTTTTGGTTCCAACACCACAATGCTTATCCCGTCCTTAAGACTCTTGATTTCCATTTTGACAAGGAGCGCTCAGTTATAAATAAAATACAATTGTTTTTTCTTTGTCTGGAGAAAAAGTGAAGTCATTTTTAAGGAAATGCTAGGTTACGATCCGTCTGACGGATCGAGTTAGCACCAGGGAACGTGCAAGGAAATCGGTACTCATCCTAATTCATTCCTAATTGCGTTAAATATTAGTTTGGTTTTGATTATAGAATCCTGGCATTGAACCAGGTTTTCCCATGAATCCTGTAAACCCATTCACATAGCAAACAGTTGTTTTGATTCCAAATCCTTTGTTGGAGCAGAGCTTGGGTTATTTGCAGGTGAAGATATCAATTTCGTCGAAATTTGAATTGTATAAATAAAGCGATGTTGGGGTTGGAGGAGGTTGTGCACAAAAGAATGTATAGCCTTTACAAGGAAGATTTTTTTGCACTAAACGTGCTAGAAGTTGTATTGTTTAAGTTCATATTTGCTGAATTATAGGGACAAAAACTAAACTCGAACTAAACTCGAATTGAAATTGAAATATTTTTAGGTTAAGCTGATGAAACTTAAATATTCGATTCAATCATGTTGCCTAACCACACTTAGACAACTCCTTATGTTACTTTTAAAATCTAATATGATACACTAGGATAAAATATGGAATTGAACAATAGTTGATGAGCCATCATTGTTAGGCTATGTCAATGGGATGCACATCCTAGAACTAGTGTACGTAGAAACCTTCTAGAACTAGTGTACTTAGAAGCCTAAAGTCTTTGGAATTTGATCCAATCACTAAGTGAGTGCTAGTGATTCGTATGGTTGGGCGTAGGGTATACTCGTTGCTCATCATTGGTATCATTGCCAGGGATTTTAGTTAGCTACATGTGCTATCTAGGACTTAGTGAAAATTATTCAACATTGTTGGAATGAATTTTAAAGTCACAGTCATTCTAAATAATAATAATATTAAAGAGCACACTATTATTTTCTTCCAATCTAAAATGTCTTATTCTAACAGGGATGATTCTTTGTCAAAGTTTGAGCATACATCCAATCAACAGAGGAATGAATGATCAAATCAATGAGTGCCCTAGCAATGCAGAGTGGTATATACTCATTCGGATGAGTATGTGCCCGACTTCACCTTCATCCTACATTAGGATGAACAAATGTGGTGGAGGGATATGGAAGGCAACATTGTGTTGCCACCTGATTGATCAATTCCTACAATGCTACAACAAACTTTTATGAGCTTGGGCATCTAGGGGCTCTATGATGAGTGCGTTGTGTAGTACCACAACTCTAGGGATTACCATTCCATCGAGGCACAATGAAAAAGAGATTGGCAAGAGGAGAGGTACTATGAAGCTTTGAAGAGAAATGGGTTCAATAACTACTTATTCTTGCTAGGCCAAAAAGATAGTGAGGATCCCTTTTTAGGGGGTTTTTAATTCATTGACTCTCCTCCCATTGGTTTTGATAAAGGGGGCTTGAACCAGAACTTATAATCCACTGTAAACAATCCTAGTTTAGGCAAGAACAAGTCCCATGATCATGGGGGATCCAAAGATGGGAGTCATGGTAGGGGCAAGGACAAGCATCACCATAATGATTGTGGTCATGATTACAAAAGAGGCGGTGGCAGGCACTGTGGTGATGCTAGTCCTCCTTCCTCTCCTCCTTCGTCATCATCTTCTTCCTCCTCTAGCTTTGACCAAAGCCACAGAGAATGTGACCATGATGGAGGTGATTGCCAAGACAGAGATGATCGTAGGGCCTACTAAACCAGTTGAGATCAGGGGTGTGGGCAATCAAGGGAGGCTTGCCACAATGAAAGAAGGGACAACAGAGGGCACCATAGGCATCATGGCCATCATAGAGGCTATGACTATGATGAGGCTTTGCTTACAACTTGAAATATGTTGAATATTGCAGAGGCAATGAGAATTCCAATAAGGCATGTGAAAGATAGTAGAATCAAGTGGTTGGCTATGAACAATATTCCCAAGTTTGAAGGAGGATACAATTTAGATATATAAAACCATCTTTAAGCCTTTTATGATGCCTATGACTCATAGAACATGGAGAATGAATGGCAAAAATTAAAGTTGTTCCAAGAATACTCATTAAAGAAGTTGAAAGTTGGTATTGGTCCTTGGAGTTGGATTCAATTCGTAGATGAAGTATGATGCTTGAACTCTTTAATGACAAGTATCAAATGTACCCTCAAGTGTCCAACTTGAGAAAGTAGATCTAAGGTTGGAAACAAGAAATACATGAACCCTTGGATGCAACCATGGCAAGTACTATTCTCTTTTGCATCAATGTCTTGGCCATGATTATTCTTAAAGGGAGCAATTCCACCATATCATAGATGGGCTCTGATAAAAAAAGAGGAGAACACTTGGGGTCTATGCTTAAGGGAGAATGTCAAAATTAAGAGCCCATCAAATTCAAAGGCTAATTGAGTAGGTTACCAAGGAAGAAGGAAAGTTGAGAAAATGGGAAAGTGTAGAGGAATACAACCAAGACCTTTCCATCAAAAAAAGGGAAGTTTGGTTCTATGACAATGAGGAGGAGGCATCACTTAATGAGGTGATGCAACGAAAGACCTTGCTGATTCAAAAAGCTATTTATGAAATTTTGGCTAAGGTAGACAAAATGTGGAACTCTTTGGATGAAAAATTTTACACTACTCTGAAAATGGCAAAGGAATCCAAAGAGCAAAGTAGTGATCATGATCATAAGAGAAGGAAGGAAGTTGAGTGTGCCCACCAAAGGGGTAAGAGCAAGGCTGCCCTAGTAGAGGAGGTTGTGGAGACCAAAATAGATGATGATGGTGGATGTGACATCTATCAGTATGAACATCCTAAGGGATGTTGCCCCATTGTGTCACACTTGTAGGCGTTTGGGGTGTATGCTCTAAATCCTAGACTGGCAAGAAGGCAAGAACCTAGAAGGTTGCCTTATCCTCAAGGCAACCTAGGGCAGTTCCATCAGCAACAAGCCTATTATCTAAGTGGAGCTTCACCACAACTTTATTGGTAGTATCATTAGTGGTAGCACTCACAATCATGTGGGATGCCACCACCAAGGTAGTAGTACCCTTACAAGTAGCCAAATCCATATAGGTACCACGATTAGCAACCCATTTCTCCATGTGACTCTTCCAATCATGTTTCATTCCAACATCACTACTATCCTCTTGAATACTACACAACTTAATCTTCGATAGGGGAATTTCCATTTTTTTCATTACCCTCATTATCCTTTTGTACATGTCCCTCCACTCTCAACTCAGTTACCACCTATTCCATCAATGCAAGATGAAATTCTAGTATAGCTACAACAATGAAATGCTACTAGGGTTATTAACTTACGGTCGGCTTCTTAGTTGAATAGTTTGGAAACCAAATCTTGAAAAAGACAATTCTTCCAAACCAATAGTCCTACAAAACCCTCACAAACATATGTTGCTGATAGCCCTGCTTCTCCCTCATCCTTTACATCTACATTCTTTGAGTTTCCTTCAAACCAAATGTCTCCCAAAGTACATATTGTCATGTTAACCCATGCAGTAACTGATTAAATAAACGCTGGCCACCTTCTTAGGAAAAGATTAAATCTTGGGAGTCCCCTAATCTACTTACAAATTGCTAGGAATGAGCCATGAAAAACTCTTATTGATTTAGGTTCTGGGGTAAATCTGATTTCTCATGAGATGTACAAAGCCTAGAACCTACCTCCACTCAAGAAGAGCAACATTCATCTTGAGTTGATAGATCAATCCATCACTATTCCCTTGGAACTAGTGGAGGACATTGTAACCACCATTTGTGAGTGGTCCTATCCTACTAACTTCTTGATGATCTGTGTTGCTAATTACAAGGGGGACTTCCCAATCATCATGGAAAGGGCTTGGTTAAGCATCATTAATGCATGGTTGGAAATCAAAGACCTTTCATTGGAGATTTCCAAGGAGAATGCATTTGGAAAGATAGAGAAGAAGAGAGTTCCATGCATTGTGTACAATGATACAAGGTGCAATTGCATGCAGAAACTATGATATGTGAAAAGTACATTCATCACAACATGCAGGTAGTGTGCAGATGTGTTTGAAATTCAAAGGTGCCTATACGCAATAGCCATAAAACATGAGGGCACCCAATGGTTAATAGCTAATCCTAATAGCAGCTAAACCATTTGCATGGAATCAACTAAGAGCTTAACAAGTGCGTATGTTGAAGGCATGGATGAGATGGAGAAAATCTATCACCAACTCTCTGATGAACCTAATGAAACTTATTGGAGAGAGTTGGAAATCATTGAAAATTTTAAAAAAGAGCTCCTAGAGTTGAAAAATATACCTATCAGCATGGAATATGTTTTCTAAATAAATGGTAAGCCAATGATAATTAATGCCAATCTTGCTCTTGAACAAAAAGAGAAGCTATTGAAGGTGATCAAAAAATGGCCAACAATCTTTGCTTGGTCATATCTTAAATTCACTAGAATTGATCCTAGGATATGCTAGCACTACATCTATACAAATTCTTCCATAAAGCCAAAGAGGTAGTCGTAGCAGTGATTGAACCCAAAATTAAAGCAAACCATCAAGGAGGAGATTAAACAACACCTCAAGGTAGGCTTCATCTATCCCATTGTGGATAGCAAGTGGGTTAGCCCACTTGTGATTGTACCAAAGAAATGTGATAAGTGGAGGATTTATATTAACTTTAGGTTGTTGAATATGGCAACCTACAAAGATCATTTTCTGTTGCCATTTGTGGACCAGGTGTTGAAAACTATCTCTAGGCATTGCTACTATAACTTTTTGGATGGTTAGTAGCTATAAATAAATTTAGATTACACTTGAGGATCAAGCCAAATGACATTCATGAGTCTCTAGGGAATGTTTGCATATAGAAAGATGCCTTTTGGTCTATGCAATGCTCTTGCAACCTTTCAACACCTTGTCTTGATCATCTTTCAATAGTAGATTAGTAGTGGGATGGAAGTATTCATGGATGACTTCTCCACCTATGGTGCTACATTTGAACAAGCCTTAGACTTCCTTGAGCAAGTACTAAAAAGATGGGTGAAGACAAACCTTTGGCTCAATTGACAGAAAAGCCATTTGATGATCCAAGAAGGCATTGCTTTGGGACATAGAATATCATAAGCAAGGATTGAGATGCACCCTAAAAATATTAGGGTCATCCAAGGAATTACTTGCTAACTGGAAACTATTAAAGATGTCTAGTCATTCCTTGGACACACTGGCTACTACCAGCAATTTATAGAGAATTTCTCTAAGATTGCTAAACTGTTGGTAAAGTTGACAAAGAAAGATGCTCCATCTGTTTAGACCAAGGAATGTGAAAAGGCATTCTAGAAACTCAAGCAGAAGCTTATAGAAACTCTAATTCTATGAGCACCTAACTAGTCTAGACTGTTCCACATCATGATGGACGCATCAAATTATGCCTTGGGAGCCATGCTCACATAGTTGGATGATTAGAAACATCCTTACTACATCTAGTGTGTGAGCCATAGCATTGTAGATGTGCAACTGAACTACACCACAATAGAGAAAGGATTGATGGCACTGGTGTATGCCTTGGAGAAATTCAAGCACTATGTGCTTGGGTACAAGGTGTTCATGCACACAGACCACAGTGTAATCTGCTACCTAATGAACAAATTGATAGTGAGCCCTAGTGTAATATGGTGGCTTGTGATCTTGTAGGAATTCAATCTCATGATGGTAGGTTGAAAGGGAATTAAGAACATGGTCTTTAATCACTTTTCTTGGTTAAGATGGAATAATAAAGAGGAGGAGAGTCCACTTTCTGATCAATTTCCTAATGAACTTCTCTTTGCTGGTGCTATAAATGAACAAGTGCCCAATGAGCCTAACTAGTATGATGACATCTTCACTTATCTTCTCACTTAGGAGATGCCACAAGAGCTAGAACACAAGAAGAAATTATAGTTTCTTCATTAGGCCAAATTATTCATTAAGATCAACAAACAACTTTACAAGATGTGCACCAATGGCTTGGTTCATTAGTGTGTTCTTGATGTTGATCAATTGCACATTCTCTAAGATGCTCACGAGGGCCCTTGTGGGGGCCACTATGCTAGGAGATGCATGGCCATTAAGATCCTAATGGAAGGGTATTATTGGCCAACACTCTTTAGGGACACCCACTAATTCATCCACTCTTGTGAATGTTGTCAATGAGATGGTATGATGACTACTCATATGGAGGGATCTCAGCAGTGGATCTAACCAGTAGAACCCTTTGATATCTGGGGCATTGACTTCATGGGTCCTATCAAACTCATATCTAATGGAAAGGCATACATCATAGTCTCTATTGACTATTATATGAAATGGATAGAAGTAGCATCCATCATTGACTATACATCCTCTATAATTTCTCGATTTGTACAACAGAATGTTATAAATAGGTTTGGAGTGCCACATGCATTGATTTCTAACAATGGTGCTTATTTTATAGGCATTACCTTTCGAAAGCTCATGTAACACTTAGGGGTAGAACATAAATTAATAACACCTTAAGACCCCCAAGCCAATGATCAAGCAAAGGTAACAAATAGGGAAATCACTAAGATCTTAACCAAAATAATAAGCAACTATAGAAGAAATTAGAGCACTAAACTTAATGATCCCCTTTGGGCCTACCACTCCACATGAAAAATTCCTATAGGCTACTCTCCCTATGAGTTGGTGTATAGAAAATCACCAACTCTTCCTATTCAATTTGAGCTCTGTATACTCTTAATAGCTTATAACCTTGACCTTGATCTTAGCCTAGGACAAAAAGAAGGACTGATCAACCTTAATATGATAGATGAGAATTGATTGGTGGTCTTGTTCTTGAATGAAGTGCACAAAGCATTCAACAAACAACACCATGAACTCAAAATAAGGAAAGTAAAATTTCAACTTGGAGATAAGGTTCTTTACTTGAACCCCATACTTGTCCCACAAAAGACTAAGTTTCAAATGTTATGGGAAGGACCTTACATCATTTATGAAACCTTTTCTTTTAGGGCCATGTTAATCTACAAACTTGAAAGCCTAAACAAGAAATTGTTGGTCAACATGCAACAAGGCAAATCTTTCTATGAGCCCAATAGAGCTAGTGGTCATAACATCTCATTGAATGGACAACCACACTTAAAATTTTAGATCTTCTTCTTCCAATTCAGTTAAGGGGGAGATGGCCATCTATGCTAAATCATATAAGTGGCTCCTCATTTTTTACACTTTTTTGTTCTACACCTTTATTATTTTTCACAATTTTTCTTTTACAACATTCTTAGTATGTATTATCTTTGTTACATATTTTCCAATTTCTTTTATATATTTTATATTTTACTTTTTTTTGTTTTGGTTTGTGATGAGCATCAAAGTGTCATGTTGATGGGCCCCCATTGATACAACCTCATCAAGGAGCCCTCGTTGATGTGGCCTCATTGACGAGCCCACATCGACAAGGCCCTGTTTATGGGGTGTTGCCCTGTCGATGGGGCTATGTCAATGTAGTGGTTGCTACATCTATAGGGCCATATCAATGCAGCCCTATAACAAAAACTATAAATATGAGCTCCAAGCCATGTTTATGGGAATAGAAGTCATAGTAGTAGCAGAGCTCTTACAGTTTGTTCATTTGAAAGTTAGAATATTTTTTTAAGTGCCCACAGTAGGAGTCAAAAAGTGTACGGATCTTTATTTGAGCACTGTTGTACCTAAACCACACCAGTGTGCATGGTAATAAAGATGAGCCTTTTGATCAAACCTTGTAGCACTTAGAATAGATTAATGCTTTTTTATGCATTTATTATTCTCAAGAAATATGTAATTGATTAAGCTAAATTATACTTTAAGTGATTAGTTAATTAGTCAAGCTAAATAGACTAAGCACATAAGTATGGTCGCTTCAAGCATAAATACATATTCAGTTGGTAATTTTAGTAGCATTATTACTTGGTGAACCCAATAGCATAGTGCTTGGTAACCTAGCAATGGATACATGGGTTCAAGACATGTACGGAAAGTGGGACCAAATGGTTATGTGAGGACTAGTTAGAGACTAGTAAATTAAAATTAAATTAGTCATTAAAATACTTCAGCTCTCTATTTAAGTGCCAAAGAACATAAAACATAAAATAATAAAAATCATATGCCTTAATAACACTTAACCATACCATGTGCATCACAAGTATAATTGGGAAGACAATGAATGACCATTAGGGCAAGGTTCACTTTCTAAAAGTGTATCAAAAACTATAGAGTCCATAGAATATGATTAGATCATGCATGAAAGCTTCATGATTCATATGGTTGGGTGTAGGGGTACCTCGCTGCTCATCATTGACACCATCAGTGAGGACTCTATTTGTTGAAACATGCACTATCTAGGATTAGTGAATATCATTAATATCATTGGATGAACCCCAAGGTCAACATCACTCTTAAATTATACAATTACAAAAGCACACTAATATTTTATTTGTTTGCAAAATGTCTTCTTCTTGTTGTAGGCATGAAGATGTCAAACTACTGATTCCACAATAGTGCAAGGTGGTATATACTCATCCAGATGAGTATGTGCCTGATTTCACCTTCATCTTGCATTAGGATGAACAACTACAATGGCATGATATGGGAGGTAACATTGTAATGCCTCTCGATTGATTTGTGCCTATGATGCTGCTTCAAGCTCTTACGAAGTTAGGCATCCACAATCTTCAATAGGAATAAATTATGAATGATTATGAAACTCAAGACTACCATCCCACTAACACACAACACAAGCAAGATTGACACTAAGAGAAGCATCATGAGGTTGTGAAGGAGAAATAATTCACCAATCCCTTGTTCCTACTGAACCAAGATGATAATGAGGGCCCTTTCTCTAAAGGCTCTCAGCATGAAAATTCTCCACCCCTCATTACTAATGATGGGGGTGTAAACCTAAATCTACATTCTACTATCAACATGCCAGGTTTAGGAAAAGATGGTAGTTAAGGTAGGGGCTCAGACAAGCATCAAGATAATAAGAAATCTGATGAATGTGGCTATGAAAATCAAAGGGAAGTTGGTATACACCATGGTGGTGGTAGTCCTCCTCACTCTTTGTTATCTTCATTTGCATCTTCTTCTTCTTTTTCTAATTCTGAAAGATGTCATAGAAAGAATAATTGTGATGGAGGTGCTCAATGAGACAATAATACTAATCACCAAGCTCATAATGAATGAAGGGGTACTAGAGGACATCATCAGTGATAATGTAATAATGATGATGATAAGCCTTTGTTGACAAGTTGAAGCATGCTTAATATTGTAGATATAGTTAAGATCCCAACCAAGCATGTGAAAGATAGTCGAATCAAGTGCTTAGACATGAACAATAGCCCAAGATTTGAGGGGGGATATAACTTTGATTCACAATCACATCTACAAGCTTTCCATGATGCCTATGCCTTGCAGAGCATTGAAAATGATTAGCAAAAACTCAAACTCTTTCCCAAGATACTCATCAAAGAGGTTGAAAGCTAGTACTAGTCCTTGAAGCCAAAATCTATCCATTGATGGAGTACAATGCTTGAGCTATTTAATCATAAATACCAGATGTACTTCAGAGTGTCTAATTTGAGAAGGCAAATCTAGGGCTAGAAATAGGGAACATATGAACCCTTGGATGTAGCCATCGGAAGATATTATTTTCTCATACATCATTGCCCTAGCCATGGTTATTCTCAGAGGGAACAACTCTGCCACATCATAGAAGGGCTCAGAGTAAAAACCAGAAGAAATCTTGGGATTTATGCCCAAGGAAGACTATTCAAACTAAGAGCTCATCAGATACAAAGGCTTATAGAGTAGGTAGCAAAAGAAGAAGGTGAGTTGTGTAAAAGGGAAAGTGCAAAAGAATATAATAGGGACCCTTCCATCAAGAAAAGGGAGGTCTAATTTTGTGATGAGGAAGAGTCACCACTTAATGAAGTGGTGAATAGGAAAACCTTGCCTATCCAAAAATCTGTTTCCGAAATTTTGACAAAGGTTGATAAATTATGAAACTATTTGAATGAGAAGTTCCAAATTGCTATGAAGATTGCTGAAGAATCCAAACAGAAAAATAGTGATCATGATTGTGGGAGGTAGAAAGAAGTTAAATGTGCCTACCGAAGAGGTAAGGGCAAAGCTACTATAGTAAAGTTGTGGAGATAGACTTTGATGATGATGCCAAATGTGACATCTATCAATATGAACATCCAAAAGGATGTTGTCCTATGGTGTCAAACTTACAAGAGTTTGGGGTGTATGCATTGAATCCTCAACTAGCACATAGGAAAGCACCCAGACGATTGCCTTATCCTCAAAGTAATCAAGGTAGTTCTACTAGCAACAGCATGCTTACTATCCAAGTGAAGCTCCATCACAATCATATGAGCAATACTAGTAGTGGCACCAACCACGGTCATGGGAAATGCCACCACCATGAAAAAAATACCCTTATAGGTAGTTAGATCCATACGAGTACTATGTTCAGCAACCCATTTCTCCATGAAGCTCTACAAGTCACACCTCATTCTAGCATCATTATTACCCTTCAAAGTACCATCAAAATCATTCACCATTTACTCAAGGGGAGAACCCATCTCCATACCACCCTTTATATTTGCCTATGCATGTCCCTCATCCATCAACCCAGTTACCTCATACTTTTTCCATGTAGGGAAAAATTCCATCATAGCTATAATAATGAAATGCTATGAGGACTATAAATTTACAAGTAGCCTTTCAACCAAGTGGTTTTGACAATTGATCTAGGAAATGATCATTTTTTCAATCCAACAATCCTCTAAAACCCTCATAACCTGATGTGGTTGGTCACCTTGTATCTCCAACATCCTCATCCTCTACATTAAACATATTCGAGTGCTCTTTAAACCAAACACTACCTTAGATCTGCATCGTGATGTTAACTCATGCTATTTTTGATTGGATCAAGGTTGACAACCTTCCCACGAAAAGATCTAACCTAGGAAGTCCTCTTATTTACTTGCATATTATTGGACATGAGCCATGCAAGGTTGTTTTTGATTTTAGTTCTGGTGTCAATCTTGTCTCTTATGACATGTACAAGGCCTAGAACCTACCATCTCTTAAGAAGAGCAATATCTTTTTTGAATTAGCAGACCAGTCAATCACTATTCCTTTGGGGTTAGTGGAGGACACTGTAACCATAGTTTGTGGGTGGTCTTATTTTGCTGATCTTCTGGTGATTAAGGTAGAGAACTACAAAGGCAACTTCCCCATCATTATGGGAAGGGCTTGGTTAAGCACAGTTGATGCATGAATGGGCAGAAGGGACCTTTCATTGGAAATCTCCAAGGAAAATAAATCTGGATGCCTAGAGAAGAAGCATGTTCCATGCATCATGTACAGTAATAATAGGTGTAATTGCATGCAAAAAATCTAGTCCATTAAAAGCACATTCATCAAAGCATGCAATCAATGTATGTATGAAACTAATATCCAATAGTGCCTGTATGCAGCAGCCATAAAATAGAAGGAAACCCAGTGGCTAATAGTTGACGTAGATAGTAGTACACTATGCATGGACCCTATAAGAGCCTAACATGTGCTTATATCGAAGGTATGGATGAACTTGAGCAAGTTCATTTCCAAATCTCCAATGATGAAGATGATGATACCTATTGGGAAGAGTTGGAAATCCTTGATAATTCCAAGCAAGAGCCCCTAGAGTCAAAAGCTCTACAAGCTAGCATGAAGTATGCATTTTTAAATAATGGAAATCTAGTTATAATCAATGCCAATCTTGCTTCCAAACAAAAAGATAAGTTGTTGCAAGTGGTCAACAAATGATTAACAACCTTTGCTTGGTCATATCTTGACCTGGCTAGAATCAATCCAAGGATATGCCAACATTGTATCTACATCAACTTGGCCATGAAGCTAAGAAGGTAGTCATAGAGGTGGCTGAACCCCATGTTGAAGGAAATTATCAAAGAGGAAATTAAAAAACTCCTCAAGATCTATCCCATCGCAGATAGTGAGTGGATTAGCCCACTCGTAATTGTGTCAAAAAAAGGTGGCAATTGGTTGGTTTGCATCGACTTTAGGCTATTGAACATGGAAACCTTTAAAGATCATTTTCCATTACCATTTATGGACCAAATGCTAGACACCATTTCTGGGCATTACTATTATAGCTTCTTGGATGGTTATAATGGCTATAACCGAGTCTAGATTATGCCTGAAAATTAGGCCAAGACAACATTCACGAGTTCCTTGGGGAATTTTGCATATTGTAAGATGTTGTTGGGTCTATGTAATGCCCTTGCAACATTTCAATGCCTGATCCTTAGTATTTTACAATAGTAGATTGGTAGTAGAGTAGAAGTCTTCATGGATGAATTCTCTACCTATGGGGATAGATTTGAGCAAGTCCTAGATCACCATGAGAAAGTATTGAAAAGATGTGTTGAAATAAACTTTAGGCTCAATTGGAAAAAAAGCCACATAATGGTCTAGGAAGGCATAGTGCTGGCACGCAGAATTACTCAAGTAGGGATTCATGTAGACATAGAAAGATAAGGGTCATCCAAGGAATCACATGCCAAATAGAGACAGTCAAAGATGTTTGATCATTTCTTGAACACATTGGCTACTAGTGATTTATAGAGAATTTTTATAAGATTGAAAAGCCATTGGTCAAGCTTACAAAGAAAGATGCTCTATTCATTTGGACCAAGGAGTGCAAACATGTATTCCAATAGCTAAAGGAAAAATATGTAGAAACTCTAATTCTATGGGCACGATACTAGTCCAAATTGTTTCACATAATGATGAATGCATCTAATTATGCCTTGGGAGCCACTCTTACATAGTTGGATGATAAGAAACATCTATATTACATCCACTACATGAGATAAAGCATTGTGGGTGCACAGTTGAATTACACCACAATAGAGAAAGAATTAATGGTAGTGGTGTATGCTCTTGAAAAGTTCAGGCACTATGTGCTTGGCTATAAGGTGTTTGTGCAAACAGATCACTGTGCCATCTACTTCCTAATGAAAAAGTCAATGGTAAGTCCCTATATCATATGGTGGCTTGTGATCTTACAAGAATTTGATCTCACAATGGTAGATCAGAAAGGGATTGAGAATATGGTCACTGACCATCTCTCTTGGTTAAGATGAGATAGCAAAGAGAAGGAAAGCTCACTCTTTGATCAATTTTTAAATGAACTCCTCTTTATAGAAGCAATAAATGAACAAATGCCTCTAGAAACAAAATGGTACAACAACATCATCACTTACCTTCTTACTTAGGAGATGCCATAAGATCTTGACTTTAGGAAGAAACAACAATTTCTTCATCAGGCTAAGTACTTTATGGAAATCAATGAACACCTTTACAAGGTGTGCACTGATGTCTTGGTTCATTGATGTCCCTAATGCAGACCAATTACATGTTTTCTAAGATGCTCATGAAGGCCCCTGTGAAGGCAACTATGTTGGGAGATGCACAACCATAAAAATCCTAATGGTAGGATACTATTGGCCCACAAACTTCAGGGACATCCACCAATTTTTCTAAGTCTATGAATGCTATCAACGAGATGGTGGGATGACTACTTGAATGAAGGGTCCTCAATAATGGATTCAACCATTAGAGTCCTTTGACATATGGAGCATTGACTTCATGGGTCCCATCACACCCATGTCCAATGGAAAGACATATATCATTATAGCAATTGACTACTGCATTAAATGGGTAGAAGCAACAACCGTCACCAATTCTACATCATCCACTACTACTAGATTTGTATACTAAAATATTGTAAATAGGTTTGGGATGCCACATGCACTAATTTCTGATAATGAAACTCATTTTACAGGTTCCACCTTTCAAAAAATTATGCAATGCTTGGGGGTCAAACATAAATTAACAACACCCTATCATTCCCAAGCTAATGGTCAAGCAAAATAGGTAGATGAAAAAGATCCTAATAGGGACCATAAGCAAATATAGGAGAGAATGGAGCATAAAACTTAATGATGCCCTTTGGGCCTACGACTCAACATGAAAAGTCCCTATTGGCTACTCTTCCTATGAGCTAGTGTATGGAAAACCTTCAATGCTTCTAATTCCTATTCAATTTGAGCTCCATCCACTCTCAATAACCTGTGAACTAAATCTTGACCTAAGCCTAGCACAAAAGGAAAGATTGATAAACCTCAACATGCTAGATAAAAACTAATTAGTGGCCCTATCTTCAAATAATGTGCATAAGGCATTCAACAAGTAATGACATGACTTGAGAATTCAGAAAGTAAAATTTCAACTAGGAGATGAGGTTTTCTACTGAAACCCCGCACATGTACCCTAGAAAAAAAAGTTCCAAACACTATGGGAGGGACCTTATATAAATGACAAAACCTTTTTCTCTCAGGACATGTTAATTTACAAACCTTGAGAGCCCAAGCAAACTAATACAATAAATACCTCAATGGATGGACAACCATGCTCAATTTTTTAGATCTCCTTCTTCCAACTCAGTCATGGGGGAGATGGCCATCCATGCTAACCATATACCTAGTCCTTAGTTTTTCTATTTTTTGTTTTCCACATTTTCTATTTTTGCAATTTATTTATTTTACACCTTTTCAATTTTTAAAATTTTTTCTATTTTACAACATTTTTTGTTTTACACCATAGTTAGTATATTTAAATATTTCTTGAATATTTTAGAATTTCTTATATATTTTACTTTATTTTTTTTGAGTGTGATTTTCAAATTTTTTCTAATAAATGTGCTTTGTGCCAAGAAGACATAGTGGTGCTATAACTGTTACTAATGGTGGTTTATGCTTCATGTTTTTTTTGGCTAATGTTTGGTTTCTATTTTTGATTTTATGGACCAATTGCTAAGTATGGTTTCTTTTTCATGGAATAGGCAATAAGTCCACAACATCCACCCATTCACAAAACTCTATGTTTCTCCTTATTTTGAATGTTTGAGGTTACTTTCATTAAATAAACTCTTAATAAATTGGTGACCTTGGTAGTTTTCCAAATTGGGAAGGATTCAAAGGTATGTAAAGGGTGGGACTTTAAGGGGACTCAATACTCTTTGTAATATTCTACTTATTTGGGTGATTTGAGTGCTCTTTGTAGACTTCTTATTGTTCCTTGTCACCTAATAATAGGAAGTCAAATAAAGTATTTGCATGATGTGGTTCCCATTCAAAAAGAAAAAAAAAGAGAAAAAATAAAAATAAAAAGAGAGAAAAAAAACATTATGGGAATTCAAGCACAACCCTTAGATAAATAAATAGGTTACAAGCACTGGTTATGGAATTAGAAAGACATGTTACCACTGCCTGAAGGTCCCCTCTAACTAAGGCCCTCTCTCACTTCCTACTTCTCTTTCTCTTTGTTTATGGAATGGTGGTTGTTCTATGGGTGCACTCTTGTGTCTCAAGGGGATGGATTAGTCTTAGAGTGATGATGTGAAATCATTGAAAGAGGTTGGTTTTGGTTTTGACTAAGGATGGATCTTCTCAAGTCATTTTAAACACAAAATCCACAAGGTACTTCTTATGAACTCAATTCAAAATTCCATTCTACCTTCTCCATCATCTATCTATGCTAACCATAATTCACCTCACTATTGATATCCATGTTCTTGATTCGGTGTCTTGGTGTGATGTACTTGAATTCTTAGGTAGAATCTTTTGGATTTTGGTCCTTAATTTCCATTAATGATTAATAACCTATGGGGCCCATGGACTCCTTAGGTTGAGGTTATGCAAGGGCAAACAAGGCATGTTCCTGATATGGGAGGATCCACTTGCATATCTCTTGGTTTGGTTCATTAAGTCCCTTGTTCTTAGACATTCTTACAAACAAAATCTTTTGTACATCCATCTTCTACATCACACCATGTGCTCCTTTACATATGTTGTTCAATAAATACATTTTACATTGAATTTTTTAATCTTTGAGCTTTAAAAGAAACTCTTTAATGATTCTATCATATTTTTGGATTTTTTGGGATTTCATGGACCCCAAATTCATTGAAAGATTTCATCTATTTTTGGAGATTCAAATTTCAAAATTTTCTCTCTAGGCTTTGTATACGAGGCCCCGTTGACATAGGGAAAAAATAGTATATATATATGCAATCCCCTTGGAAATTTTAACATTTTCTTCCAAACACTAAGGGAGTTTTTCAAATTTTTAGAGCCTAGAAATTTTCAGAGCCCATAACTTCCTAATCATTTATCCAAATCACTCTATTCTTTGACTCTACAACTACTGGAGGTAAGCTCTTCATCATGAGGGCCACAAATGTGCCATTTCTGACAAAAAATGTTTCACCATTTTTCTAACTCCCATAGGATTTAACTAAGAAATCAACTCTTAAACACCAAATTACAAGAGTTAAACCTTCCCAACAAGCTCTGGTGATATTTACAATAAGTAATTAATAAAATAATAATAAAATAATCAATTTTCCATGGTTCAACCTTAGCCCATAGATAACTAACTAACAAGATAAGATATTCAAAAATTTAAAGTTGCACATTATATCTACTAATATATGGATGTGTTGTGACCATAGATGGCACCAAAAGGAAAGCACATGTAGGAAGCAGGACCATATTAACCAAGGGAGAAACAACCTAGAATGGGAAGGGGCCAAGAACAGGCCTAAGAAGAACCACTTGCAACCCATGCCACAAGTCCTCTTAGGGAAGAGGCTAAGGTAGAGTCTATTTAACAAATTCTAGAACGAGCAGCAGCAATAAAACACTTCCTTCAGGATTATGCACCAACACCACAAGAAAATCTGGAGGTAACTTTGATAGAGACTTGCTTGAATTAGATTAGATTGTGAGAGGTCTAGAAAATAGTTCTCTAGGAGTTAAACTTTGGCTCTTTCTTGGAGTAAGCACCAAAAGAAGTGCATGACTAGCTAAAGGCCTCTTCCATGTGGCCAATCATCACTTTCATTAGAGAGTGATACATGGAAGAGACATTCTTATTTTAGAACAATAAGCAACCTAGATCAATGGTAAAAATCAAGGGCATCTTAGTGTCCTACTTGATGCAGGCCATTGCTGCAGTGCTTGGGTTGCCAAAAATGGGGGCAAGTCTTGTTGAGATCCCAATGTAGGAAAATCTCAACATTAAGAAAGAATGGATTTAGCGATGCTATGGTGTCAACCATAATGAGTTTAGCATACTCACACCCACAGAGAGGATCCACTATAAGATTGTTTCCTTTCACCTCAATCCCATAATGAGGCCAAGAAAAATCACTGCCTTCTCTGCCCGAGCATACATTGCTCTGAGTGGGAGATTCCTTATCAATTTTTCATTGTTGATCTATCTGGAGATGAAGAATTGGTTTAAAGAAAATGAATGTGGAAGGAAGACACTCACTTCCCATGCCTCATTAGGAAACTTTATCAAAGAGGAGAAATAGCCTGTTGCACCAATGATGTTGTTAGGCATGTTCTAGCTACCAATTGGGTAGAATGATGAAAGATAAGATACCTACAATGACTATCCAAGAAGAGGAGTAGCAACCACCACCTCCACCTACCACTCAAACGACTATGCTAGACATCGCTACAACAACCCAATGGTTGCATGAATACCAAGAGTGTCTATTAAGTGAATAAGAGTAATGAGTAGGCATACGTGGTGGGGACCCATCTACATCCAGAACAAAAATGAGCCACCTAAATGAGGTGGCCTAGACAATTAGCTTGATGGGTGGAGTTGGATCCATTTTCTTGGCCCAAAGAATGCAATTGCTTGCAAGGTTGAATTTGAGTGCCAAAAAGGTCACAGTATCTCTCGCAGAATAATAGTCACTTCCAAAAATATTTGAAAACACTATGACCTTCTTGATGCACTTGGAGGAGGATGAGGGGATGACTGTATTGGTGATTAAAGAACAAGGGAAAGAGATAGCAATAGAGTTGGTTATTAACTAGATTGCCAAAACGCTCAATGCAATTGTAGCATCTGCACTAGAAATCAGTGCACTCAAAAATGTGTAGATGTCTGCAGGGATCATAAGTGGTAGAATAAATGTAGCACAACATGAAGATCTGCTGGACCAACTAGTAGGAACCAGACAACCACTTCCAGATGTCTTTGACATTCTAGAAAATATTATTGTAACCTAATTAGAGCTACTAGAGGTAAGGGGCAAGAACATCATCTTGAAGGGCAACTCTGAAACACTAGAAAATTTTGTCTCTTGACATCTCGACTGCAAATTTAGCTAAGTGTCAAAATGGTAACACTTTGCCCAAATTTTTTTGAGTGTTGAGTGTAGTTAGCTCCAACTACTAGTTTTGCAAAATTTTTCTAATTGCTGAGTTATGCATCCTACACATAACATGGGGTGAGTGTAGCAAGCTGCAAAAATTTTTCTAAGTGTCGTGCTATGCTCCCATTGCCCTTGCTATGCTTTAGAGCATAGCTAGCATAGCCATCATGGACACTAGTTTTGCAAATTTATTTCTGACTACTAAGTTACGCATCCTACGCATAACACAAGGCAAGTGTAGGAAGCTATAGAAATTTTTCTAAGTGTTGTGCTCTACTCCCATTGCCCCTACTATGCTCTAGAGTGTAGCTAGTGTAGCTAACATGAGACACTAGTTTTACAAAAGTTTTTCTAACTACTAAGTTACGCATCCCACATATAACAAGGGGTGAGTGTAGCAACCAGAGTTAGAAAATTTTTGAACTTTTTTCAATCACCTTTGGACTTAGAAAATTTTCTAAGATTTTATTATAGTTCCACCTACTGCACTGCCACATGGTGCTCGATCTACATTTTGGGCTAACCCTAGCTCTATAAATACCCTTGGACCCCCAATGTTTTAGGGATTGGTAGTTGACACCTTCATTTGGCATTTGGCATTTTGACATCTTGGCACTTAGCTCTGTGGGTGAATGAGACCTAGGGCACACCACACTGGTAGAGAGGTATAGTTGCATTGCATGATACATTGTGGCCATATTATAGCCTTGCACCACATGGTACACTATAGTCCTATTATAGCCTTGCACCACATGGTACACTACAACCCTGTTGCAGCCCTATAGAACACTACATAGTCCATTATAGTAGCCAAATCGGTAGGCATGGTTCATCACAACAAGCACTAGACTTCACAGCCAACCACCACTGAGATTGTGACTATGCTCCCACTACACCTGTTGTACACTGTGTACCTTCTAAGACCCTTTTGGAGTTAATTACACTCCCATTTGGGGTAGTGTTCCATTTCTCTCTCCTATTTCTAGCATCTTCTTGCATTTTTCTTACATATTTCTACACTTTTTCATGTGTTGTCACGCTATACTATGCTCAAGCAGTAGTCTCTGTAGGTTAACACCCTCATTTCAGTCGAAACGCGTAGCTACGCTCACCCCCATTCCATGGCTACGCTCTACACTTAGCATTGTGAAACATCACTTTGACCCTTAGCACTATTTTTGTGTTGTTTGCATTTGCATTTCGGCTAACAACACCACCCCCTCACCCCTGGTTGCATCCACCAACTCAGTTGTAATCAGCAAAGTCCCTACTTGATCGACAAGACCGTTTAGGATGCTCCACCTCCATTTTCTAGCAAGGCCCTCACATGAAGGTGGAGGCTATGTGTCCTTTGATCCCTTGGTGATTCCAGCCACCAGTGTTTTCAGTCGTTATAGTTTTTGGCACTAGAAGGAGGACCTCACCATTTCCTTCTACATTTTCTGATTGTTGTCTCGCGTGATCTCTCCACCACTGGTTGGTGTAGATTGGACCCCATCATCAGTTCCCCTGGAACCCTACTGGACAAAAGCCAAAGTGTATCTTTGGCACTTAACCAAAATTCTAGGCACTTAGGAGAGCATAGCTAACTCTAAGCATAGAGGGCATAGTTGGCTCTAGCATAGTGAGCATAGCACCAAAGTTAGCCATTTTCAGCAGCTTTCACTGTTAGCANTTTCTACATTTCCATACTTAGCCATTTTTCTGCATTTTTACACTTAGCCATTTTCTTACATTTTTCTANCATTTTTTCTACATTTTTATACTTAGCCATTTTTCTGCATTTTTATGCTTAGCCATTTTTTTTGCATTTTTATGCTTAGCCATTTTTTTTGCATTTTTATACTTATCCATTTTTTCTACTACTGGCAGACTTAGTCATTTCTCTGTAGTTTTCAGAGTTAGTCATTTTTTGCAAACAACAACTCTTACAACCCACTCTGTGAACATGAATCCATATCAACCTTCCACGTTGATGTTTAACACATTTGACACCACAATCCACCCAAATTTTTTCACACTAAGCCATGAATAATACAATTTTTTTTGTGCCAAAATCCAAGCAAGATTGCCAATGGATCACCTCAACTTAAAGGCAAAACAAGATTACGAATGAGTCCATCAAGATGGATGAGAGTACAACCATAACTTGTTTGACATAATCCCACTCATGAAGTCCTACCACCAACTGTTATCCCAACTCATCTATGCAAACGAGCATGATGTAAGGACAACCTACAAGGAAGCTTCATAGGAGAAAGAAGATGAATTCGAGGCCGACTCCGAACTTGAGAGCCCCCTCTATACTGTCTTCCAACAACCACTTTCTAGTACAGCCCCTCCTCGATTTAGTCCACCCATCCTCTGCAAGATGGTAACCATGCCAACTTAGCCTTTCTTACAACCAATCACTACATTTGCCCAACCCTATGCTTATGCAGGGGCCACCTCCCAACCCCAAATGATTCAGGCATCCCATGTCTCACTTGTCTCATCAGTGCCCACAACATCTATCCAACCCACTTGTGTGTGGCCCACCTTGGTCATCACATCCATCACTCAGCCAACACATTAAATAAACCTATCCTCTATGATGTTAAATTGGCAATGACCATCTACTATGATGTTAAACTGGCAACAATTGTCCACTATGACGTTAAAACTTTGCAATCAATAATCTAACTGTACGCCATCCAACCAACACAAGCCCAGCCAATGCAGCTAGCTAGCACATCCCTAAGCTTGGATCAGGCATTCTAGCTGATCCAAAGTTTGATAGAGGAGATCAACCAACTTAAAGTTTCCTCCTCCAAAACTATCAAGGTGGTGGACTTCTACTAGGATAACCCCATAAGTCCTATGGTCCCACCCTTGACTCTCCCAACTAGGGTCTCACTGCCTTAACTCATCAAGTACAATGCTAAAGGAGATCCTAACACACATTTGGTTACATTTTAATCTAAGTGCCTGCTCCATCAAGCTTGGCCACACGCCATCATGTGTGTGTTCTCCATGTCACTCAGTGGGAAGGCCTTAGATTGGTATCATGCACTACCTAAGGACTCAATCTCTTCTTTGGAGGATCTCATAAGCCAGTTTGTGACATACTTTAGGTACAACCTAAAGCTTAAAGCAAACCTTGACTAGCTCATGCAAGTCAAGTAGGGGCCCCTAGAGCCTGTGCCAAAATTCCTTCAATGTTGGAATGCTACATTGAGTTAAATGTGTGAACCCTTAGCAAAGACACATCTATTGGCCATCTTCAAGGGTGCAGTGAATGACTTTATAAAGTCAAAATTATATTACCTAGCCCTAAAGTCCCTTAGCCAAGCCTTTGCCCAAATGAAGGGCATAGAGGAGGTAGTGCAAGCTAGTAATGACCTAGCCTACGTGGCCTATAGAAACCAACATGCACATAAGAAAAATGCAATAGTGGCAATAGTGGCCACAAGCACAAAAGCAACCAACTAGGGCCCGATAGCTAAGTAGCCTAAGGCCCCAACTCACAAAGCTACCAACTCTAGCACCATCTCACCTACATCAGCAATGACTACCCCAAAGCCCAAGTTTGTGCACAAGGATTGCTTAAAGTATACACCGCTATCGATGAAACCCTCTGAACTACTAGAGCAACTCCTGAAAGCTAGGAAAATCCAATACAAATACATATTAGAGATTGCCCACCAAAAACATGACAAGTACTATGAACTATTAAGGAACCCCACCTTAGCAGTATAGAATGAGCCCTTGGTCCCACAACATTTCAAGCTGGACCAATACTATCATTACCACCAGATGTCTAGTCATAGTATGGACAACTGTCATGCTTTGTAGGATGACTTGCAAAGAATGAAAGAACAAGGTTAACTAGTGCTCAATGCAGTAAGCCAATCTAATGCAGATGATGCCCCCTACATCATAAACTCCATAAGTGTAGGTGGCAAGTCTAAACATATGCAACAACATTTTATGATCCGCATGCCCCATAGCAAGGCAAGGATCCCCTTAGCCTCCATAAGTAAGAGGCCCCCCTTAATTATCATAGTGCCACATCAAGCACCCACAACACCCTTTGTGATCAAGGTTCCATAGCAATAATCTGCTAAGATGTTAAAATGACAACCAAACCAACTGTCTGCTAAGATGTTAAACTGGCACGACACAATAGTAACAACCACTAAGCAACCTTTTTGTCATCAAAGTGCCATAACAAGTTTGCCTTGCAATAACTCCTAAACCACTGTTTGTAATAAGGGTGTCACAACATGATGGCTCCTCACCTATCCAAATCCCAATAGTGGGCAACATCTTGGCCTCTCCTCCTTCGAGGGCTGACTCCACCAACAACCTAAGTAGGCCTACCAAATGGCAATGCAAGAGGACAAACGAGCGCCTTGCAACCCCCATAGCTAAAGTAAAGGCCAACAAGAAACAATCGAACACTAATGCCCCTACCCCTAAGTAGGCCAAGCAATCCAAGCCCAAGTCCCCTCTATGAGAGACCTATCTCTCAAGTTGCATGAAGGACGTCAAGGCCAACATAATGACTGATGACAGGGACTTTGTAGTTGCACTAACCCAGGTGAAACAAACACTCAAGCAAAAGAACATAACATTGATCTTGTACAACCTAGTAATGACCTCATCTACTCACCACCAAGCATTGGCCCAGATGTTGGCCTTCATTCTTATTACAGAGGACATCCCTGCAGATGAGAACACCATTCGTACAATGATGTTACCCCTTGTATCACATGAATTGGGTTCAACATCTCTAGCATTTTATGATGATGCAGTTAAGGTCAACCTTGAATAAGGGGAGGTTACTATAGCTCCACTGTCCATTAGCATACGTGTTGGGTAGTGCACGATCTGCAAAGTTCATGTTGATGATGGTGCAACAACAAACGTAGTCCTATACTTCATCATCGACAAGCTAGGCTTGGTAGATGAAATTAGGCCAATCAAAACCATGTGTCTAAAATCCTTTAATGAATCATGTGTCATTGTCAGGGGTACATTCAACTTAGCCTTTGTTGTAGGAGAGCAATTCCCCACTAGCATAGATTTCACTATCATAGAGGAGATGCTAGGCTTGAACCTGATCCTGGGTAGGCCTTAGCTAACCCAACTATGGGTCATCTCCTCTCCCATCCATCAAGAAATCCACCTTCCATACAAAGGTGGTCAAGTTATCATCTATGGTGATAACATCTCCTCTTCTACTACCCACAACATAGACATGGAGCAAGTGTCAGAGGTGAAGTTTCTTGGTGGTTCATCTGTGGCAACCAACACAACGCCTAAGGCTAACACACTCAAATGAGTGGTTGAAGCCAATAGCTTCCTAGAGGATCCTAAGCCTTGCACACATCCTAATCCATGCTCAGGTAGGAAGCAATTATGTGACCAAGACTTTCCCTTGGCCAAAAATGCACTAAGTTCCTACTTACCCCTTGCCTACATGGGCCATGCATTTTTTGTTTATGCTTGCATTACATTTGTTCATGCATTCATATTTCACCTGCTTGCCTAGTTTACACACTACTTCACTTTGTTTATGCATTTCTACTTTGTTTATGCATCCATCCACTTAGCTTATGCATTACATTTGAAAAACATCAAAAACACATAAAAATCATAAAACTACAAAAACAAATGGCTTGAAAAGGCTTTAAACTAGCCCATGGTTCAAAATGGCCTTAAACTATTTTTGTGGCCCAGAAAGGCCTTAAACTAGCCCATGGCCTAGAATGGCTTTAAACTAGCAACCTATGGCCTACCATGGCCTTAAACTAGCAATGTACAACCCAAAATGGGCTTAAATCATCAACCCCTTTGTGATGCCCCAAAATGGCCTTAAACTAGTGATGGCTTGAAATGACCCAAAACTAGCAACACTCGATAGCCCAAAATGACCTTAAATTACCATTACGACTTGCAATGGCCTAAAAATATCACTCTTCACATTGATTTCATTTTATTTGTGCATTTTAACTCTATTTAAAATAGGTACCACTTGATGTTATTTTTCTAGTTGATTTTTGCAAGATCTTGTAGGCATGCAACATCACTACACATGCAGCATCGTACCTCACATAAGAAAGGTAAGCACTCATTTGCCATGATGCAAAAAACTAGCACAACAATCCATTATGACCATAAACTGGTGCAATAGTCTACTATGACTATAAACTGGCATAGATTGTCCTTGGGTCATGATGTTAAATTGGCACAATAACTCATTTGCTACAATGTTAAATTGGCACACAACAATATGCTAGGACTATGAACTAGTACCCATAGTCTACCAGGACTTTAAACTAGGTTCATGGTCTACCATGACCTTAAATTAGTTCACACATTCATAGCATCATCACCTCCCACCATTTTACTGATCTTTTGGAGCAACTGCCAATTGATGTAGCCTTTGGAGCACTTGTAGCATCATCGCCCTAGCACTTTCACTAGCTTCCTAAGCATTTGCAATTGGCACAACATTTGACACATTTGTAGCATCTTTGCATCTAGCACTTGCAACATCTTCACATCTGGAATTTGCACTTACATTTCACATTTTTTGGTTTTCTTATCTTCTGAAAGTTCTGTTTATAGGATGAAGCCTTGGAGACGCTCATGTAGAGAGGCATCTTGTCGTAGCAGAAAGTCACCACATCGCTCCGATATGCATGATTGGACTAGTTAAGCCACTTAAGAGTGCACATTTGCCTCATCCCATTACAACCTATGCACATCCACGCCTTCATCTCAATAGCCTCTTATCCCCCGCATACTCATGATTGCACATCCTTATGATGCATATGCATTGTGACAGATATGTCATTCTCTTCATATCAACTATAGAACCTAAGGTGGATGTAACACAACTTGTCTCATGGGGAGCCTCTATTGACTAGGCAAGGCCTAAGTGGATGTAACACAACTCATCCTAAGGACGAAACACCTATCCTATAGATGTGACGCAATTACATCAAAGTAAAGCCCATCTACTTGATGATCCACACCTTGTAGCTAGCATTCAATAGTAAGCCAAACCCAATGGAGGTTCACCTCATAGCAAAGTAGAGAAGAAGAAAAAGAAAAAAATAAAAAAATAAAAAAATAAGAAAAAATAAGAGAATGGGAAAAAGCACATCCCCAATCAAATTGACAACACTATAGCTTTGCAATTGGACTAGCCTTGGATCAACTTTGACTCTCTCATGAGCACTCCAATGAGACATCAATGTTTCAAGGGCAAGCCACTTCATGCCATGATCACTGTAAATTGTGCTGACTTCGTATCTTCCATCAGGATACACTATTTGAATTTTATTTCCTTTGCTTACATTTCATCTCCCTAGTACATTGCCTACACACTTTGACCTAGCATACCACTATTCATAGCACTCTTGAACATGGTGAAACGACACTTGATTAAGTACCAACGAGCAATGTTGGTGCCATGTTTGCTACGGTGTTTTGCGATTTTTTGTTGACGTCTCTCAGGCCACTCCTCTAGACATCAACAAAGAGGGACCACTGAAACACCAAAAAATTTTGGGTCTTGACATCTCGATTGCAAATTTGACTAAGTGTCAAAATGATGGCACTTTGTCCAAATTTTTCTAAGTGTTGAGTGTAGTTAGCTCCAACTACCAGTTTTGCAAAATTTTTTCTAACTACTGAGTTACGCATCCCGCGCGTAACACGGGGCAAATGTAGCAAGCTGTAGAAATTTTTCTAAGTGTTGTGCTATGCTCCCATTGCCCCTACTATGTTCTAGAGCATAGCTAGTGTAGCTAGCATAAGACACTAGTTTTACAAAAGTTTTTCTAACTATTGAGTTATGCATCCCACATGTAACATGGTGCAAGTGTAGTAAGCTGCAAAAATTTTTCTAAGTATTATGTTATGCTCCCATTACCCCTGCTATGCTCTAGAGCATAGCTAGTGTAGCTAGCATGGGATACCAATTTTGTAAAATTTTTTCTAATTGTTGAGTTACGCATCCCATGTGTAACAAGGGGTGAGTGTAGCAAGCAAAGTTGGAAAATTTTCAAACTTTTTCTAGTCACCTCTGGACTTAGAAAATTTTCTGAAATTTTCTTGTAGTCCACTTACCACATTGCCATGTGGTGCTTGATCTACATTTTGGGCTAACCATAGCCATATAAATATCCTTGGACCCCTAATGTTTTAGGGGCTAGTAGTTGGCATCTTCATTTGGCATTTGGCATTTTGACATCTTGGCACTTAGCTTTGTGGACAAATGAGACCTAGAGCACACCACACTAGTAGAGAGGCATAACTACATCACACGATACACTGTGGCCTTGTTGTAACCCTACATTGCATGGTACATCGCAGCCTCGTTGCAGCCTTGCATCACACAGTACATCGTAACCTTGTTACAGCCTTGTAGAACACCACACAGAACACTGCAATAGCCAACCTAGCAAGCATGGTTCATCACAGCAAGCACCAGACTTCATGGCCTAGCACCACCAAGACTGTGACTATGCTCCGACTATGCCTATTGTACATTGTGTACCTTCTAAGATCCTTCTAGAGTTAACTATGCTCCCATTTGCAGTGGTGTTTCTCCCTCTCATTTTTAGCATTTTCTTGCATTTTTCTTGCATCTTTCCACACTTTTTCATGCGTTATCATATTGTACTATGCTTGGGCAATAGCCTCCATAGGTTGACACACTAATATCAGTCGAAACCCTTAGCTACGCTTACCCCCATTCTATGGTTATGCTTTACACTTAGCACTACGAAACATTGTTGTAACCATTAGCACCATTTTTGTGTTATTTGCATTTGCATTTCGGTTAACCATGCCACCTCCTAGTTGCACCCACCACCTTGGTTGCAAGTAGCAAAGTTCCTATTTGATTAACAAGACCATTTAGGGTGCTCTGCCTCCATTTTATAGCAAGGACCTCATACAAAGATGAGGTTAAGGCTGTGCATCCATTGATCCCTCAGTGATTCCAGCCACCAACGTTTTCAGTTGTTACAAAATCGAAATAGCTAAGGAGTTGAATGAACACTTGGCTATTGAAGTTGCTAAATTATAAGCCCAAATTACTAATTACCATACTGTAACGACAGAAAACGTCGGCAGCTGGAAATACCGATCGAGATTCCAGCGTACACAGTTTTAGCCACGGATCCGCGCGAGGGCTATGCTGGAAAAACGAATCCGTGGCGCCCTGAACGGTCTTGTCGATCAGACAGGGACTTACGGGTCGGTAAAACGATGAAAATTACGTGGAGAGAGCGATTTGTTTCGAAGAGTGATAAAACAAGGGGAAAACGATGTAGTTGGATTGCAACGGCGATAATGCTAAACACGATAAAAGGAGGTTGACATAAGAGAAGCTCGAAGCTTCAAGATCTGCGCTTTGACTTACAAATGTATATTTCGTATGAGAAATTACACTGGGGAATCCCCGATTACAGGATGTGAAACAAGCACAGAACAACAAGCAAAACGGTCTAAACAGAAGTCCGATCTACCTCGTGGGCTAAAGCTGAGATGCAAGGCAGGCCAAGCTTTGACGTCTACCGATCAACTGTTTCTGATTGATAGAGTCCTTTCAGCAGAAAGATTGCTCCTGTCACCGGTGCTCAAATCGAACTGTACTCTGCTTCGGCTGTAAGGTGATGATGTCCACGATTGCCAAAGCGCTGTTCTCTGTATCTCTGCTCCAAAGTGCTAAGTGCTCTGGTACTCAGAAATATGCTTTTTGCTTCTCTGATTTGCCAACCTCTGTATCTTTGTCAACTGGGGTATTTATAGGCCACGATGCTTCGTGGAAAAGGCACAACCCTGATGATGTGGGTCTCGGATATTGCGGGCCCTGCTGGCATGATCTTTTAAGTCAGACTGTGACTACGCACAACACGCTTGTTTGCGTGTTGTGTGTGTGAAGAGTAGGCACATGCTGAGCGTGCTTTAATTGCTTTCAGGCTGTATTACACTCATTCGGGTTGCGTTGCGTGTATGAGCGTAATCTGGTGTAAAAATAATAAGCTCAGAGTTGCTTTATGCTCACTACGCAGTTGCACATGTCAAAGCGTAAACAATGTACAACTTTACGCTCACTACGCAGTTGCACGTGTCAAAGCATAAACAATGTATAAGTTGCGCTCACTACGCAGCTGCGTGTAATGAAGCGTAAACAATGTATGCCTTACGCTCACTACGTAGCTGTGCGTAATGAAGCGTAAAACAATGTGCAACTTGAATGATAACATACGAAATGGTACGTACCGCCGCGTAACGAGCGTAAAAACAAGTTATTCATGCGCCGCGAGGAAAGCGTCAAACTGTTGCGCTTCTCTAGATT
>MNCI01014538.1:776092-845025 GCA_015680685.1 Gnetum montanum
GGCTCTGCTAGCATGATCTTTTAAGTCAGACTGTGACTACGCACAACACGCTTGTTTACGTGTTGTGCGTGTGAAGAGTAGGCACATGCTGAGCGTGCTTTAATTGCTTTCAGGCTGTATTACACTCATTCGCGTTGCGTTGCGTGTATGAGCGTAATCTGGTGTAAAAACAATAAGCTCAGAGTTGCTTTACGCTTACTACGCAGTTGCGCGTGTCTAAGCGTAAACAATGTACAACTTTACGCTTACTACGCAGTTGCGCGTGTCAAAGCGTAAACAATGTATAAGTTGCGCTCACTACACAGCTGCGCGTAATGAAGTGTAAACAATGTATGCCTTACGCTCACTACGCAGCTGTGCGTAATGAAGCGTAAAACAATGTGCAACTTGAATTATAACATACGCAATGGTACGCACTGCCGCGTAACGAGCGTAAAAACAAGTTATTCATGCGCTGCGAGGAAAGCGTCAAACTGTTGCGCTTCTCTAGATTCATCCTTTGACTATTTTGGAGCTTATTACACTCATTACGCTACCATGCGTAATAGAGCGTAAACTTGTCCTAGAACCAAGCTGGAGCGCTCTCTCGCTTGAATTGCGAATCTTTGCCTGAGGCCGACTCGTAATTTTTCACGGTGTTTCACATACCATTACTATTTGGTTATCCTAGTAGTGTTATCCCTCAGTTCACCCAATAGCCTAACACTTGGTAACCCAATAGTTTATAACAAGTTCAGGATGTGCATGGAAGGTGGGCTTGGATGCCTATGTTAGAATAGTTAGTTACATTAAGGCATTAGATAGTTTATTAGTTAAATTACAGTTAATTGATTTTGTTTCACACTTAGATTAAATCAAATAAAATCTAAAATCTAAATAAAAAATCATCTACCTTGGCTTACACTTAACCATACACTGGAACTTACACAAGTAAAGCCAAGAAGACAATGATCGCATTTCAAAGTTACTATCTTTTCCCATCAGTGCATTTAACGGCTAAGTCCATGAAATTTGACTGAATTGCTAGTGCAATGTTTGTGATTTGTATGGTTAGGAGTAGGGACTACTTGCTAATCATCAAAGGTATTACATCCTCCCTCCCTAAAAAGAATCTTCCTCTTGGAAGATGGAGTTAAGAATTATGTTATAACAAAACATACCTCAACTAACTAAAATTTGAGATTATAGTTACTCATTTAAGCTAATTAATATAAGCTATATTGTTAACACTTAGCCATGGTTAATTGCAAAGTACTAATAGTCAACACTTAAAATTAATCCATTAGCTAACCAATCATAAGCATACTTTTCACCACCATGAATTGTATTCTATACCACTTGTCATTGTAATGCATAATCTCTAAACTTAACCATACTTTGCATTTCTTATTTATTAGTTATGAAAATTTAGCCAATGACGTTTGCCATATTAGGTTGCTTCCTTTTGGAACTTCTTCTTTTTCTAAGGATCTTTGTTTTAAAAATATTTTTTTAAACTCTTAGACATACATCATTGTGGCTATTGATTACTATATAAAATGGGTTGAAACTGCTATTGTCACTGACTATTCATCCTCTACGGTGGCACAAATTGTACAACAAAATGTTGTAAATAGGTTTGGTGTGTGATGGGTACTAATTTCAGATAACGGAACATATTTTCTGGGTTAAACTTTTCAAAAACTCATGCAATGCTTAGGGGTTGAACATAAACTAACTCCATACCACCCCCAAGCCAATGGTCAAGCTGAGGTCACCAATATCAAAATCACCAAAATACTAACATGTATAGTTAGTAAATATAGGAAGGACTAGAGCAATAAACTCAACGATGCTCTATGGGCTTATCGTTCAACATGGAAACTTCCTATTGACTATTTTTCCTATGAGTTAGTGTATGTGAAACTTCCAACTCTTCCCATCCAAGCTAAGCTCTATATGCTTTCAACGACCTATGACTTTAACTTGGATCTAAGTCTAGCCCAAAGAGAAAGAATGATGAATCTCAACATGCTAGATGAGAATAGATTAGTGGACCTATCATTGAATGAAGTACATGAGGCACATAACAAACAATATAATTAACTTAGGATAAAGAATATAAAGTTTCAACTAGGAGAAAAGGTGCTCTACTAGAAGCCCAGGCATGTACCTCAACATACTAAATTTCAAATGCTACGGGAGGGCCTTTACATCATATATGAAACCTTTTCATCTAGGGTCATGATTATCTACCATCCTGCCAGCCCAAATAAGAAATTATTAGTCAACATCCAACAACTTAAACCTTTCTAAGAGACAAAAACAACCAATGGGAATAATACCTCAACTAATGGTCAAGCACACTCAATCTTTCAGATCTCTCCCCTCCAACCCAGTTGTGGGGGAGATGGCCATCCAATGTAGCATCCTACAAGTGGTTGCTCAATTCTTTTTAACATTTTTGTTTTATATCATTTTTCATATGTTTTCCATTTTCTTGAATATTTTACAACATCTTTTATATTGTGCTTTCCTTGGATTTTCTTAAATGTCCTTTTCTTCTTTATTGTCATAAGGACTTTGATGCCAAATATAGTTGTTGATTGATGGTGGTTAATTAAATTATACTGCTTAAATTGATTACTAAATGACTAGATTTCATCATTGAATTTTGACATTGATTAATGGAACATTAGTTTTCTCATGATATTAGGCAATGAGCTCATGTCATCCATCCATTTCACTAAAACTCCATGATATTTTCTTGTTTTGGAAGCATGAAGTCCTTTTTGTTGGTGATCATTTGGGATCAGGCAACCAATGTGGGGTAGCCTCGTGATCTCACATCCTTTCGAGTCATGGGATTGAAGGTTTTCTTGAAATAGGGTTTAGGTGCTTATTGGTCTCTAGTAACATCAAGGCCTAGATACCTCTAAATAAACTCTGTAGTTATGAAACATACTAAATGTGAGTATGTATTTTGTTGTTGTAAATGTTGAAATAGCTGGGTTGTGTATAAAATTATAATTGGCTATCATAAAAGAGATTCAACTATCTTTGTCAAATACTCTAAGTTGTTGGAAATTCCTATTTTTGTCAAATCACTTAGTCTATATAGTCCTTATAGTAAGTTACTTGTAACAAATAAAATTTTGTAAAATGTTTGAGCACAATTTTTCCAATCTACTATTAATTTTCCCCAGAGAAAAAGTTTCAAGGAAATACACTTTAAAAATTTAACAATTTCTAGATTGAAATACCAAGGCAATACACTTTAAAAATAAAGAACTTATTTTAGTTATCTCAAAATACCAAAGATTTTCCTAGATTCTCTATGCTCAAAATAGGAAATTTCATTAAGACATCATTATTAACTTTCTTTTAAGGCTTTTCAATAACATAAGCTCTTTTATGGCAAATCTTAATAGGAGTCTAATATTCTACACAAACAGAGTTATAAAAGCAACTTAGGAAGAATTCCAAAATTAAATGCCAAAACAGTACTATTTAAACTATCACTTAAGCAACTGAAACAAAATAGGAAGAAATAAACTCACAAGATTAAAACAAAGCAGCTAAATTGATGTCTTTAGCAAGTCATGCCTTTACAATTTCAATCTTCTTCCCAATTTTTCCTCCTTTTTTTAATTATACCCTTGAAGGTCCTTTTATAGTGACATTAGGGTAGTTACAATAATCATCAAAGGTTAAGGATAAATAAAAAAATTTTAGGGTATTTAATCTTAACCACCTAAGGAGCAATAACTTTCATGGGAAGTTATGAGGATTTTAAGCCACATTTGACAAGTGTCCCATGAACATTACAAAAATCAAAGAGAATTAGTTATAACTCTCCTTTTTCTTCCTTTTTTTAAAACAAAGAAATTTCAATTTCCCAAAATTCATTCATAAAATAATCATAAATCCCCCTCTTTCTTTTAAAACAAAAAACCTTGCCCTCATTTGTATTTTAAAAGTTTGTAAATGTAATTTTAATTCTTTTAAAACAAAATTTTGTTAGGAAAGCCACATAGCCTTACGACTACTTTCATTTACATGTTTACATAATATGTGTAAACATTTGAGAGAGTGTAAGGGCCTTGTGTTCATCTTGCGATGCTGCATTGCTTTAACCATCTACTAGAGGAAAAATATTGCCATTTTCCATTGGAAGCTCTATCATCACTAACATCTATCGATGTCTCCAGGTCCCTTCTAGTTGAAGGCTCTTCCACCTACAATGCCAAACTCCTCACATCAGTGTCGCTTTTACCTCCATCATTCCCAAACTCATAGTTGTGCTCACAATCGTCATTTATTCCTCCTCTAGAGCTTGCTAATTGGAAGATCTTGCTGTCTAGAAACCGATGACATAGATGTTGTCTAGGTGATTTTTTGGTGCTAGATTTTATTTTGAAAATTGTTATAAGGGTCTGTAGAGTTTGAACACTTCACCCGCTCTACCGGATATGATAAAAGATGGTTTTTACAATAACTATAAGTGTTTTCCTCCCTCATTTGCACTATTATAGCCATGGGATAAGAGGGTTTCTTCTTGTTAATGCTATCCTCACTAGCCTGGATGTTGTGATAAACCCTTGTAGTGGAATGCGTTCTAGGTTACAAGACTATCCTGGTGCACAACATATTCTTCATTTATTCTAATGATGTCGTATGTATGAGCCTGATGATGATAATTTCATTTACTATTTTCACTTAAGATTATTTGTTGTTATTCTTTTTCTTTAAAAAGAAATCCTCTACATACATTAGGTGCTATTGGTTTTGTATTAGATTACAAAGTAGAAAAATCTCTTTTTCCAAATTTCCTTAAATGTTTATATCATAGCATTGCTAAGCTTTGATTATTAATTTCTATATTTTCCCTTGATTTTATTTTCTTAAAAGAAAAAACCTACATAGTGGGCATTATATTGCTCAAAACTATTATGTGAAAATATTTTTAGGCAATTTAGCAGTGTACATTTTTCTCAACAACCTTTGCTAAATTTTGTTTAACATAACCATTCATTCTGCAATTGGTAGACTCTAGAGCATCTTCTATATTTTTAATATTCTTGTTTCTTAAGGTAAATGCTTAGCAGCTTTTAGGAGATATATTTCCTTAACTTCAACTAAAGGTGGATAATCATGGAGACCTCTGCCACCTATCCCGTCAACCCTTTGATAGCTTATGATTATCACCTTTCTTATTCTTGAAATAATGTAGGAAATCAACATGGAAACCATATTCCATTGGTTATGAAAGTAAATATAATACTTTCTTTCAAGTATATTTTTGGGTTGTTACCTTTAAAGAAAATAACCAAACAACCCATGAGCCTTTTCCACTTTCTTCTAGTGTACTATCTTCCAATCATTAGTAACTTTGATTTGGATACAAATTCCAACATTATCTCATAAGATCTCCTCTATATAATGGTAGAATTGTGGCAACACTCTCAAATAACAACTTTGAAAGAACTCATGACCTTGGTGCCTTCCAAACTTGGAACGAAACAAGTGGAATTGGCAAGGGTGTGAATTCAAGGGAATTTGTCACCTTTTGTACTTACATGCCATCCTAAGTTTTATGGGTATGCTCATCAATTCCTCATCATTCCTAACATTGGCTAATAATAGGAAGCAATGTCTTTGCATGGTGTAACTCCCATTAGGGAAAAACACACATGGGAATTCAAAGCATACTCCTTAGACAAATAATGGGCTATAAGAATTGGTTATGGGGTTGGAAAGATATGTTACCTATGCCTAAAGGAATCCCTCTAACTAAGGCCCTCTTTGCTTCTTGCTTCTCTTTTCTTCTCTATTTGGAATGGTGGGTGATCTTTGTGGATGTCCATGAGCTCTAGGGCATCAAATGATCGGAAAGTGCCAATGCAAAGTCACTAGAAGTGGATGGTCTTGATTCCAACTAAGGATGTGATTCTCCCAAGTCACCTTAATCACAAGCTCCACATGGACTTCATGTGACTGAAATGAGGAACTTCATTCCATTCTCTCTCTCATCATCACTTCAATCCATTTGCCATCTCACTACTTGTTGTCATGCTCAATCAATGTGTCAATTATAATATGTCTTAATTCTTTGATGGTTTCTTGGGTGATTTGATTTTTAACAATCCATGGTCATTAATCACCCTTGGGGCCTACAAATCCCTTGGTATGAGGGCATGCAAGGGCATTAAGGACATAAGCCTACTATGGGAAGGACCCACTTACATACTCCTTGGTCTAGAAGGTCAAATCTCCTATCGCTAGGTCATTTTTGGTTTCATGACCATTGTTTTTCACCATAGAACATCTAGTTTTTGCACTCCTTAGTAATCAAACTCCATCCAAATCTCTTTTTCCTAACATATTCCAAGCCCTCTTCAATGATTTGTCCTTAATCTAGGCTTTTCTAGCTTTTTCTAGACTCTAATTTCATTACAAAACTCTTTTTTTATACTTAGTTATTCAAGTGACAATTTTTTCTCTACGGTTGCATTGATGCATCCCTGTCGACACAACCCAATGCATCAATATAGGGAGAAAATACTATAAATGTGCATCAACCCTTAGCCAAATTTTTACAATTGCAATCCAATGCTAGAGGAGATTTTGCATCTTTTTGAGCCTAGAGCATCTTCCAAGCACTCTAACTTGCAAACCTCTTATCCAATTCACCTTGTTCTTTGAACCTTAAGCTACCAAAGATGAGCTTTGCATCATGGGGGTCATAAACTTATGGTTTATGATGAAAAAATTTTCAAACTTTTTCTAACTCCCCAAGTTTTAACTAATAAACCAATATTAAAACTCACTAATCTACACTATGTTAAACCTCATCAACAAACTCAGGTAGCTAACTAAATAAAATAATCAATCTTCCATTATCACAACCAACTTAAGTATAACTTGCCAGATGAGGAAAGGTATCCAAAGTATTAGAAGTTACACATAAAACACTAATCCATGGCTATGTTTGTGATCATAGATGACACCAAAAAGGGGACCATAAGGAGAAGGACCATTCCAACTAAGGGAGAAGCAACCGAGAGGAGGAAGGGACCAATAGCCACAACAGGCCCAAGAAGGAGAAGGTGAAACACATGCAATAGGATCTCTTTGGGAGGAGCCCAAAGTGAAATGTGGTTGTCAGATTCCCACAACAAAGACAAGCTACTCAAGGCAAGATAAGGTGCCAAGGCCTAGGCCAAATTTGGAGGTTACATTAGGCCTACCTTGAGCAAGTATGTCCCAAGGAGGTCTAGAGTTTAGTTCCTTAGGACCTTAACTTTGGTTCCTTCTTTGACTTGGCACCAAAGAAGATCAAAACTCAATTGTAAGGGTTCCCCATGTGGCCCATCTTCACTTCTAGCGGGGAGTGGTACATGAGGGAAACTTATTCTTTTGGAACAATCAACAAGTAAACACTATTGTAAAGATTAAAGACATCAATGGTTCCTACTCAATGGAGGCCATTTCAAATGTCCTTGGCCTACTTGAAATTTGGGAAACATTGGTAGATATTCCCACCTAAGTAGACCCAAAAGTAAAGAAGGAGTGGATCCAATGATGCTATGGGATGAGCCATAAGGAGTACGGTGCACTAACGAAGGTAGATAAAGTTTACTTCAAGATCACTACCTACCACCTAAACCCAATGGTGAGGCCTAGCAAAGTTACTTCCTTCTCTGCCAGTGCATGTGCTTCTTCAAGTGGTAAATTCCCAATCAACCTCCCTCAGCTCATCTTCCTTGAGATTGAGAAGCACTTCAAAGAGAATAAGTCATGGAAGAAAACACTTCCCTTCCTGTGCCTAATCAAAAAATTTTGTACAAGGGGAGGCATACCCTATTATGCCAATGATACCATCTTTCATGCTCCTACCACTTCATAGCAAGAGATGATGAAAGAAAAAGCAGCTGCTAAGTTGCTTGAAGAGGAGCAACCATCATCACTACCTACCAAAGCGACAATACTAGAGGCTCATGCTGCTATTGAGCACATGAGGAAACTACACAAGTAGTTGTTGCAACAATAACAAGGTGAGACAAGTGGTGGGAAATCATCAATTTACCTTCTAGTGTTGAGCTATCTCAATGAAGTCACAAGAACCATAAACTAGCTAGAAGAGATCATCATGTTGTTTTTGATCCAAAGAATGCAGGAATCCATGAGATCAAATCCAAGCATCTAAGAGGTTATTATGTTCATCCTTGGATAACAAGAGTTCCTAAAAATTTTTGGAAATGCCACAACCTTCTCAATGCTCTTAGAGAAGGGTGAGTGGGCTACCATCTTATTGATGTAGCACCATGGTCAAGAAATAGTCATGAAGATGGTAGTCAACAAAGTTATTGAAGCACTTAATGCTCCTGCATAAGCCATGTTGGACATTACACTCAAATATGTGCATGCTTTTGTAGGAGCAAGGATTGAGAGGCTAAGTGTAGCCAAACATGAGGAAGTGTTGGACCAACTGGTGAAAACCAAACAATTGCTTCTAGAGATCTTTGATCTCTTGGATGAAATCACTACAACCTAGTTGAAGCTATTGAAAACCAAGGGAAAAATCATCATAGCAAATACCCAACTTGAGATATCCACTATTGAGAATCAATAGTTGGCTACTAAGGTTGTGAAACTAAGAGCCTAATTAGTCGATCTTGCCATTCTCAGCTAAGCTGTCACATAGGATGAAGCTTTCTTTCAACTTCAAAATCAATTGAAAGAGGTTGAGAATGCCAAAGATATGATGGTCTATGATGCATTCTTATCAACAGCTTTTGCTACCCACACTGATAAAGACTTGGTGGAAGTCCACACAGAGAACTTGGCCTTAACCAAATATATTCATCACCTACATAAATGTTGAGGAGAAAAAAGACCAGATGGTCAAATTTTTGAGATAGCAATAGGAGTAGCTTACCAAGGTGAACATGGACTTGAGAAGGTTGACAACAAAAATAGATATCTATTAATGAAGAAATTTTGGGTGCTTTACTAGAAAATGGCCTTTGAGGTAGCCACTTGGAAGAATGAGGCCTTGAAATTTGAACGAGTCAAAAATCATTAGAGGGATGAAGTAGGGATCCTCAAGGAGGTGAATGAGAAGGAGATTCAATTAGCCAAGGCAAAGATGAATAAGACCCTCCAACAACTCTAGCAAATAGGTGATGTATGACAACCAATCTTTGACAATTTGAATACCTACAACAAAGCAAAGATTTGCCTAAAGGAGTTGTAGATCGAAGAGATGACAAAGTATATGAAGTTTGCCAAGCTTTTCTATGCAAACTTGGTGATGCTAACATCTAGTAGGCTAAGGTTAGAATTGAAAAAGAAAGTGTCTAGCTCGTACCTCCTCAATGAGACCAAGTTCAAGCACCACAAGGATATTGAGCAAAAGTTGTACACATTTAATGCTAAGCTTGAAGTTCTCAAGAGTTGATTCACAAATCAACAATTGGTTACTGAGAACTTGACGAGGAGGATTAATGACTACCATGAGCTACAAAACCTTGTAAATATTTTTGATGTTGAATATAAATAATTCACACAATGGTTCATCAATGTGAAGGATTTGTTCCCCACAATGATCTTTCCTTGACATGTCCCCATACCAACCCATATTGGCGAAGCTACATGGATTGTTTACGACCCACAAAGCAAGGAGAGGAAGATGAAGCCATTACTAGATGCTTTCTATCTTCCACCAAAAGTAACAACTACAACAACAACCTCAATGTCAACTGCCACTGCCATGTGAGTTAGATTTTGATGAAGGACCTTTAGCCCCCTAGAACCTCCACCTCTAGGCATTGTTTGATCTTCTCTTCATCTTTAGCAATTAGAGAATCTGGCTATTTAATTTTGTAACGATGTCCACTTTTGTTATCCAAGACACCCATTTTTGTGAATTTTGTAATTCCATATAATTTGACACTCAAAGTCAGTCAGTTAGAGTTTGTCAGTTAATAATTTCATACCTTTTCAATTTTGTGAGAAGCTCAATGCTAGTTTTGTTTACTCAAGGACAAGTTTTCACTCAGTCGTGGGGGTAAGATGAATCACTTGATAGGTTGTATCGATGGGCATGCATCAATGCAACCCTATTAATGTAGCCCCATGGATGCAATCTTGTCGATGCATGGTTAGATGCATCGACTCAATGTCTAGTCTTGCCTATATAAATGCACATACCCACTGCATGTATGGCATGTTAAGTTGATAGAGTAGCCAAGTTCTTGCAATTTCCTTTTTCCAAAGTTAGAATATTTTTTAAGTACCTGTATTAGGACTTCAAGGATTCTACAGATCCTTATTTGACCATCAATGTACCAAAACACTTTGATGTGCCAACAATAAAGATGAGATTCTTGGAATTCCTTGTAGCACTTAAGAATAGATTAATGTTTTCTTCTATGCACTTTATTACTTATGCATTTTATCTTCATGTCCTTAGTTAAATAATATATTTAATAATAACAGATAAGTACGACCACCTTGAACATACCATTAATGCTTGATAATCCTAGTAGTGTTATCACTTGGTTTGCCTAGTAGCCTAACACTTGGTAACCCAATAGTGTTTATAACAAGTTTAAGATGTGGATGAAAGGTAGGGTTGGATGGTTATGTTAGGATAGTTAGATTAAGACATTAGATAGTTGATTAGTTAAATTACAATTAATTGCTTTTGTTTTATCCTTAGACTAATTCAAATAAAATATAAAATATAAATGAAAAATCATCTACCTTGGCTTACACTTTGATGAGCGGCAAGGGACCCCTACACCCAACCATACAAATACCAGTGTTCATGCACAATCTAGTCAAAATCTAAGGATTAAGTGCTTATGCACCTACACAGAACAAGGATGAGTTATGTAGTTATTGTCTTCCCAAGCTTACTTGTAAGGCACAACTGTATGGTTAAGTAAACTCGAGGTATATTATTTTTTTGTTTTTTGTTTTATATTTTTGATCTTAGTCTCCTAACTATGTGCAATGAAAATATTTAATTAACTAATGGGTTTTTGTAACTCTAATGTGAATCAAATCCTAACACCAGCATCTGTTCCCACTCTCTGGACACATCCCAAACTAGTGCAACACCACTGGGGTTACCAAACGCTAGTCATTACTGGGTTACCAAGTGTTCCACGTATGCTCGAAGTGGTTGTGCTGAGTGTGCTAATTTTTTGATAATTAATAATTAATAATTTGATATAAATAACATTAATTAACTAATGAAAGCATCAAATAATTGTAAATAACATTGAATGCAATAATTAAGCTATTTTGAATGTTGGAAGGTTTATCACAAAGTTCATCTTTGTTTCTAGACACAAGGTGTGCTCAGGTACACAATGCTCAAATAAAGATCTGTTCACTCTATGACTCCTACTGTGGGCACTCAGAAATAATTCTAACTCTGGAATAGAAAAATTGCAAGAGTTCGACTAAAGGACTAAAAGAAAAAACTCACAAACCAAGCACCCCTATCTCTTATTTATAGCCAATGAGATAGGTTTTGACATTGTGTGTCTAATATGACTTGGCCCATCTAATATTGCATGACTCATCATATCTCCACAACTAAATGAAAAATCATCCTCGAGTTTCTTACAAAATATTGGGAAGGTATGGAATTATTAACTAAATGACATTGACAGTGACATGGAATGACATACCCAAAGTGGCCAGTGAATGGATCGACAACTGTATTACAACATTGGTGTTCATAACCATTGTGGTGAACACTGTACATAGATGACATCTAGACCCTCATTTGATAGCTTGACGAGAGAGAGAAAAGAAAATGAGGCACGTTGTTGCCAATGTAAAAAATGTGCACACTGTTGTTCATCCATGACCACATGACTAAGTGTGTTCCTTGCGTCAATGCTCTAGCTCCAATCCATCCTAAGTACTCCCTCCTATCCTAGTCCATTGTTCATGTGATCACCATCTACACACACAACACAGTCATGAATTAGCAAGGATAGATAAGATATAATGCAGTTGATACCTTGCCTTGATATGAAGCACATTGGCTAGGTTATGGGTATGGTAGATACTGGGTTAGAAGTTTGTAAGTGATAACTACCCAAGGTGTAGGAGTGAGATAAGTAATGGAATGGAAAATTTGTGATAGGCCCCCACGACTAAGAGCGAACCTCCGGTAGCAATAGGGTGGAAAATGAAAGAAAAAGGAAGGTAAGAGGAATAACAACAGTGAAGCCAATAAATAGAAAATGGATGTCATGGGTGGGTTAAAATGAGAAATAGTTTATTACAAGAAATGTTTAAGAGAAAAGAACTTAACAATTTCACCAAAAAGGAATGCTAGTGGGTCCTCCCCAAAGTAGGCTCATGCCCTTTATGCCTTGACAAATGCTCAAATCAAAGAGTTCGTAGGCTTTAGGAATGACATATGAAGACAATAGTTAAGAATTTACCCATAATAATTTACCAAAGAATAACAATGCCTTGACTAAGATATAGACTAATCATAAACTTGGCAATGAGGTAGAATACGGGAAGCAATACAGAAAGAGAAGAGAGAATGAAATGGAATCCCAAAATTAAGGTTATGTAAAGTTCCTTGTGTATTATGTGGTTAAGGTGACTTAATAAAATTCAGTCCAAATCCAAATTAAAACTAGCCACATCTAGTGACCTCGCATCAACGCACTTGACTGACCCATCCTCCTGAAGCAACAAGAATGCCTTCAGAGAGCAACCACCATTCCAAAAAGAGAAGAATAGAGAAGCAGGAAGTGAGAAAGGGCCTTAGTTAGAGGGAACCTTCAAGCATGGGTAACATGTCTTTCCAGTGTCATAACCAGTGCTTATAGCCCATACTCCTTTATTACATCTAAGGGGTATGCTTTGAATTCTCACTAGTTTTTTTTGTTTAAGTGGAAACCACACCATGCAAAGACTTATTGGATTCATTCAACTTCTTGATCTTAGTTGACAGTGAAATGGTGGAAAACCTATAAAAAAATATCTAAGTACCCAAGAGAATAGCTAGCACAAATGCATCAGATCCCCTTGAAGTCACACCCTTTTCAATCCATTTGAATCTTTCCTTGGTTTGAAGAATACCAAGCCACAAATTCATTAATAAGTTTGATTAGAAAAAGGGACAGTACATTTTCAAAACAAAGGAAGACCATAAAGTTGATTGGATGAATGGACGATGTGGACTCATTGCCTATTTTATCAAAAGAAACCATATCTTAGCATCAACATTGAAATTCAAAAGTAAAAATCAACATTAGCAATCAACACCATTATAGTACAATCCATCATCATGAGTACTTATTATGTAACAAGTGAGAATGAATCAAACAAAATGTAATAGAGAAAGAAATAGCAAAAATGTTAATGATGGTGTAAAATAAAAACAAGTAAATATGAAAATGTGTAAAATAAAAAAGAGGAAAGAAAATGAGGGCTTAGAATAATTAGAATTGATGGCCATCTCCCCCATGACTAAGTTGGAATGAGGAGATCCAAAATAATGAGTAGGGTTGTCCATTAACAAAGGTAGTATTAGTATTGGCCGTTTTAGGCTCATGGAAAGGTTTGGTATACTGGATGTTGACCAATAATTTCTTATTCGGGCTTCCAAGTTCATCATGGTCCTTGAAGGAAAAGTTTCATGAATGATATGAGTTCCTTCTCATAGCATTTGCAATTTAGTTCATTGTGGCACATGTGTAGGATTCCAATAAAGAACACTATCTCCTGGTTTGTATTTGACTTTTCTAATTCTTAGGTCATGACATTATTTGTTGAAGGCCTTGTGCAGTTTGTTGGATGACAGGGTAGCTAATTGATTTTCATCTAGCAAGTTAAGATTCATTAAGCATTCTTTATGTGCTAGATTAAGGTCATGGTTAAGGTTACATGCTGTAGATAGTGTATAGAGCTCAGCTTGGATAGGAAGTGTTGGAAGTTTATCATACACTAGTTCATAGGGAGAGTAGCCTATAGGGAGTTTCCATGTGGAGCAATAGGCCCAAAGATCATCGTTTAGTTTGGTGCTCCAGTCTCGCCTATATTTGCTAATGGTTCGTATCAAAATTTTTGTGATTTCCCTATTGGTGACTTCGGCTTGACCATTCGCTTGAGGATGATATGGTGTAGTCAATTTATGCTCAACTCCTAAGCGTTGCATCAACTTCTGAAAAGTTGCACCTATAAAATGTGTACCATTATTAGAAATAAGTGCACAAGGCATTGCAAAATTGTTTACGATTTGTTGTTGAACAAATTTTGTAGCAATAGATGGTGTACAGTCAGTAGCGGTAGCTACTTTTTCCCGTTTTGTGAAATAGTCAACAACAACAACAATGTATGCTTTTCCATTGGACATCAGTGTAATAGGCCCCATAAAATCAATACCCCATATGTCAAAGGGTTCTAATGGTTAAATCCATTGTTGTGGATCCTCTATTCTAGCAATCATTCCTCCATTATGTTGGCAAAGCTCACAAGATTCGACAAAATGATGGGCATCTCGAAATAATGTGGGCCAATAGTATCCTACAAGCAAGATTTTAATGGCCGTTCGTCTCCCAGCATAATGACCCCCACAAGGGCCCTTATGAGCATCTTGGAGAATTCACAATTGATCTACATTAGGAACACACCATTGAAGCAAGCCATCGGAACACACCTTGTAAAGGTGTCTATTGATTTCCATGAAATGTTTGACTCGGTGGAGAAACTGTTATTTCTTTTTAACATCCAGCCTTTGTGGTGTTTCTTGTGTGAGAAGATAAGTAAGAGTGCTACTATACCAATTTGTATCAGTTTGTGATTGATCATTTATTACACTTACAAAGAGGAGTTCATCAGGGAAGTGATCAGAATTTGGGTATTCATCCTCTTTGTTGTCCCAGTGCAACTAAGATAAATGATCAGCAACAACATTCTTGGTGCCTTTACGATCTACTATCGTGAGATCGAACTCTTGCAAGATCACAAGCCATCATATGATGCAAGGGCTCACCGTTGATTTATTTATAAGGAACCAAGTCGCACTATGATCTATATGTACAAATACTTTATAGCCTAACACATAGTGCCTAAATTTCTCTAGTGTAAACACCACGGTCATTAACTCTTTTTCTATTGCAATATAATTGAGTTGTACACCAACAATACTTCAACTTGCATAGTGAATATAATAGGGACATTTTTGGTCATCTAACTATGTAAGTACGGCTTCTAAAGCAAAATTGGATGCATTAGTCATTATATGGAATGGTCTGGACCAGTGAGGAGCTTGTAGAATAGGTGTTTCTACAAGCTTTTGCTTCAAGGTTTGGAAAGCTATCTCACATTCCTTGGTCCATTCAAAGGGTACGTCCTTTCTTGTTAATTTTATTAATGGTTTTGCAATCTTTGAAAAGTTCTCAATGAAGCATCTATAATTGCTAGTATGTCCAAGGAATGATCAGATATCTTTTATAGTTTCAGGTTGATGAGTGATTCCTTGAATGATTTTAATTTTTTCATGATCTACCTCTATCCTTGTTTTTGAAATTTTATGCCCTAATACAATGCCCTCTTGGACCATTAAGTGGCTTTTTTGCCAACTGAGCCTTAGGTTGGTTTCAACACATCATTTTAGCCCTTGCTCTAATCAGTCCAATGCTTGTTCAAAGTTCACTCCATAGGTGGAGAAATCCTCTATAAAAATATTCACATCATTTCCTATTTGCTACTGAAATATACTAAGAACCAAATGTTGAAATGTTGCTAGGGCATTGCACAAGCCAAATGACATCTACCTATATGAAAATGTTCCCTAAGGACTCATGAATGTAGTATTGGCTTGATCTTATGGTGCTATTTGGATTTGATTGTACCCACTATAACCATCCAGAAAACTATAATAACAATGTCCTACAATGGTATCTAAGACTTGGTCAACAAATGGAAATGGGAAATGATCTTTAAATGTTGCCTTGTTTAATAGCCTAAAGTCTATACACAGCCTCCATTTACCATCTTTTTTAGGCACAATGACCAATGGACTAACCCATATCAACAATGGGGTAGATGAACCCAGCCTTCAGAAGTTGTTCAATTTCTTCCTTAACTACTTGCTTAAGCTTTGGGTTCAGTTGTCTTTGCGATTGCTGTCGAGTCTTCATAGAGGGGTTAGTGTAAATTCTATGTTGGCATATCTTAGGATCTATTTCGGTTAATTCAGGATATGACCAAGCAAAGGCTTTTAACCATTTTTTTACCACCTTTAGCAGTCTTTCTTTTTATTAAGCGGCGAGCTTAGCATTAATGATTACTAGTTTTCCATTCTTGAGAAATGCATACTCTATACTGGTGGGCAATGATTTTAATTCAAGGGGCTCTTGCTTAAACTCATCAAGGATTTCCAACTTTCCCCAGTTGATATTTTCAATGTCAGTGCTTGGAAGTTGGCGATGGACTTGCTCTAATGCATCTATACTATCGATATAGACACAAGTCAAGCTTTCAGTTGGTTCCATGCATAAAGTTGAATTACTTTCCAGGTCAGCTATCAACCACTAGGTGTCTTCCTGTCTTGTGGCTACTGCATACAGGCATCTTTGTATGTTAGATACTTGTGCACACTGGTTGCATGCAGGCAATGTTAAGCATTGAACAAACTAGGACTTTTGCATGCAGTTACACCCTATGCTACTATATGCGATTCATGGAACTTTTTTTTCTTAATCTTTTCAAACATATTTTCTTTTGATATCTCTACGAAAAGATCATGTATTCCTAGGCACACATCAATCATACTTAGCGATGCTCTTTCCATTATCATTAGAAAGTCTTACTTGTAGTTGTTAACTTGAATCACTAGGAAATCAGCTAGATATGACCATCCACAAATAGTGATGATAATGTCCTCCACTAGTCCCAATGGAACAGTGATGGACTAGTAGGCCAACTCTAAACGAATGTTACTCTTCTTTAGCGGAGGTAGATTCCAGGCTCTATACATTTCCTAGGAGATAAAATTAACACCAGAACCTGAGTCCAAAAGAGCTTTACAAGGCTCATTTCTAGCAATTTGTAAATAAATTAGAGGGCTTCCAGGATCAAAGAATTTTCTAGGAAGATGACCAACTTTAATCCAATTAGTGATGGTGTGAGTTAATATGACAGTGTGCATTGAGTGTGGTTTTTGGTTTGAAGGAAGATTCGAAGATTCAAACAATGATGAGGCATTTGTATAATTAGCTACTTTTCATTGTAAGGACTTGGTTGGACTGTTGGTTCTAAAGAAAGATCTCTTCTTTGATCAATTGTTTGATTCAATAGTAGGTTGAAGATTGATAGCCCTTATAACATTATGTTGTTGTGGCTGGGTAGGAAGCTCATCCTACATAGTTGGATCAAGTGGTAATGGAGCTAAGGGTGGAAGAGATGCAAACAGATGAGAAGGATAGTACATATGTGGAGCATCACTCCTAGAAGAAGAAGTTCTATAGTACTTGGGGGTCTGGTAGTGAGGCTGAAATGCGATGTAACTAGTAGAGTCACATGGAGAGATCGGATACTAAACGTAATACTCGTATGGATCAGGTTGATGGTAAGGGTATTGTTGACATGGTGGTGGCATTCCCCATGATTGTGGGTGTTGCCATCATTGATACTGTTCATTCGATTGTGGTGGAGTTCCACTTGGATAATATGTCAAGGGTTGGGGGAACTGCCTTGGGTTACCTTGAGGATAAGGTAACCTTCTGGGTGTTTGCCGTCTATTTAATCATAGGTTTAGTGCATATACCCCAGACTCTTACAGATGTGACACCATTGGGAAACATCCCTTAGGATGGTCATATTGGCAAATCTTACATCCGCCATCATTGTCTGTGTCCGAATCCACAACCTCTTCAATGACAACAACCTTTCCCTTACCCTTGTTACATGCATACTGAGCTTCTTTCTTTTTCCTTCTCTCTTAGTCACTACTTTGTTCTCTAGACTCCTCTACTATTTTTAGGATAGTTTAAAATTTGTTGTCTAGGGAGTTCCACATTTGATCCACCTTTGCCAATACTTCTAATGCAAATTTTTGAATGGACAAAGTCTTTCTACTCACTATCTTTTCAAGTGGTGACTCTTCTTCATCTTCGCAAAATCTAATTTCCTTTTTCCAGAGGGAAGGATCTCTATTGTGCTCCTTCGCACTTTCTCTTTTTCTCAACTCACCTTCCTCCTTGGCAACTTACTCCAACAATATTTGTATTTGATGGGCTTTGAGCTTAGATAGACTTCCTTGGGCATAAGTCCCAAGGGTTCTTTGTGTTTCATACCTAAGCCCATCTACAAGATGGCATAATTGTTCCTTTTGCGAGTAACCATGGCTAGGGAAATGATGTAATAATGAATAATATCAGCCCATGGCAGCATCTAAGGATTCATGTCCTCCTTGTTTCCATCCTTGGATTTGCTTACGTAGGTTGGACACTCAGGAGTACGTTTGATACTTATCATTGAATAGCTCCAACATGATACTCCATCGAAAAATGGATTCTAGTTCTAAGGACCGGTACTAGCTTTCTACTTCCTTGATCAATGTCCATGAAAACAACTTTAGCTTTTTCCACTTGTTTTCTATATTCTCCAAGGCACATGCATCGTGGAATGCCTGCAAATGGCTTTGAAGATTAGCATTGTATCCACCTTCAAATCGTGGGATGTTATTCATGTCAAGTCTTTTGATCCCACCATATTTCCGGTGCCTTGTTGGAATCCTGACAACCTCTACTATATTTAACATACTTTAGGTGGCGAGTAGGGATTCATCATGATCATGCTGCCTATGGCGTCTATGATGCCTATGTTGTTCCCTACTCTCCCTTCTTTCATGATGTATCTCTCTAAAATGCCCTCATCCCCTTTCTCTACTATTTTTCTGTGATTTCTATTTTTCCTACCATTGTCCTCATGGTCTCGCCCTTTGCGATTGTGTTTAGATCTCAGAGGAGAGGGGGAAGAAGATGGTGAAGGTGAAGAGGAAGGAGGATTGGCACCATGACAGTTCTTGCCATCTTCTCTTCGGTGGTTGCAGCCTCGGTCGTGGTTACGATCAGAATGTTCATCATTGTCATGCATTCATGTTCCTTTTCTGAACCCTTTGTGTTCTTTGGTATCAGAACCTAGGTTATGAATAGTTGAGTGAAAATTTTGATACTCAACTCCTTGACCAAAGTCGAAGAGAGGAACATCGTTTTGTGGAAAACCTCCCAGGACAGGTTCACCACTGTTGTTTTCACTTAGGATATACGAGACATCCTGACATCACTTCCCCTTTATGAATTCATAATGTCTCTCCTATTGTAGATCCCTTTGACATTATGCCTCTGTGGGTCGATAATCTCTTGAATCTTATTTATGCACAACATACTTTGACTGTAAGTGCTATATACCAATTCGTGTGAGAGCACGAAGAAGCATGCTTGGGATTGAGTGATTGGAAGGTAACACTATGTTGCCTTCTAAATCACGCCATCGCAGTTGTTCATCTTGGTGGAGGATAAAGGTAAATTTTGGTACATACTCATCAGGATGAGCATATACCATGTGGAATTGTTGGGGCACTGGGGGATCATCATGTGCACCTCGCCTCCGATTGTTCATGGTATTAGACCTAGTCAATGAAGCACTCTTATAAGAAGAATGAGACATGATTGATTACTCAGTGTGCAGTACCCTTTTCTGGTGATTGTAGGATAGTTAATCTTAAGGGTTCGTTCTAATGATGGAAGGATTTCCTAAGTTCTCATCATTGCACAAACCACAAAATCCCCAACAACGGTGCCAATGATGAGCAACGAGGGACCCTTATGCCCAACCATATAAATATGAGTGTTCACATGCAATCTAGTCGAACTCCAAGGATTAAGTGCTTATGCGCCTACATAGAACAAGGATGAGTTATGCAGTCGTTGTCTTCCCAAGCTTACTTGTAAGACACAACTGTATGGTTAAGTAAACTCGAGGTATATGATTTTTATGTTTTTTTTTATATTTTCGATCTTAGTCTCCTAAGTGTGTGCAATGAAAATATTTAATTAACTAATGGGTTTTTGTAACTCTAATGTGAATCAAATCCTAACACCAGCATCCGTTCCCACTCCTTGGACACATCCTGAACTAGTGCAACATTGCTGGGGATACCAAATGCTAGTCATTATTGGGTTACCAAGTGTTCCACGTATGCTTGAAGTGGTCGTGCTGAGTGTGCTAATTCGTTGATAATTAATAATTAATAATTCGATAAAAATAACATTAATTAACTAACAAAAGAATCAAATAATAGTAAATAACATTGAATGCAATAATTATGATATTCTAAATGTTGCAAGGTTTATCATAAAGTTCATCTTTATTTTCGGACATAAGGTGTGCTCAAGTACACAATGCTCGAATAAAGATCCATTCACTCTATGACTTCTACTGTGGGCACTCAGAAATAATTCTAACTCTAGAATAGAAAAATTGCAAGAGTTTGGCTAAAGGACTGAAAGGAAAAACTCCCAAACCAAGCACCCCGATCTCTTATTTATAGCTAATGAAATAGGTTTCAACATTGCGTGTTCGATATTGCTTGGCCCATTCAATATCGTGTATTCGATATCGTGGGTCCGATATTGAGGGTCCGATATCAGGTCACTTATTTGGTGACTCATCACACTTAATCATACACTTGAACTTACACAAGTAAAGCCAAGAAGACAATGATCACATTTCAAATTGCCCATCGATGCATTTAGGGGCTAAGTCCATAGAATTCGATTAGATCGCTAATGCAACGCTTACGATTTGTATGGTTAGGCGTAGGGACTACTTGCTACTCATCAAAGGTATTAATCCTCCCTCCCTAAATTGAATCTTCCTCTTGGCAAATAGAGTTAAGAATTACGTTATAACAAAACATAGCTCAACTAACTAAAATTTAAGACTATAGCTGCTCATTTAAGCTAATTAATATAAGCCACATTGCTAACACTCAGCTATGGTTAATTACACAATACTAATAGTCAACACTTAAAATCAATCCATTAGTTAACCAATCATAAGCATACCTATCACCACCATAAATTGTGTTCTACACCACTCTTCATTGTAATGCATCATCTCTAAACTTAATCATACTTTGCATTTCTTATTTATTAGTTATGAAAAATTAGCCACTGACTTTGCCCGTCTTAGGTTGCTTCCTTTAGGAACTTCTCCTTTTTCTAAGGATATATATTTTTAAAACTCTTAGACATACTATTACCAAGGTAAACATCTACAAAAATTAACTATTTACTTTTTTGTTGTCCACTCTATGGTTCATCTATCTAATGTTGATAGGTTATAGGTTAGCACATGAATGATCATAACTACTCAAATTATCATAATTGTACAACAACTCGACAAACAATAGAAGCAATTGTTGCTAAAAAACACATAAATGTTTTTTCTTCAAAATCCTAACTGACTTGAACCTAAACCTTTTATCCTTGGAGCTACTTATAAAACTCAAACAAACTTTAATCATGAATTTACTACCATTCTTGAATACCATGTTGTCATACTTTGAAATAAATATTTGAAAATGTCAAATTTGTGATGTCCCTTTACGAGTTATGGTCTAAAAATAAACCTAACATGGTGACAAAGTGAAGATGCAGTAAACTAGAATTCTAAGTAATTAAATACAATTTAATTGTTGAGGCTGAACTTTTTTAAGCAAGTAAAAAAGAACATAGAAAATCATAATTGTATGAGCAAGCAATGTAGAGTATAGAAAATCATAATTTTATGAGAAAGTAATGTTATAATGTTCGTAAAGCATTGTTAAATTTAGGATATAGTTCTCCATCATTTTCAAAGGCCCGTTACAAGATTTTTACTATTTTTTAATTAAATTAATTTGTTATGATCTCCTAAATCCCAATCATGCACGATTGACCCATGGCATTATATGAAAATTTCATATATCTTCAAAGTAAATTTATTTTAAAAAATTATAAGGAAAACATACAAAGGATTTGGAAAAACATTGCTTGGAACTTATGATGATTTTTTTTTATTGGGGTCAAAGTTACGAAGCAACTCCGTATGGGTTTGATCATGGGTGAAATCCACAACTAACCCAGATTTGAAATGGAGAAAATGTAGCTGTGATCCTCCAAATGAAGTCTGAATTGACCCATATAATAGTGCTATGGTGCACGGGCAAAACTGCAGGCTGTGTGTGAGAGAGGTAGCAAGGTTGGTGGTGGCCTGCTACCTCCCCCATGGTTTGGGGGTTGTGGGGGCACAAGGGGTTCTCCACTCCTTGTGTCTTCGGAACCATACTGGCATGGCAGTTCTAGGCATTAGTAAGAGGAGGCTACGACCTACCTCATTACCCCACTCGGTAGGACCTTGCCTATGAGGGTTGCATAGTTCAACTCTACGTTGGGGTGTTTTTATTGGGTGTGTCATGGGACGTGCTATGGGATGTTGTGTGCGCTCCTTGGAGTGCAACACCAACTACTAGCATGCAGTGATGAATCTGGAGGGTTCAACTAGTAGTCCTCATGGTGTCCACGTGAGTGGAGCAAGAGAGTGCTATCTAGCTTGTTAGCGTATCGCGAAGATTGTTTATGAAACACCGCTCAGGAGACATGCTAACACTAACACATCATTTGTTGGCATGTGTTTCAGGATTGTTGATTGCTGAGGCGTATTCCTCTTGAGTTTTTTCCCGATTTAGAATCTGCTTGGGAAACTCTTGGGGTGCCGAACAATGTGCTCAGGGACAACATTGTTACAGATGGTATCAGAGCCTCACAGTTTTAGTTATTGGGAAACTTTCTTGCTAAGTGGGTACTAGGGTTTGGCAGATGAGCCAGTAGCAACAGCCTGTATCAAAGCTAGAAAACCAAGTTCTTATGATGGTGAGAGAAATGATGCTAAAATCGATGCCTTCCTCCATGATGCGGAGATGAACCTAAATACCAGGGGTGTTCTTGCAACCCAAAGGGTCTCCACAACATCACAATTTCTGATAGGAAGTGCTAACCTATGGTGGCTTAATCTTCTTCGTGCTTTTTCAATTCCCCCAATTCTGGTCCTATTAAGCGGTATGGCCTTTGGATAGGAGGTTTAGTGCTAGCTTGCAATTCGATTTTGTGATCCATTGCTCTTCGAGGTGGCAAACTACCAGGCAGTTCAGGCAGTATCACATCTTTAAAACTCTCTAGCACCTGTGCTATGCATGGGTCAATAATAGCTTGGGATTCACAAGCCTCAGAAGGATCACCCGTTTGCATAGCTAGCAAAAATTTCCTGGTAGGGTCCCTAGCCAAGCGTTTCATCACCATTGGTGACACAATCTAGGAGCTAGCCTCATCCTTTCCCATCTGTGCTCCATGAGTTTGAATGATGCAAGTGGGGCTTTCATGTGAAATAAAAATTAGGTCCAAATGTGGAGCTGTAAAAACTTTGGCCTTGTGTAAAAATTCTTGCCCCAAAATGACCTGAAAGGAGTCCATATCTAGAATTGAAAACTCTAGCACTCCTTGCCATGAGCCCACTTGAACGGGGACACCACGACACACCCCGATGTACTGAAGGGGCCTGAACTTGGCCAGCTTGCCGGATGCTTGGACAGGTTCCATTTTTAATTGCAAGTCTTTCACTATGGCTGGAATCATGTAATTGTGACTAGCCCCATTATCAATGAGGGCACTTAGCTGACTTGAGCTCACAGTGATTGGGGCCAGTTGAACCTAATGTAGAGAATCAGGATTAGGATTCTGGGAGTTTCCAGCTCCTGACCTCTGTGTAACCATGTTTGATAACTCCATAATCACTGTTAGCCTTCGTTGTTCCCCTGATGTGCTTCCATCAGTAATATGAAGGCATGGGTCAGGGTGATAATCGAGTGCCATCAATTGTTTCCTAGGAGCTGGCCCTTGCCTATTCTTAGTCCTTCATGAACTCAGGGGACAATTTCTTGCCAAGTGATTTCCACGACACAAGAAGAACTGAATTGGCCCCTTAAAGACACCTCCCGTAAACTGCTTCTTCTTGGCCCTTGGTTGTCACTTGCTCCCTGTATCCTTATGTTTTTGTTGAGAGCCTTGGTTCCCTGGAGGACCACCCATCGGGCGACTGCCTTGCTGAACTGATCTGAAGGTATTTCCACCTTTGATGGATCTTGTATTTGTTCTCTAAGAGTGGGAGGACGTGACATGCTTACCCTTCCTAGGCTTGCCCTTATCTGGCTTCGTTGCCTTGAAGTCCAGAAAAGTGCCAGCAGCCACAATAGCCTCCGTGAGGGAGTCAATGCCTCTTCAACGCAACTCCATTTGCACCCATGGTTGTAGCCCATTTAACTACTTGAAGAAACGATCTCGATCTCCCATATTAGGAATCAGCAACATGAGTTCTTGGAAGCTATTAATATAATCTTTAAGCTTCCCTGAATGTTTTAGGGTCTCTAGCTTGATTCTAACGACCCATTCAGAGTTCCTAGGACAGAACTGTTTGATCAATGCAGCCTTAAAGCTGTCCCATGTCTCGATCTTTTCTGTTGTGGTGCCCTTTTCTTGGGCACGAAGGAGACTAAGCCACCATAGCTTAGCACTTCCTATGAGAAATTGTGATGCTGTGGAGACCTTTTAGGTTGTAGGAACACCCCCGGTATTTAGGTACATCTTCACATCATGGAGGAAGGCATCGATTTTAGCATCATTTCTCTCACCATCATAAGAACTCGGTTCTCTAGCTTTGATATGAGCTATTGCTGGCTCATCTGCCAAGCGTTCTGCTGAGGCATATTCCTCTTGAGTTTTGTCCCCATTCAGAATTTGCTTGGGAAACTCTTGGGTGCCGAACAACATGCTCAGGGACGACAACGTTGTTACAAATGGTATCATAGCCTCACAGTTTTAGTTATTGGTAAAACTTTCTCACTAAGTGGGTACCAAGGTTTGTGGATTGTGAGGTTTCCATTTTCAACTTCTGCTAACCACTCTCCCTTCGAGGGTGGCCTTGTACTAAAGCTCTCTCTTTGGCAAACATGGAGCCTGGTGGACTGAGTGACATGGCGGATGTTCAAGCAAATCCAGAAATTGAGGTCGAAATAGAACTTGGTCAAGATGAGACTAAGTTTCAAATGTTATGGGATCATGTCAAGGCAATTGATGAGGCCTTAGCCTATCCTGGTCTAGAAAACGTGGATGTGATCCATCACATTCTTAAAAATGTTGACTTGCCACAAGAAAAAAAAAGATGGATCTTCGCTCCAAGGAGAGGGTGAAATTGAAAGAGGCTAAGGTTTCAATCTTGGAAGGGATCGCATGATCAACCTCTACAAGGATGTATTCGGATCCTTGGAAGAGGCACAAACAAAAGCATTACACTGTGCGTTTCCGATTGCAGGCTCTTTCAATTTTCGCTCCAACTCGCGCTCGTTGACTGAGCAAAGAAGGCAAAATTAAAAAACATCATCGTCCATGACCGGAGTAAAGTTTAACAACCGCATGCGGGATGGTGTTTTTTAAAACAACTTGGGCACCTGCAAAAGACATCAAATTGGGGATGGTTTGCGTCAAACCTGGTCCTTTCCCCTCGCCTTTCCCATGGCGCCGCGCCCCAACCCTCCCCGCAATCATCACCATGGCAGACCCCTCCTCCCTCTCCCCCAACCCCCAACACACCGGCGGCTCCAGCCCCCAAATCATCATTAAGCCCCTATTTTTTCCTCTCTGCGTATTTATCTGTTTCTTTGGTTTCAGGTTTTCACCTGGCTTTTATTTAGCAGCAGCTTGTTCCTTGGTTCTTTGGTAGTGCAACTACTTCATGTCGTTTTGTTGTTGGTTATAAGAACTTGCTTATGCCTACCTATAGTTTAATTTTGCATGACAGTATTGTTCTGTTTATGATCTCATGGCTTTTAAGTTTGAGTGATTAAATAGAAAATATGTATGATTTGTTTTGGATGTTGTCGTTGATGAATTTGTAGAGTTTATGTTTATTTTTCATGAAAATGTAATTTCTGTTCAGTAGGTCCTATGAATCTTCGAACATAGTAAAACTTCATTTCATTTTATTTAAATTTTTAATTTTATTAGGAACTAAAATTTACAAAATTTAACCAGTTGCTGTGCAATGCGAGGGTACAACAAGGGATCATATGGATACACACGTTCAAGTTAAAGTTGTGCTAAAGTTTCAACTTACATTGCTGGGATATCTCATCACTGTTTGCAACAATCGTGGCAGTGCACTGTGTGGTGCCACCGGTGGATGGTTTATATGTGTTACCTTTTCTTGCCTTCTGTAGTGTGGCAATCATGGTAACTAATCGCATCATGGCTCATTATGTAAGAAGTGTGTGGCTAAAAGTAATTGGGAAGCTGTTACTAAGATAACCATTAATGTTAATTTTTCTATTCTCCAATTGATTGCATGTTTCCTCCTTGGCTGTGCCTAAATGAAATCCACTTGATATCTATTTCTATAACAGTGATTTGCATGCCTTCATTTGGACTGATGGCTAGCTTTCCTTGTTCAACCCAGAGGTGTTTTTTCTATTTTGAATTTTGGTTACAAATTTGAGTATTATTAAGGTTTTTTTAAAGATTTTTGAAAACAGTACTACTTAGTCTTATATTCGTATTGCAAATAATTCTCCCTTTCTCATAACGATGAAGTGTTAATAAGACTTTAGTTTAGAAGTTTTAAATTATGAAATTATGAATTCATATACCCTCAAGTTATGTATCCGATTTTATCTTTCTACTCAGAAAAGCTTTTATTCTGATAACACTAATTAAGCAAAATGATTTTTTTCCTGATGATTGGTTCAGGAGAGTTAAAAATATATAAACATATATAAAACTCATAGTTAACATGATTTGTGAAATCTGCCGTTAATGACAGGTGACTAATGCAGCCAATTCAGATTCATTTAAAATTAAATTAAATATATAATCTAAGTGATTAAAAATCTATAATTAAGTTTCATCCTAACTAAATTTTCCAATGATAAAAAATGAAAACATGTACACAGATGTATGTTTTTGTTACCAATATTAAAGATGTAAACCCGAACTTTTTATCTTCATCTTTTCGGATTTTCTCTCGATCTCATCTCTGAAACTTTTTGCTCTCCTCCTATCCCATATCTCAGTGGAAGGTCCTATGACTCCTATCCCATGTCACAGTGGAAGACTAACTTGCTTAAGGCAAGGTTGCGGGGAATAAGGAGAGGGCGGATAGACTTGCGGTTTCCATATAGCCAATTAAATTAATTTAGGCATGGGGGCCACTGAAATCATCTCCAGGACCATAATTTCATGTGTTGTTCTTGGCCCCATGGGATGTGATGGTCATCGTAATGCCACGGCTGCAGCAGACGGAGCCTTGGGCTCAAACACTCATGAACATGAGAAGAGGCATCCAGCTGGGTGGACCCAAAGAGATTGACGTAGTAGCCAACGTCCTCAACAAATTTTGGGAACTAGCAGGCCAGCTAAGCTAGGTTTGTGGAGGGTTAATTGAAATTGAATTAAATTAAAGTTTTATTACATTCCGAGATCTATACAATTTGTTGAATAGATATTATATTTTTATGAAAAATAAAGATAAGAGTTTACAAATTGATCAAGCATTGATGGGAGCATCAAAATTAAATCATTCAGGTTTTTTATTGTAGCATTACAACGTTGTATCAAATAGGTAGTCACAACACAAGAAAAACATATGTGACTCATCTTCAAGGCTCCTAACCCATACAACCTACAAATGTGCTCTTCTCAAAGGAGTTGAATCTATTTTGCACTTTCAATTCTAAGATGATGAGAATAGTAAGACAACTAATGCATCCTAAGATGATATCATATTCTCCAAAATTCATCATGTGAAGATCACTAAGCTAGGAGACATCGTAAATCACCAAAGATGCAAACTTGCAAACTAAGCCAAGTTTGCTAACTAATAGTATTCTAATACTTGATTGAAATAGTAGCTGAGAGATAGTAACTTCTACATCAAGTTTATTAGATTTAATGTGATGTAAATAAACTTGTTTGTTGACATCGACATTAGACCACATCTGTATTAAGACCTTATACTTGACTAGTTGGTGAATATGCTTAAGATTTTGTTACATAGCCTCCCAGAATCAGTTCAAGCTATTTTTGTTCAGATAGAACATAGAGGTCATGAATTAGTTCAAGTGTCTACAAAAAAAAGAGAAGCATTGACACAGTACAAAAAATATTTCTTAGACAATATGATGATAGTAGTGATCAAAAGAAATTAGAGCTAGAACAAATTTATTCAATTGCAGCAGTTGCATTAATTGAGCTAACTGATTTACTAATTAAATTAGGCATTGGGAAAACAAGAGCAAAGGATATCATTAAGAAGCTTAACAAAGCAGAGCCAAATTTGCTGAATCAAGCTATAAAACTCTTATTGAATCATGGAAGAATAGCTTAGCAATTACCGATAGAAAGGTGTTTACATTCAAAAAATGAAGAAAGCTTTTCAAGAATTTGAATAATGGTCTAATGGCTTGTAATTATACAAAGCGAATGTAAAACTAATTAAGCCATGATATTATAATTGTTGTAATTGCCAAAAGCTACTATATAAAGCTTTGAGCATATTTAGAAAAGAGTAGTAGGAAAGAACGAATAGAAGGCACTTTTTGGAAAATCTTGTAAAGATTGTTTTGCTTAATAGCATTCTAAACAAGTTCTAGTTATCTCTTTTAGTTTTTGATGGGCAGTGGAGTAATCCAACGCCCAACCATACAAGTCACAAGTATTCACGTGCGACCAAATCATAATTCGTGGATGAGGCAATGTGAATATGCTAGTAATTAGTTTAGGTTTGAGACCCTTGTCTTCCCATGTGGAGCTAGTGAAATCTATGTGTATAGTTTAGCTCACAATGAGGTATATGATAATTGATGTTGTTGGGCCATTTCTCCTAGCAAACATGGTTAAGATGAAAATAATTTCTAAGTCTAAGTAAAATGATAAAAAAATCTATTTTATCCTAAGGCAATGGATATCCAGTCCTAATTTTCCATACACATCCTAGGCTTATGCAAGCATTACTGGAATTACCATGTACTTCACTACCCAGTAAACCAAGCGATAATCCTACTAGGTTACCAAACAATCACACTTTATGCTTGAAATTAATCGTATCCATTTCTCATACTAACAACAGTAAAAGTAAAGTGCATGGAAGAGTAAAACATTAACTAAGAAAGTAGTAATTAATAGTCTAAGTGAAAATGGTAAACATTATTCTAAGCAAAGTAGTAAACTAGGAGAATGCTGCAATAGTATGAAATAGATCAATCTTTATTGCTAGTCACACTTGCACTCAAGTACAAGATGTTTGAATAAAGACTCCATTTAGTATGTCACACTACATTGCCTGCATTCACACTTCTAAGTACTTAAGACTAAATTCATGAAAATAAACTAAAAGAGTTATGTTACTATGAACTAAAATCTATTGCGAATTAGTATGCTTACGTGCTGTATTTATAAGCATCCCATGATATTGCATATACAATGATGTAGCTAGTGCTACGATATCGGATCTACGATATCGTAGTCAACACAAATTGACCTTATCATACCCCCATGACTAACTAAAAACTCGTGCTTGAGTTAAAACAAAGATAGAGTTCCTTACAAAATTGGAAGGTAGATTTACATGATACTAAATTCCATAGTGGTGTTTTACAAAAGTGATACAAGTCATGATAAGATAAACAAACAAAACAATTTGATGAAGCTCAATGTAGCGTATATAGTGCCTAGTGGTGATGGCTCTTCCATTGGTTGCTTTGCCTTGTCATCAGGATTCTGAAATTTGTATATGTTTAGAGGCACCTAAAGTTTCTCCTTCTCCATTCTCAGGTCATGTACCATTCATGCTTGTTTTTCAATATGTGATGGAGTTGTTACATCCCATGGACATGGCAGCTGCAGAAACATTTGATTGGCTTTGATGTACGATGCAGCAAATTGCCTTCTCTCCTCTTCAAATGCCCTAACCATCTTATGTAACTCTTGATAATCGAACATTATTCTAGCTAGGTTCATTGCAACATATTTCTACCCTTAGTAGCCCGCCTTAACCACTTCTAATTCAAAGTTTGCCATCTGAAGCTTCTACAAAGCATCTTTTCAATCTACAAACTCCTTTTTGTACAATACATATGTGGTTGCTACTTGCTATTCAAGCTCATTTCAAGGCCTACCTATTGTCAACATGGCTAGGTTATCATAACAAAGGTTAACTAATCTCATGTATTCTTTTAGATCTTTTATTTACAGGCCTTTATCTTTTATCTCCGCTTGATGGACATGACCATAACTATCCAAGATGGATTGCCAGTCTGGATTTTTTGTTGTTATGGAATTTATCTAGGCTTTCATCATTTGGATTTCCTTCTCATTAATCTATTTATACATGCCCACCTAATCACAGAAATGTTCCTTGAGCCTTTTGTGCTTCTTAGGTTCATTCTACCACACATTGATTTCAATAGTAGATTTCTTTCTAATTGCACGTACCTCCTTCATTGAGAGGGTTCTATTTTCTCTTGCTAAGTGCCTCATATATTGGTTGACTCTCATTAGCTATTCTCTTAATTAATGGATGCTCTTCTCAAGAATGTTCTTCTACTTTTCTACATTAAAAAACCTAGTGTTATCTGTAGTGAGTTATTTATTTTCCTCTTGTGCTACAACAAGTGCATTAGCATATGTCTATGCTTCCGCTACTGAGGCATTCCGCACCACTTTCTCTTTCTCATTCTCCATTTGCTTATTTTGCTCTATTAGGTGATTAATCTGTTCTGTTTTAAATTTCTCTAGTTAGTCCGGTGCAATATATTAAGTAGGATCTATACATTCAGCCCTCAGGGTTGTGAGATCTTCCTATAGTTTGAGAATTTTATTCTTCACATGTTCTACCTTGGTTTCTACCATAACTAGCTTACCCTTGATTGCTATTAGCTTTGACTACACTATAATGATATCACTTGGGATGTTGAAAAGGGTTGTCATGACTTGTCTAGTCTATAGTAGTCAATCTAGCATATCTTCATGATTAGTAAGGGTCATTGAGATACCAGCTAGCATTTGAGCATCCCTTGCTCTAGTTAGATCCATTGGTTCCACAACAGGTACATTGAATGATTCTTTGATGTGATATGTGATTAATTATACTACTCTTGTTGCATCTTAGTGCTGCATAACCACAACTATGTCTCATTATTTGGTTTCAAGCACCACATGGAATGATGTAGCATTTCCAAAAATCTCCTGTGATCATTGGGCCTCTCCTATTGACTATAATGATATTTTTCTAGTTGCAAGGTCTATGGAAATTGTGGGCTGAATGGCATTGCTAATAACTTTGTAGAGGTTGGCCTCCTCATGCATTCCCCAATTGATGGTCTCTATAATTTGTTGCAAATGACTTATCGATAGCCTGTAATCCTACGATAACACTGGTGGAACTTATTACTGCTTTTGTTCTTGTTGCTACTGCTGTTGACCATTGAGTCCTACTTGCTATTATTGTATGGTAGTTTGTGTGGTTTCTCTAGTGTCTCTTTGTTCTTCCACCTGGTCTTTCTTTGGTGGTGTTGGCTTGAACATTTTAGCATATGAGGCGTTTTGAGCCTTCTTAAGAACATCATTGGTGTACCCTAGGATTCTGGCATGTTTTCATAGCTTCTTGATGAGGCAAGGGAATGGAAGTATTAGCTTTTCTACCTTCTTTTCTTCAAATTGCCTTTGTATCTCCATGAAATAGAGTTGTGTGAGGTTTGCATTATACTTCCCCATTAGGATCACACTTACTCTTGCAACATATGTGGATAGTTTATTTAATCTTTTTGTGAAAAACAAGTGATATGTGTCAATTTTGAAGTAAATTATTTCTTCAAGAGTTAACTCATTATATTCCTTGTCTTCTTTGCCATATGTCCTTCATAACCATAGTTTTCTTATGTTTGTATATGATTCGATGGATAGATGTGCTACTTTTGCCCCTTCATTAGGCACATTCAAGGCTTTTTCTATCACCTTAATTGAATATGAAATTGATACTCCTCAATGTTGACTATAGCATCTTCTTCTTTTTTGTGCTAGAATTGATAGGTCTCCTCTAAATACCATTCATGACTATTTGAAAGTATAGGCCATAATGGTGATGCTTGAATTTGCATCTTCACTGCTTCTAGAACAAATTTTACAAATGGACAAAAGTTTGGCTCCATGATCATTATAGTTAGAAGCATATTCTCTTGGATGATCTGGAGGAATTCCTATGATAGTGTGAGGTGTTGTCCTTGTGCTTGTGGTTCTTCCACCTCCCCCTAGGCCAAATGTTCAGTAGTAAGAGTTTCTTGATGGATGTTGAAAGATTAACTCTCCTATTTCACATGTTTTGCTTGTGGACCTTGTTCTCCTAGTTATCCTCTTCCATGACCTCTTGGTCTTTTCTCATAGGTTTTGAGGATCCTCCTATTGCTCCTCTCTTGAGGGCCATATTCAATCATCAAGGATTTAGGAATTATTAAAATGTTTACTACAATTTTTGATAACTCCTTTCCTTTCTCATACCTTTAATTTGATCAAGTTCTTAGCTTATTATGATTGTAGAGTTAGAAAAATTTTCAACAAGAAATCCCTTAGGTGTTAATTCCCTTATAACCCTTCAAAGTTGTCCATTTTGTTCTTGTTTATGGCTTATAATGGTTGGTATGGTTCATTAATAGGATTATTTAAGTGTTTTTGGTGTTAATGTCATTGATTTTTGTTAAAAATTTTCAATTTTTCCTTCATACATACCCTTATAATACTCTTTAGAAATTAGAAAATTCTAACTCTAATTTTAGCAATATCACACTAAGAACACCCTCCCCTCCCCTCCTCCCTCCACACCCACCCCACGACTAATTTGAGAGCTTCATGATCAGCAAGGTTCAAGAATCATAGAAATTGGAGCTACAAGTGTGGAGTTATGGATGTTGGAATTTGGGAGGTTAGAGCTCTAATTTTTTAAAGATTTGACATAGAAAATGTAAAAAGAAGGAATCTCTAGCTATGAAAGTGTAGTAAATGCTTATGAGATGGATGAGATGGGTAATGAATTCTTATGGTATAAATGGATATATTGAATGACTAGGGAAGTTTTTATGGACATTTATTGTTGTTGGAAGGCTTAAGATGACGTGGAATTGCTTGGCAGGTATAAGAGACAATAGTTATACAAGTGGATCCTCCCCAAAGTAGGCATCAGCCCTTAATGCCCTTGCATAACCACACTTAAAAGTGTCCATAGGAACTTAAGAAGTTGAATTTAATACATACTTGTTTAGCAAAACATACATGTTAGTGTCACCAAATTGGAGAAATTACACTATGTTACACAAAACCACATGTTATGATTATTCATACAGTGAGATGAAATGGACTTAGAAGGAATTGCAGAAATTAGGACGTGAGGTGTCTTACCATAGGCATAATGAATTCTTATGTTTATTAGTGGTTAATATAATCATTAGCCTTTCTGCCCAAGATTGAAACCAAGTCCAGACCACATTTCAGTGACACCGCATTATCTCATTTGTTGGAATTACCACTATAAGACTACCACTATTGCAAGGAGTATCGTCACTTAGCACATTGTCCAAGGGAGGAGTTTATTCATTGCACCATTTATTTTCTTTAAATTCCTGAGAAGTTACCTATCTTCAAGCATGGGTAACATGTCTTTCTAGTGGGACCTCCAAAAATTTATTCTGTGCATGGACTTTATTTTTATTTGTGTCAACCTTACTAGAGGACTACCTTCAGTCATGGGTAACATGTCTTTCTAGTGACATGGTAAGGCTACACTTATTTTACTCTTGCTCCCATTTTTCATTAGATCTACAAGGATATAATACATCCTAAGCAACAAGATAAAAATAACAGAAGTAATCAAAGAGAGTCCAAAAATTCCTTTAATGTCACTCCCTTTACATTTCCACTTGGTTCTTCACTTTTCTATCCAGGCATAATGGTTAGGAGGTTATTCTTAGTTTTATGATGTAAATAATATCATTATGGCCATGGCAAGAACCTCTTATCAATGGAATGAATGGATGAATGTTGTGGTATCACTATTTAAATAATCAGTCCCTTACGACTTCATAACATAGGAAAATCTTCACCTTATTGGACTACATCTTACCTTATTCTTAATGTGTTTTATTAACAATCAAAATTATTTACAAGGTCATGAAAAAAAAATTATGAAAAAGAAAGTAAGAACTGGAAAAATATGTAAAGAATGAAAAATGTCAAAGAATAAAAAAAAACATTAAAGAATTGAAAAATGTTAAATAATATCAAAAATTTAAAAAATGAAAAAGTATACAAGAATGAGAAAATATCAAAGAATGTGGAACAATGAAAAGAAAATGAAAAATTTAGTAAAGTACCTATGGTTCCAGATTGACACCCCCATGACTATCATTAGGATTAGTTTAATGGAATATAGAGTGGGTAGAAGACTATTGGGTATATTGGGTAAACCCCTTGGAATATTTGTAATAGAATTTGACTCGTTGGATATTGACAAAAATGAACTTATGTGGATAGGATGGGTGGTAGATATGTATGACACCAAATGGATAAGTGGCTTAAACAATGTATGGTCCCTCCCAAAGTGTTTGGAATTTGGCCTTTTGGGGTAGATGATTAGGATTATAGTAAAGGACCTTATCACCTAGTTATATAGTTACTTGCCTTATTCGTGTATTGTGCCTAAGTTTCAAGTAATGTTTGTGGACTTCATTACTCATGAGTGCTACAATCCTATTTTCATCTAAAATATTTAGATTCATGAGACATTCTTTTTGTGCTAAGCTTAGATCAAGGTCAAGTTCACTTGGTAGTAGCTAGAGTGTGGACCTTTAGCTGGATTAGGAGTCTTGGAAAATTTCCATAAACTAACTCACATGGTGAGTACCCTATAGGTAGTTTCTAGGATGTCCTATAGGCCCATAGAGTATCATTTAATTTAGTGCTCCAATTCTTTCTAAACCTACTAACCATCCTAGTGAGTGTCTTAGTAATTTCCTAGTTAGTTACTTTGCCTTAACCATTTGCTTGGGGACGATATGGTGTTGTTAGCTTATGGTCCATCCCAAGTTGTTGCATGAGCTTTTGAACATAGTACTAATGAAGTGAGTCCCATTATCTGATATGAGCATTCTTGGTATCCAAATCTATTCACCACATGTTGTTGGAAGAATTTAGCAGTTATCTTTATTGTACACTGCTTTACTACTATTGCCTTTGCCCACTTCATACAATAATCCACAATCATAATGATGTATGCTTTTTCATTTGACATTGGTTGTATGGGTCCCATAAAATCAATTCCCCATATGTTAAAATGTTCAAGTGGTTGTATCCATTATTGTAGCCCTTCATATTTAGCAGTAATTCCTCCATCTCTTTGGCACAATACATAAGATTGTTCAAAAGTATGGATGTCTCTAAATAAGGTAGGTTAAAAGTAGCTTGCCATCATCAACTTGAGTGTTGTTCTCTACCCTATGTAGTGTCCACTACATGGACCTCCATGGGAATCCTATAAGTCTCTCTATTTGTCACATTATTCTCGTTTTTTCTTAGTCCATTTAATAGGAAGCTCTTGTGTTGATAAATAGATTAGATATTCTACTGTTCATTGATTCCCTATTGAACTTACAACCTGTACTATTTTAGTAAATAGATCTTCATTATGGAATTGGTTTGATAAAGGTTCCACTTGATCTTTAGAATCCCATTTCAGCCTTGATAGATGATCGGCTACCATATTTTCTGTTCCTTTTTTGTTGATCATCATGATGTCAAATTCTTGTAGGATAACGAGCCATCTTATCACTTTGGGACTAATTGCTGGTCTATTCATGAGAAATTAGATAGCACTATGATTAGTATGGACATACATATGATACTCAAGCATGTAATGTCTAAACTTCTCAAGTGCATACACCATAGCCATTAGCTCCTTTTCTATTATGGTGTAGTTTAGTTGTGTCCTGGTGATGCTTTTGTTGGCATAGTGTATGTAATAAGGTCTCTTCTCATCATCTAACTATGTTACTATTATACCAAGCACATAGTTGAAAGCATTAGTCATGATGTGAAAAGGCTTGGACTAATCCGAAGTTTGAAGGATTGATGTTTTGACTAGTTTTTTATTCAAAGCTTTAAATGCCTTTTCACATGACTCTATCCATTTGAAGGGTACATCCTTCTTAGTGAGTTCCATGAGTGCGTTTGCTATCTTTGAAAAATTTTCTATAAATCTCTTATAATGTCCCATGAGGCCCAAGAATGATCTCATGTCTTTTATAGTTTGTGGCCTTTGAGTGATATTTTGTATGACTTTAATCTTCTTAGGATTTACCTCAATACCTTTCTGGGAGATTTTAGGTCTTAACACTATACCATCCTAGACCATAAGGTGGCTCTTCTACTAGTTGAGCTTAAGATTGGTTTCCATACATCTTTTTAGTACCTACTCTAAGTAGTCCAATGCTTGTTTAAAATCTAGCTCATATGTTGAAAAATCATCCATAAACACCTCAACATTATTTCCAATTTGCTTTTGGAAGATACTTAGTACCAGTATTTGGAAGGTGGCTAGTGCATTGCAAAGATCGAAGGGCATCTTCTTGTAGGCAAATGTTCCCCATGGATTGGTGAACATTATTTTCTCTTGGTCTTTAGATGCAATGCGAATATAATTATATCCACTATATCCATCCAAAAAATTGTAATATTCATGTCTTGTAATGGTGTCCAGGACCTAATCAACAAATGACAGAGGAAAGTGATCCTTGAAGGTAGCAGCATTCAACATCCGGAAGTCAATGTAGACTCACCATTTGCCTTCCTTCTTTAGAACAATCACTAAGGGACTGATCCATTCACTATCTGCAATAGGATAGATGAATCCTACCTTTAGCAATTTCTCCAACTCTTTCTTGACTACTTCTTTTAGTTTAGGATTGAGCCTTTATTGGTTGGCATCGTGGTTTGATTGTTAGGCTACAATATATCTAGTGTTGACAAATTCATGAATTAATTCCTATGATCTCATCATCAGACCATGTAAAGACTATGAGTCGTCTATTAATCACTTCTAGCAACTTCCTTTTTTGTTCTTATATTAAAGTGATGTTGATTATTATTAGCTTCTTGTTGTTTAAAAATGCATATTCCAATGTGGTCGGTAGGGCCTTCAGTTCTAACATTTCTAGTTCCATAGTATCTAGGATCTCCAAATGTCTTCAATCTATTTCTTCCTCTTGACTGATTCATGGGCAAGAGTGTCTTTCCCTTACCTATTCTAAGTTATTAGCCTCTTCAATGTAGGTAGTAACAATTTGTTCTGCTAGTTTCATGCATTTATTAGATTTAGTCTCTTCATTTGTGATTAGCCACTTGATGCCTTCCTATTATGTGGCTACTACATACAGATATTTTTGCATACATATTTCTTCTGCACATTTATTACATGCTTTGGTATCCTTTCATTTGATAGCCCATATTCTTTACATGTAATTGCACCCATTATCACTATATTTGATACATGGTACTCTTCATCTTTGTATAATACTGGCTTCGTCTTCCTTGGAAACCTCCAAGGACAAGTCATGAATTCCAAGCTTAGCATCAACAATGCTAACTAAGCTCTTCCCATAATACTTGGAAATTCTCCCTGATTTTTTTTCACATGAATGACAAGAAAATCCATAGGGTAAGACAAACCACTAATGGTTGTAATCACATCATCCACTTGTCCTAGTGTAACTAGGATTGACTAGTTTACAAGCTCTAATTAGATGTTACTCTTCTTTAGTAGTGGTAGATTCTAAGCATGATACATGTCTTGTGAGATCAGGTTCACTCCTAACCCAAAATCAAGTAGAGCTTTGCATGGTTTTTTCCCTGCTATCTAGAGGTAAACTAAGGGACTTTCTAGATTAGTTCACTTTTGTAGGAGGGATCTTGCCTTTATCCAATGAGTGATTTTTTGGGTAAGCATGATAGTTGTGACATATGGATTTGATGAAGATCAAAGCTTTTTATGTTGAGGAGGATTAAATATAGATGGGATGGAAGAAAATGTATTCCCCATCTATTGAATCTTTTCAAGACTTGTTCAAAAGAATGGCCATTTCTTGGGTTATGATTCACATGTAATCACCTCCTCTTGTGTACTAACCACCCTTGTTGTGCTCTTCTGCTATGATTGTGATGGCAGTTCCCCCTACATGATAGGAGATGGCATTGGTGGTAAAGGATTCTAGTGTTGGTTTCAACCATCTATTGATGGATGCATATATGAGTTTGGATATGTTCTTGGTGGCATTGATTTGTGGTACTTAATTGGATAGTATTGTGAAGGTTGGATAGTAGCATTACCAGGAGAGATTAGATGTTGTACAAAATATTTATATGGATTTGGTTACCTATATGGATATTGCTGGTAAGGTGGTAGCATGGCCCATAATTGGGGTTGTTGACACTATTGGTAGTATTGCTTTTGTGGCTATGGCAAAGCTTTTATGGGATAGTATATTGGTTGGAAGTTCTATTTATAGTTACCTTGAGGATAAGGTAACCTTTCAGGCATTTGTTTATTAACAAATCTAGGATTAAGCGCATATGCCTATGTCTTTTATAAATGTGTGATTATTGGACAACCTCCCTTGGATGTTCATATTGGCACACAACACATCCTTCTTCATCGATGGAGCTTATCTTTGAACACTTAGCCATTGAAGCTACTTTGCCCTTTCGTCCAAAATCTTTCTTCTTTTTCTTATCCTTGCCATTTCCAAAGGCTTACTTTGTTATCTCATCCATAGTTTTCAATGCTATTGCAAATTTTTCATCAAATGAATCTCACATTTTCTCTACCTTTGCTACAATATTAGTTACAGATTTCTAAATTGGTATGTCTTCTTTTGAGTGTCACAAACTTGTGCATTTCTTTTCCTGATGGATAGGTCTCTATTATATTCTTCAGCAAATTCTCTCTTTATTAGCTTACCCTCTTCCTTTGCCACTTGGTTAATCAATCTCTAAATTCGATGGGTAGTCATTTTAGATAATAGACCTTAGGCATAAACCCCAAGGGTCTCTCTAGTCTTGTTCCATAACCCATCTACAATGTGCCTTAGCTATTCCTGTTGTGAGAATCCATGGCCTAAACATCTGTGCAATAGTGAATAGTACCTACCCATTGCCACATCAAGGGTTTCATGAGTTCCTTACTCCCATCCTTGGATTTGTTTCCTTAAATTGGACACTTGTAAGTAGGTTTGGTATTTTTCATTGAAGATCTCTAGCATGGTACTCCATCTTTTGATTGTTTTAGGTTCAAGTAATTTGTACTAGCTCTTAGCCTCTTTCAAAAGTGTTTGTAGGAACAACTTCAACTTCTGCAAATCACTTTCAATGTTTTGTAGGATGCATGCATTGTGAAAAGTTTTGAGGTGATGTTGTGGATTAGCATTATAACCACCCTCAAATATTGGCATGTTATTCATATCGAGCCATTTGATATGATTATCCCTCATGTGCCTAGTTGGAATGTAAATAGCTTCTTGGATGTTAATCATGCTATGTATTATCATTAGGGGTTCATCATCATGCTTAGATTCATGTCCTCTATTGTAGAAGTACCCCCTTCTGTGCTCATACCTTTCTTGATCTTCTCTCATATCCTTGCATCTTTTTTGCTCATAACCTTCATCTTCCTCATCTAAATGTCTTGGGGGATAGTCATGGTGATCATGAATCCTTCTCTTCTTCCTCTCATGGTCTTGGTGTCTTAGCCTCCTCCTATTAGAGTCCATTAACAATCGTGAGGATGAGGATGAAGTAGTAGGAGAACAATGCCAACTTGTCCTCCTTTCATGACTCTGGTATTCTTCCCTATAGGATCTAATAGAAAGTCTTGGCCTTGAGTCCTACTTATATTTTGAGTTAGTTGCCTCCCTCTTAGGTGTCTCTACTAGGATGAAATGTAGTTGAACTTTGATGGGTTCCTCCAATAAAATAATAGATCTTTGTGAATGGACCTCATGATTTTGGTGGAGTTTCTTAGTGATGAATGCATCACCCTTAAGCTCTTCTAAGATAATAGGAGAGTTTATTTTCTTTTCTTTATTTTAGACATGTTTAACTTCCATGGCAGCATCTCTCTTTACTTATTCCTTAGTGGGATGATAGGGTTGTGTCATGTTTTTGGTCACATGATACTCGTCAAGTGCCTTGCTTAGATTCATGCCCCATAGAGCTATCTAAAGCATGATGGGTGCTCAACATTCTAGAGGTAGAATAATGTTACCTTGAAGATCTCTCCACCTTAGTTGACCATCTTGGAAAAAGATGAAAGTAAAATTGGAATAACAAGGATCGTGATGAGCATATGAGATAGTTGCTTGCATTGGCATACTCAATTCTTCTTCATCACTAATTCTATCATTACCTCTTTTTGTCTCATTGGTAGGTGATGTTGTATCCTTGTTTGAAGCCATGTTGTGGTTTAAGACATTTGGTTAAGTATGCTTAATTGTTTAGGTTATGGATTTTAACTTTGAAGTTTGATACAATGAACTTTGTGAAATCAATTACTCAGCATACATTGAATTATCCCTACAAATGGTGCCAATGATGAGTGGTGAAGTAATCCAACATCCAACCATACAAGTCATAGGTGTTCATGTGTGACCAGATTGTAATTTGTGGATGAGGCAATGCGAATGTGCTAATAATTGGTTTAAGTTTGAGATTGTTGTCTTCCCACATGGAGCTAATAAAATCTATGTGTATGGTTTAGCTCACAACAAGGCATATGATAACTGATGTTGTTGGGTCATTTCTCTTAGTAAACATGGTTAAGATGAAAATAATTCCTAAGGCTAAGTAAAATGGTAAATGAATATATTCTATCTTAAGGTGATGGATATCCGATCCTAATTTCCCATACATGTCCTAGACTTATGTAATCATTACTAGAATTATCAAGTACTTTGCTACTAGGTAAACTAAGTGATAATGATATTAGGTTACCAAATGATCAAAATTTACGCTTGAAATTAGTTGTATCCATTCTGCATACTAACAATAGTAAAAGTAAAGTGCACGGAATAGTAAAACATTAACTAGAAAAGTAGTAATAAGTAGTCTAAGTGAAAATGATAAATATTATTCTAAGTAAAATGGTAAAGTAGGAGAATGCTACAATAGTATGGAATAGCTTGATCTTTATTGTTGGTCACACTTGCATCCAAGTACAAGAAGCTCAAATAAAGACTCTGTTCACTATGTCATATTACACTATGGACATTCACACTTTTAAGTACTTAAGAATAAATTCACAAAAAAAAAAAAACTAAAAGAGTCCTGCTAGTATGGACTAAAATCTATTGGGAATTCATGCACCTAAGTATTGTATTTATAGGTTGGCATGCATTGCACAATATTTCATATACGATGATGTCGCTAGTGCTACGATATCATAGATATGATATTGCATATATGATGATGTGTCGACACAATTGACTTTATCAGTTTTTCTCTTAATTTGCGTTAGAAATAGACATCTTTCTATACTTGTATAGCTTAAATTATGCATAACTACATTTAGGTGAATGATGAATTTTGGAATAAGTTATTTTCTCAAAACTTTTATAAGTGTTAGTTTTGAATCAGTTTGGCATAGAATTAATATCATTTTTAGTGCAATTTTGAGCTATGAATAATCTTTCTATCTCAAATTCCTACTCTATTTAGTATAAATTTTGTTAAATTTAGCTTTGGGAAGTTTGCTAATAGATAGCTTAAGATAAAAGATTGACATATTCTATAAAACCTCTTTGCTCACTATTTTAGCTATGTAGAATTTAGAGTTAAATGAGTAGGAAGCTATGAATTTTCATCGTTATGTTGAGAGATAGCTAAAAGAGGTAGCCAATAATTATAGACAAAACAACACTTTCTTTTAAGTATATTATCAATAATATAGAGTCAACTATAATTAGCTCATTTAAACCAGCAAAATCTACTTGGGGGTATCTGTGCCTTGGCAGAACCAAAGACTAGCAATCACTTAAAACAAGTTATCTAAATTGTTCTGGAGTAAGGTTGTACTCCTACTCTAACAATTAGGAATTTTTGGAAATTCCACATCTTAAAGGGCCTATACATTTTTTGAATAGATTTTGGAATATATGTTATTTTAAGTTAGTTTTTTTAATAATATATGCTAGGTTAAGTTTAATTTTAAGCTTTAGGTCCTCATTTTTTTGGGACTTTCTAAAGTTCTTAAAAATACTCCTAGAAGTGACAACTTTCTATTCTTTGGAGCATCATGTCATATATTAGTGAAGCTTAATAAGTTATTGTAAGATTCATCATTTGATCCCTTGTAACGGCTTCTACATTTGGTATGAATAACCGAATCATATACTTTATAGAAATCCATAAAAAAAATAACAGTTTTTTTCATTTTTCCCTTTTACATAGTCATTAAAATATCTCAATCTAAAGAGATGATCAATAGTGGTAAAATGATAATTTCTAAACCTACCTTTTGAATGGATTTGAATGCAAACTTCCTTAGTATGTCTTTATTGTTACTACTAGCTCATGTGAATGTTGATGTCCATACACATGCTCATCACATGGAACATGTATGCATTAGAAAAAATTCTAACTCTTTCTATTTAGAAATTGAAAAACCAAAATTTACGATTATAAATATATAAAATCATAGAAGGTGTGGGTTGTGTAACCAGGTCAATGTTGCTGTTAGCAAAGATGGGGTTGACACATGGCAAACCATAAACCCATCTACATCTCTTATGTAGTGGATGCATGGCACATGAGGGTATGCATGACATACATACATAACCATATGAAGTGTTTGGGATAAAAATATAAAATTTGTAAAATTAAGAAATTGAACACTTAACCTTGCACTTATTATTACTATTGCATACCCGTATTCTAGGCAAGTTGGCTTAGACATAAAATATTTTTTATATTACTTAAATGTATCTCTGGGTCCCACCCCTCCTTGCCAGTGGGCCCAAGGACACACATAAGCATCACTTATTATTGTAATTGCATACCATTGTTCTGTGTATGTTGGCTTACACAAAATATTTTTTGTATTATTTAAATATGTGTCTCTAGGTCCCACCCCTCCATGGTAGTTTTCCCAAGGATAGACATAAGCATGGTCAAGGTGGTCATGGAATGTACATGATGGGTTACATGAAAGTACCCATGAACAGTTGTGGATCAGTTAATGGTTTTCCAAACATACACAACATTTGCTTACTTGCAACTAATAAAATCATACATGGGGAAACATAAAATTAAGAAAATTAACCACAAGTCTTAGACATGGTATGTGACCTCAACTGGGATAGATTGCTTCCTGACCTCCGTGGAAATGCACAGAAAGATACTCATGGATTCTTTTCAACTTGGAATGGATATCAAATGCCATTTAGGGATACCCACATCTCCCTTATAGAGCATGAGTTAACAACATTATTAGAAAAAAGTGGCCATGTTAGCAAAATAGGGCTGGATGAGGTGTGGATTCTTGCAGTGAAAATGGTTGATTGCTACTTTGTTTAATCTAGTAACACATCGAAGTTAAGTTTTCTATCTTTTGTGTTCCTGAAAACTTTGATGTTATCTAAGCTTGTGAATTTTTCTCATGAATGTTTGCAAAAACTAGGAGCTAGAGATCATCACAAGCACTTAGGGCTTGTGCTAGCGCTATGGAGGACAGCAAGAGATAAGACAGAAATGGGGCATCACATCAAACAAGCGGGTTCCACCAGCTAACACTAATAGAACTAGAATGAAAAGTAAAGGAAGGAGGTTCACTACCACCCACTAGACCTAAGGAGCTTGAGCTTGTGGAACTAAAAGATGCTTTGCCTCCTTTTCTAGAAATACTAAAATTTGAATGACAATGTCTTATCCAAAGAATAGTACATCATGATCACATAGAAATAGGAGAACATGGAGGATAACACTATATCGACCTATGGAAGTATGAGAACCATTTCATTTTTAATAAATACTTTCAAAAACTTAAATGTTGGTAAAATAAACTCATAATATGTGGGTTTGTACTTGTATTTGACATCAATTTTTTTTAAAAGGTGCGGTTGCTTCATTTGATGTATCAGCGATTGTTGATGTTCTGGATCAGTCTCAATGAACCATGATACAAATACTACAATTTGTGCAACCTTTCCAACACAAGTATATCCTTGTGACAAGTGCTACAAATATTTTTGTCCCTAACTCCATGAAATTCCCAGAAATGGATTTGTTTTGCAATAGCAAATAATCCAAAGCATTCTCATCAGTTACCGTATTTGCAAACTAGATTTTTTAAAATTTTTACTTAAATGTACTTTTGTAATCTTGCCAAGACAAACATGTTTGTATGGTATTGTAATTTGATATATTTATGATATCAAATTCATTTATGCCCTGTGATTATTTTCTTTCTGAGTAACAAATTATGCCATGTTTTCTTATTATTTTGTTTCTTATTATTGACTTTAAGATGTTAGGGTTTTAATCTTAATTTTATATTTGGATTCAATCATTCCATCTTAATTTTTCGGTTGCATCAACCTTCATTGAATTTTAGGAAGTTACATAATTACTTTCAGGGTCATTGTTGTGTAACAAATTCCATTTATCAACTTAACTCAAATCAAGTCTAAATTTTGCAAGGAAATAGATTGTCCAAACATCCTTGTATCAAATATTTACTCCTTTCATAAATTTGTCAGATCATAGAGATAAGTTATTTTGCAAATCAACATTTTTTATTTTGGATGTTAAACAGTTTTATCTAAGACTCCTTTTGCTTGCCAAATTTAAATAATCAAATATTTTCCAATTGATCCAAAATTTCACAGTATTATAGATCATAAAAATAGCTTTTTAGCAAATCCAACTTCAACCTACAACTCATCCAGATAATGGAGATAATGTAGTTTCAAAATAAAAAAAAATTTATTTTTCACAGTTTAGTCATCCCCATCATCTGATATACATGCTACAAAAATTTACATTTTCTTTTTTTTTTCATAGCAAGAAGGTAAAGCACATACCAAACCAAAAAAGCACCACTTTTCCATTAACTCTAGAGGTTTTCTTCAATGATGATACACTTCTTCATACCAAGTGTTCCATTGACCAAGCCTATTTCAAGCCATGGATTAATTGTGAGCATCACTTGAGCATCTTCATAGAGTAGCAAAAGGTCTATTGAAATTGACTACATCATCTTCAGCCAGGTAGTGTTACAGTAGTAGAAAGAAAATTCTACATTATAAGTCTTACGTACACATATAGACATCGGATGCCCCACTAAAAAGATAAGATGGATGGTTGGGACAACCCCTAAAGTATCAGATCATTAGATTGCATGTCAACCAAGCACATAGCAATTAGTGAATTCTGATTAACATTATAAGGTTACAGATATAAGCTTTTGCCTTTGTATCATAGAAGTGCAAAAAAAAAAAATCTTTGAATTCATTTGATGCAAAAGCCATTAAAGAAAGATTTATTCTTGTAGCAAGAAAATCATGATCAACATTAGAGGATCTTTTATCCCAAGTGGATTTTCCATGAGTAGGATTCATCTAGAATTTGTTAGTAGTAGAGCCAAGCTAAAATGTGTTAGTAGAGTCTTGTTGGAATGCATTAGTTGAGTGGTAAAATATAGCTGAAATGCAGTAGTGGTGGGATTGAGCTAGAAAAAACTATATGACCAAATTTTTAGTGTGGATGATTAGCTAGGTGAAAACACATTTCATACTTAAGCAACACTTCATGAAATCTCATCAAATTTGTTCTAGTTATGGATTGGACCCATCAAATAGACATATAATGGAGGAATCAAAATTCATGATAACATAAGTACATAAGATGGTTGTCATGAATATTTCTTATTTCATTAATTTTGGGCAAATGATATTCTTGGGTATTTCTCTTTTTATGAAGAGAGGTTAAGGCTTATACCAAAGTATAAAGCACCACTTTTCCACTAACTCTAGAGATTTTCTTGCGTGAGGACATACTTCTTCAAAGATCATACCAAGTGCTTCATTAACCAAGCCCACTTCTAGCCATAGATTAATTATGTTGCTAGAACCTCGAAATAATTGTAATATAGGGATACCATCAAAGATATAACTCATTATTATCCACACCACCACAATCGAATCCATGACTTAGAACTTTCAAATTAAGAGTGATGTGAAGCAAATGTACCCTATGCCCAACCATATAAATTACAAGTGTGTACTAACAATATAGTTAAATTTTGTGGATTTAGTTTGTAATTTCACCTATAGACAAAGAGTATGAACCAAGGGGGTATATGATCATTGTCTTCATAACTCACACTTGTGTAGGCTTTTCATATGGTTAAGTATGAGTTAAGGCATATGATATTTATTTTTGTTTGTGTTTTTATATATTTTTATCTTATGTGCTAGGTAGAAAGATGTGTAATTGAAAATTAAATATTTTAACTATCTAATGGTTCTAAAGGATAATTATCCTAACATAAGTATTTGTTCCCACCATTCATACATATCCTAACTTGATATCACTACTAGGTTACTAAGTTAAATGGCCATTGCTAGGATTACCAAGCATTGCACATTATGTTTGAGGTGGTCATACTTATGTTTCCCTAATTAGTTACTTTTAATTATTCTAATGTAGAATGTAAAATGCATGAAAAGTAAGGTACTGATAGGAAAGATTAAGCTAATCTAAGTGCTACAATGAATTTCACAAATCTTGTCTTTATTGTCATTCATATCAAAGTGTTCAAGTACATGATGTGTACAATCACTTAATTCATACTGTGGGTACTCAAATGAAAAATATCCTAACTCTAGAAATAACAAATTGCAAGAGCTTCACTACACTATGGACTTAACGTGCCATAAATGCAGTGGATATGTGCATATATATAGGCTTGACTTGTATTTGTGTTAATGCATGTGACCATGCATCAAAGGGAATACATCAACGTGGCTACATTGATGCATGCCTGTTGACATAGCCAGATGACTACACTTCATCATACCCCTAAAAAATCCCAAAGAAAATTCATGTTATAGCCTATGGTCAAAATTATTTGTAATTTGGTGGAAAAATAATGGTAGATACAATTGCCTTATTTTTCCCAAAATCTAGCATTATAACCTTTATCCCTAGGATTTGAGGTAACATTTTAAATGTAAAATGTAAAATTTGTAGTTCATATGCTACAGATCGCATAAATCCTAGCTTATGGAGGCTAAAAAATGCTTCATAAGCTATGAATGCCTCATCGTCCAAGTGAGAAAAGCTACAAATTTCATTTACCCAGGCTTGGGATGGCCAAAAATGCTTTGCAGGCCACCAAATTTGGCATTTCTCAACCTATACACAAGCCATGGAAGTTTTTATGCTGGAGACACTTGCAAAGGCAATTTATAAAATTTGGGTGTTAAATTTTTATGCTAGGCGTCCTTACCTTATATGTTGGGCAGCATATGGAGGTAGCATAAAATCATAAAAATATCTAAATTTGATAAATATGTTGCCAAGAGATGCCTTGCACACACCAAAAATTTGCAACAATATGTCAACAATCATGGCAGAAATTTGCATCAACGAATCAGCCACTAAATGGCCTATTTAACCCAAATTTGACCCCATTAAAAGAATTTTTGGCAATTTGCATTTAGGTTAAACACAAAGACTTTTAAGAGAAGTGTAGATCTATTAAGAGTCTATAGTGCTTCTTCCATTCATAGTGCAAATCCCAGTGATAGAGGAACTAGTGACAAGCTTGAGGTGCATAACATACAAAACTATTGAAAGTGGAGCTAACTATAGAGCACACCTTGTTGGTTGAATCAGGTTTTAAGCATTCTCCCTTTGGCTCTTTGTACATTGAAATTCAAAAATTTATTTTCTTTGAACTTTGTTTCTATGAAACTTTTATTATTTTAATAAATAAAGTTTGCAACTTCATTTTTTCTTTGCAAATTTACTCCACATTTCTCTACATTCAAATTTACCTCTATAATTTTATTTGTTCACATTGTTAACAAATTGTAAGTCTTTGGGTGATCAACAAGACTGTTTAGGGTGCTTTGAATCCTTTCCTTGAGGCCCTTAGGATTTAAAGTCAAACTATCTCATCTTGAAATCTTTGTCCTTCAAGCACCAAATTTTTTAAGCATTAAATTTTCTAGTGCTAGAAGAAAGACCTCTACCCAAATTATTCACCTAATCCTACTTTGTCATCTCTTAGAAATTGATTTTGGCCATTATTTAACTGTGTCTAAAAACTTTCAAATTTTACTTTGGGTTTCTTTCCAAAGCCAATGCAACCTTGGTACTCTGTAATTTGATGATTGATTTTGTTTCAAAACCAACATTGCCTTGCAACCTGCTTGGTTCTCTTATTTAATGTTAAAAACTATTTTTGGGGTTTTCTCGAAACCTAGTGTAAAAACCATAGCCTATTTTCTCAAATTTGAATTTTTAAGTTATTGTTGGGCTTTCTTAAAGCTCAATGTATAGGTTGTAAAAAATTTGGACAATTCATTATTTTTATGTTGAGTGTTGGACTTCTCCATACTTAACATATAGCCTATAGTAGGTTTGGGCCATCTACCATTTTTACAAGTGCTAGACTTTTTAAAGCCCATCATAAAAACTATAGCAACCTATATTTTTCATCTTTCAAAATTGTCCTTCAGGCTTCTTAAGATTCTAATGTATAATCCAGTATCCTTTCACTTATAATTTTGTAAAAAATTTTCTATTGAGCTTCTCCTAAAGCCCAACGTATTTTCTACACTATGCTATGGTTAGGTGGTCACCCAAACCTAGCATAAAATTGGTAACCTATCCACAACATTTTTTTACATTAAAATTTTCTAGCAACCATCTACAATGTGGCCAATGTATAACCCACTATCCTTTAACTTGCAATTTTTCAAAAAAAAATTTGTTGGGCTTCTACCAAAGCCCAACATATTTTTTGCACTATAGGCTATGGTTAGATGGTCACCCAAATGTAGTGTAAAATTGGTAACCTGCCCACAACATTTTTTTACATTAAAATTTTAAAGAAATAATCTACAATGTGGCCATTATTCCTTACATTTCAAGGTATTTAAAAATTAATTAATTCATTTTTTATGAGTTTAGTGTACAATGCTACCATTGCCACTTACACTGCTCTTGCAATTATAGTTTTCTACCATATTTTATGAGTTGAGTCTTTTATACACAAGGAAGTCTCATCTACCAAGATTTTTAATTCATAGACTAGTTAAATACTTGGTTAATGCCTTTTTGTAGGTCCACTATACTACCTCTCAACCTTACCTACATGGCCCCCAACCAAGATTGACTTTGTGTTTATGACCCAAAAGACCCAGTGGTCATAGACCATAGATAGTCACTTAGGTAGAGGGGTAAGAACCTAGACTTCATGGTTATCAATGAGAAATTTTATAGCTTCCTCTTTGCTAAAGTAGAGGCTAGTATCCTCATACCACTCTCTGAGTTTGATGCTAAGCATCAGTTCAAAATCATACACCAAGATGGAAAAAAATAGATCCCATCACCCTATGACAATATCCCTTTAATGGAATTCTATGCTCACATATTAATCCAACATATAAATGTCAATGAATGGAGTAAGGAGATTAGTTTAGATGGATACCATGAGAAACAAGATGAACTTGAGGCTGAACAAGAACCAGATACCTTTATTAAGGGTCTCTTCCAATAGTTGGCTCCCTAAACAACTGTTTCCAGTTTCACATCTCCTATATCATTTGTAAGACAAGTTCCATAATCTTATTCTTCTCCTATTCATCCCATCATGTTTAGGTCAACATGCATTATTGTCACATATCAAGCTCAGCTTATGCCTCTATCTATCTCCCTATTCTCATCAATGTTCTTTGCAACACAACCTCACTATGTGTGATCATCACTTGTGATGTTCACCACATCTCATCCCTTTTTCATCCCAATGGATCCCTTAGTGGAACTCCAAACTACTCAAGCCTCTCATATCCCCTTTTCCTATTTTATCCCTCAAGTAAAAATGTAGACATCCTTCAGTTGTTCAACCCTCTTACTACCATGATCACCCAGCCTCCTCCATCATTGTCATTGTCCATCACACAATCGCAAGCCTCTCAACTCCCTTCGTAGCTATGTTTACAATTCCCATAGCCCACTGGAATGCCTTAAGGCTTGGATCAAGCTTTCCAAATAATCCAAAACCTTATCAAAGAGGTATGCATGCTCAAAGCTTCTACCATTTAGATGATTAAAATAATGAACTTCTACTAAGATGATCCCGTTAGTCCTACCATCCTTCAAATCGCTCTTCTTATGGGCATTCCTATTTTCCAATTTACCAAGTACAATAATGAGGGTGATCCCAATGCATACCTCACTACCTTTATTTAGAGTGCCTATTATTACAAGCTTGGCCTTACACTATTATGTGCATCTTCCTTATGTCCATCATTGAGAAAGCCTTGGATTGATGCAATGCATTATCTAGGGGGTCCATTGCCTCATTAGAGGACTTGATCTTATAATTCATCAATCATTTCAAATATAACTTAAAACCTAATACAACCCTTGATTAACTGATGAAAATTAAGTAGGGGCCTCTTTAACCTATTTAGAAGTTTATTCAATGATCAAATGCTCTCCTTAATGAGATTCCTAAGACTATAGCCAAAACTCATCTTCTAGCCATTTTCAAAGGGGCAGTAATTGACTTTATCAAGTTCAAACTCTATTACTTAGACCTATGGTCCCTTAGCTGAGCTTTCTCTCAAACAAAGAACATAGAAGATGCCACTGAAGCCAATGGTAACCCAACCTACATAGCGTACAAGAACTATCACATGAGAAAGGATAGAGATAGAGGGAAGCAAAACCATGTAGTCCTGGCCATTATGGCCAAATAAGCAAAAACTACATAGGAACCAAAGACAAATCAATCGAAGGTCCTTGCTGTAATCCCTCAACCTTCAACATCAAGTGCCTCTACCTCTAATCAATCCAAGCCTAACTTTGAGAAAAAGGATCGGTTCAAATATACAAATTTTTCATTGAAACTATCTAAGCTTCTTGACCAGTTGCTTAAAAGTGGTCATATCTAGTATAAGCACATGACTGAGAATGCCTGTAAGAGGCATAACCGTTTGTGTGAGATTACTAAGGATCCCACAGTAGTAACCAAGGATGATCCACCAATGCCAAAATATTTCAAACTAGATCGATTTTGCCACTATCATCAATTGCTTGGTCATGATACTGATTTCTACTTGGCCTTAAAGGATAACTTGCAAAAGATGATAAACAATGGAGAGTTAGTGCTAGACACTTCCAATCTAGTTAGGTCCTAGAACCAACACATGCAAGTATACAAAGATTTGTTGAATGTAAATAACAACCCTTATAAAATAATGGCATTCAACATTAGTAATAGCCCAAGACCTACCAAGGAGCCCTTTGTGATTTGGGTACCACCATGCGATGAAAGGGGTTCTTCAACTTCATCAATTTCAAAGACTTATTTTGTCATAAGGATACCATCACCTACACATTCTAAAGAACCATTTTTCATTAGAATTCCCCCTCCCACTACCACTAAGCCTATAACCTATATTAACCAATGTCCTCCCATGGTGGCCAATGTTACAACCTCCTCATAGCCCAATAATAGGAAATCACCAACTAAGCAATGCAAGAAGCTTACCCCTAAGCCTAAGGCCAAAGATAACAAGAAAACGAAGGTATGAAAGGAAGTGAATCCATCGAAGGCCACACCTATTTCATCTATTCCCATGAGCTCCAATGCTCAAACGCCTTTAACTAGTCAACCTAGGAAAGACTGTAAATAACAAGAGAAGGGAAAGGGAGTCAAAACACAAATACTAAAGCATGAGGTTTGAATCCTAAGTAGAATGAAGGAAGTTAAAGGCAATAAAAATGAAAAATAACAAATAATGACAAGAACCTCCTCAATGCCATGGAGCAGGTGAAACTTTTTTTGAAGCAAAAAAATATCTCATTAAGCTTGTATGACCTAGTAATTACCTCCTCCACTCACCGTGAAGCCTTAGCAAGGATTTTGACTTCAATATCTGATAGTGAGGACATTCCTACAAATGAATAATCTATTCATGTAGTAATGGTTTCACCTTCGCCTATGGAAGAAAGAAAGTCCATTACCCTTGTGTTTCATGATGGCGAGGTAAAGACCAATGCACTGAATGGTAGATAATGAGGGTCCCTCTCTTTGTAACTATAAGAATTAGGCTATATAAAATACATAGGGCACATGTTGATGAAGGAGTAGCAATCAATGTTATACCTTTTACCATTGTTAAGCATCTAGGTTGGTACAATAGATGCAAAGAACTCATACTTCTACTCTCAAATCTTTTAATGGATCATGGGTAGTAGCAAAGGGCTCTATCTCTTTAGACTTCATAGTAGGATAAAAATTCCCCATGTCTACCAACTTCTTAGTGATGGAAGAGACACTAGGATTCAATCTAATCTTGGATAGGCCTTGGTTACCTTAATTACCAACCATTTCCTCCCCCATCCACCATGAAATTCACCTACCTTACGAGGGAGGTGAAATTATCATACATGTCAGTAGTGTGATCCCTTGATCAATCAATAACGTTGATATGAAATAAGAGTCTGAAGTCGAGTTTCAAGAAGAAACTCCTACTATTAAGAGCAAAGTTGAGAGGCCCAACAGAGTAGACCAAGACAAGACCAAAAATAACCAAGTCATGAACAAAACATGGAAAGAGCTCCCATTTAACATTCTTAGTGAGGAAAATGGGGAGTACATGATTGTGCAACAGAGGTTGTATACTTTTCCTAATCTTTTAAAGATTAGGAAATAGTTGCATGAATAAATTTATTGTCAACTCACTTTGCCTATGTTAATGCAGTGTAGCATTTTCTTTCTTATTTCATAGCCTAGTTTCAACTTTTTTAGTTATTTTGTTTCACTATGCTCACCTTGTTTTGGCCTTATTGTAACTACTTAGCCTTTCTTTTACACATTTACATGAGATTTATAGTTTGTTCTCATTTGTCAATTTTCTTTTATGATTTCCTTCAAAAAATCATAAAAATACCATAAAAACACAAAACTTAAAAATCCATAAAAATTTTAAACCACAAAACTCATAAAAAATTAACCATGGATTGCCAAGGCCTTAAACTAGCAATGTAATTGTAGCCTTTTTACTATATTTTATACTTTCAATGCTTGATTATCTTATGTTTACATTTTACAACAAATTTTGCTTAATGGCATTATAGATTAAACACATAGCCTTCTTTATACACATAAAACGTAAAATACATAAAAAGTAAAGGGGCCTAAATAATATGCAAATTTAAAATACTATAGCCAAAGTTTCCATGTCCAGCAGCCATAGTCAGAAAATGTAACAAAGAAGTAACAATGATAACAAGAATAAATAAAAGTATAACAATAATAGTTACACTATGCAATAATAAAATGAACAATAATAAAATGTCTCATAGTCCCCAACGACTATGAATAGCCAAAAATAAATAATACTAGAACCATCAGTAAAATGATCATAAATGTAACAAAACTAGTATGCTTAAGGAAAAACTAGAGGAGGAGGAACATCACTATCAACATGACCACTAGTGTTGTTTCCATCACCTAGAGCTTGCCCACAACAAAAACATAAAATAAAAAATTAATTAGTAACTATTATAGTGAAAACATAATCAAAAAATAAAACAAGAACAAAAATGCAAACGAAACTAAAAATAGGTAAACATGAAGTATAGCATAAAAGAAAATTATTAAGATAAAAAATCTAAGACAAACCTCTAGAGATTCTACGATGAGGTCTCCTAAGGAAAAGCTTGGGAGAGTAGTCTCCAACCTATGAAGAATTTACTCTTCACTCATATTGGCCCAGTCTATTTCTCCAAGATCTACACCTATTAAGATGTTCTTCCTCTTAACATATATCCACCCAGGAGGTTCTCAAGCAAGTGAGGTAGTAGTAGCCACTCTAGAAGTAGTAGTGGTCCATAGAGTAGGGGAATCAGACACTACCAAAGAGTCTTTGAACAACTTGAAAATATCTTCTTCATTTATTTCCTACACAAACATTTCAAGCTTTTGACTCTTCATAGCCTCTTCATGTAGCTACTTGAGATAGCTTTCTTTCTCTACCCTATATTGTCACTTGTGATCCTTTTGTTTCTTACCCCACTCAAGAATCCAAGCATAGTAATCCCTCCATTCTCTAATCTTACACACCAATAACTCCATTTGCATGTCCTCTTCATGTTGCTCCTAGGTAGAGCAACCTTGCCATGAATGACACTTGAGTAGCATGACTACTCAATTTCCTTAGTGCACAAGGAGTCTCTATTGGCTACATGGGCCTCTAAAAACTCATTGCAATCTCTAAGGTCCTTGATTGTAGCTTCTTATCACTTGTTTTCTCTCTCAATGTTTACTACCCTCTCCCATAGGAATTCATTGGAGTGTTGGCACTTCCAAGAAGGCCTAGTACATTAGAGAGCACACTCAGTGGCCCTTTCATACAACCTTCGTGGAGCATTTTCCACATTAAGTGGAAGTGTAGGCAACTCATCAAGTTCAATGTCATGCTCAGGATTCCATCTAACCTTGGACACTACACTAACCATGATAAAAACAAAAATATATAAATATACACATAAAAATAAAAAGAAATAGAAAATAACAAAGAATGGTTTAAATCACTAGAATCATGTAGGCATAAAACATAGAAATACATAAACATATAAAATGAAACATAAAAATGAATACATGGTAAAAAAAAATTAAAGCAAAATATCATAACTATTCTTACCAACATTGGGAGAGATTTATTGCAACCAAGTAACCATATCTTCTACCATGCCTTGCATGAACTTAGTCTTTTTTAGAAGCTCAGCCCAAGTTTTCAAATGAAACATAGAGGTGGATGCCTCTAAAAGAGGCTTAAGCACTACAACAAGTATAAACATCAATATAATTAAAAAATTTGATATAAAACTATAAAAATAAAATGCATGAACCAAAATAAATAAGTGCCTAGAAGACCATGTGATATGTCAATAGGAGGTTTGTCATCAAATGGCAAATCTTCAAACACAACATCTAGGGCATGTAATGCTTCATTAGATACCATCTCATCTTCCTTCTTCTATCTTAATGCTTCCTCTTCTTGGCATCTTTGCTTTTCCTTTACTACTGCTTGGGATGCTAATTCTTATTCCTTCCTTGCAGATTTGCAAAGACAAAGCGTAAGACAAGTTAACAAATTTTATGTAAATAAATATCATAAATATATAACAACATAGGAAGTATACAAAATGACATAAAAAACAAAAAAAATTCATATAAAACATATCTAAAATAGTATGTTGTGCCTTGCCAACAACACGAATTGTTTTCTCAACTTGTGGCCTTTTCAACTTTTCCTTAGATGCACCATCATCTTCCAAACATACCTCTTTAGCTCTGTTGGCACTTCCACGTGTAATATGAGGCTCATTCCCCATGTTGTCAAGGAAAGATCAACATTCACCACTAAATTTTTTTGTGGTAACTAACAGCGATTCTTCAACATCTTCAACTAGTGGATCTTGGACTTGCTTAACAAAAACAATATGTTTGATCCAAGGCTTGGAAAATTTGGAGGAATCATAACTCATCCACTCTCCATCCTTTTTGAACACCATGAATTTCGATAACCTTCTAAGAAATGTGGCAAAAAATGCAAAGTGCATATGGCATATCGTATCAAGGTTATTATGGAAGTTTTAAATCTCATCTAGTAGCACAGAAACTAAGAACACAACCCAATTGAACTTAGTGTCCTTAGTGATGATCTTCTTCATGGTTCAAGCCTACTAAATACCAATGATTTTCTTCTATGATAGCAACAAAGGAAATGATCTAGAGTAGAATAAAGGGTACATCTCATTGGCCTCTATGACCTTGCATTGATCAAAGGTCAATCCTCTACTAACATGAGAATTAAGCCACTCCTCAACCTCCTCTCTATGGCTCACCTCTTTCTCTACTCTTATGGAAACCTTGATGCCATTACAAGGTACACTAAAGAGGCTGCTAAATGTGGATTTATTGACACTCAGGGTAACAAGCACACCATGAGCATGAGAGATGAAATTTTTAACTTCTTTTTCAAAGGAATCAATTACATTCACCATCTCTACAGTAAGAATTAATAGGCTAGGAAGCATGAATAAATAAAAAAACCTACATCAACAATACTTGAATCTCCCTAGGTGTCTTGCTTGCCAACCACTCCTATGTTGAGCCTACTTCACCCCACTTGAGATTAATCTTCTCCTCCTCATATCCCAAGGTGTCATAACAATAGTAGATCTAGGTGTAGGACCTACAATCCAACACAAGCAACCCATTATCCTTTGGTATAAGTAGATCATACAAAGCTAAAAATGATAATAAACATAATAAGTTAAAATTATATTTATAACCAAAAATTTGAAACCAATTAACTAATTAAGGTCAAAGTAACTATAGATAAGAAAACTAGAAAATGTTGACATTACATGAACAAAAATTACAAGAAAAATTTACTTACTTGGCTTGGGCAACACAGGGGCCTTGAAAATCATAGGTGTATATATGCCTAGTTCTACAAGACCCCACCAAGTATGAGTAGTTCTAGTGGCCAAACTCTTATGGTAGACTTGAGAAAACCATATCATCCTTTAGCTCTTGCAACACTACAAGTCTCACAGTAGGTCTTGTGCAAAAACTTCCAAGGCTATGTATGCCATGGATAGGATTTGGTCACTTTTGATCAATCCTCCATCATGTATCCTATACATGTAACATGTGAATATAAAAACCATTAAAGCCAATAGCCTAAATAAAATGAGAAGAAACTAAAAACTTAGAATGAAACTTTCACTTGCAAAAGGTAGAAGGTGTCAAGAGGATTCTGAAATAAACTATTGATCTAATGGCCTACTATTAAGGTGTTGACATTCTACTAAATGAACTTAGGCATATCCCAAATCTAGGATAACTTGCGTGTTCCTGGTGTTTATGGATCATCACGTTGGTCACCTTCTACTTGAGTGCTATGATCATCCACCATGAACTTGGCAATATGACTAGTAGATCTTGATTGAAGTTTTTTTGCTATAACAGCTATAGTGTCAGTAGCCAAGTGTGACCACATAATCACACTAAAGTTATCAAGGAAATATGCTAAGAACTCCTTGGCCCTAGGGTTAAACCATAAAGAGTCATGATCAAGAACCATGTTGGGAGAAAACACTATGCACTCAACTACCAAAAAATCATAAAAAGTTAATGAGAACTTCAAAAATAGTGATTCCACCTCTAGTGCAATCTTTAAACCTTGTAAAATAGCCCCATGAACTCCAAAATTGCAAATCATGCACCATAATTTTATTTAAAAAATCACAAAATTTAGCTATTTTTTGGTAAAATTAGACCACAAACACATAGAGTGGGCTTCAAAAAATTGGAATTTTTGTAGAAAAGAGCACTAAAGCCAAAATTACAATCCATATGTGACCATCCAACCTAAAGCCAACATTTGATATAAGCAAAACCAAAAATTTTCACATAAGCAAGCCTAAACTATAGAAAACACTCTAACATTTAATTGAAAATTAGTTAAAAATAGTGAAATAGTGGGTACTTGGCCATCATGATTGAAGGGCCCTTGCTAATAGAAGGGTTGGGAAGCTAGAAGATGACCTTTCTAGCTTTGTCTCCTTCCTCCAATGTGGGGTTTTTACTAGATGATCCCATTCTCCTTGACATCTTCACTTCTTCCATAATTGTAATACCTTTGATGTGGGAGAATAGTGAAATACACTCTCAACTACTAAACCTCAAAGCCTAGATCTACCAAGCCCTACTATTAATGCTCTACCTTTGCCAAAAAAACCAAGCTTAAGAAGGTTGCATGTACAAAAGCATTAATGCTTAAACTTCCATTATACTTATGCGTTGAAATTAGAAGACATTGCCCTTGAAATGCCCACCTCACCTCTAGTGAACTTGATGTTTGATGAGTCATTGTTGGTTGATTGCATTGATGAGGCCTTGTCAACACATCTTATTCTACTACAATGAGGCCCCATAAAAGTAGTGTCTATCTATTGCTTATAAATACACACCTACTAGCCACATTTTTGGCAATCCAGATTTTAGTAATAGCAAAGCTCTTGCATTTTTTCCATTTGAAAGTTAGAATTTTTCCCTGAGTTCTCATAGCAGGAGTCATTGAGTATACAGATCTTTATTTGAGCATTGTTATACCTGAGCATGATAGTGTGTGCAGCAATAAAATGAGCTTTCTGATAAACCTTGCAGCACTTTGGATAGATTAGTTATTTTATTCATGCACTTATTGTTTTCAACTATTTATTAAATGCTTTTAATTTGTTATTAAATATTTTTCATTTGTTACATTAATGAGGCAATTGAGTAAGATAGAGTGCACACATAAGTACTATGGCTTCAAGCATAACACATATTCGCTTGGTAATCCCAATAGTGTTATTGCTTGGTATGCTCAGTAGTGTAAAGCTTGATCGCCCAGTAGTGGGTACATGGGTTCAGGACATGTACGAAAAGTGGGAATGGATACTTATGTTAGGATTAGTTAAATGATTAGTTAATTAATTAATCAAATCCCTTTTTATCTACAATTCAAGAACCCAACTATAAAACATAAAAAATGACAAAAATCAAATGCCTCAGTTACACTTAACCATACCAACAAATGTCACAAGTGTAATTGGGAAGAAAACAATTGACCTTAAGGCTAGAGTCACTTCCTAAAGGGCTAGTGCACTAGAAATGATGAAGTCCATGGAATTCGACCAGATTACATGTGAATGCTTTGTGATTTGTATGGTTGGGTGTAGAGGGTACCTCACCACTCATCATTGGCATCATTTCCAGGGACTTTGTTTGTGGAACATGTGCTATTGAGGTTTAAGTGAATATAATTAATTTTGTTGTACGAACCTAAGGTCAATATGATTCCCACTATACATAGAAATTATAAAGCACACTGACATAAAAAGGTATTCTTCTTGTTGCAAGCTTGAAGATACCAAACCATAAGTCCCACAAGAATGCAAGATGGTATACACTCATCTAGATGAGTTTGTGCCAAACTTCACCTTCATCCTACATCAAGATGAATAGATGCAATGGTGTGATATGGAGGGTAATGTCATATTGTCCTCCAATCGATCTTTGCCTAGGATGCTATTTAAAAACTTTAAGAAGTTGGGCATAGTAGATCTTCATGAAGAATAAATTATGGATGGATATGACACTTGGAAGTACTATCCCATTGAAACACAATGTAAGAGAGATAAACATCAGGAGGAACTCCATGAAGCTACAAAGATGAAACATTACACTAACCCCTTGTTCCTACTAGATCAAGAAGATAATGAGGATCCTTCCTTGGAAGGTTCTCAACATGAAGATTCTTCACCCCTTGCTACTAATGGTGAGGGTGTGAACCTGACCTTATGATTGACTATTTATAAACTAGGGTCAGGAAAGAGTGATAGCCAAGGTAGGGACATAGGTAAACATCGCAATAAGAAGGGATCTAAGGATGGTGATCATAATAAGCATAAGAGTGGCGAAAAACATCATGGTGGAAGTGAAGGTCCACCTTCCTCTTCATCTAATTCTAAACATTCCCCTTCATTTGATAGTTCTCATGGAAGCCACCATTGAAACAACTACAATGAAGGTGATCGATGAAATAATAATGACTGTGAAGGCCACCAAAATCGAAGGGTGGCTAAAACCATCATCCACATAATCAACATAGCGATGATGATGAACCTTTATTGGTGACTCAAAGTATGCTCAAAATTGTGGAGGTAGTAAAAATCCCAACCAAGCATATGAAGGATAGTCAAATCAAGGGCCTAGACATGAATAATATTCTAGGATTTGAAGGCGATATAATTCTGATCCACAGACAAATCTACAAGCTTTTTAAGATGACTGTGCCTTATAGAACATAAAGAATGAGTGGAAAAAACTCAAGCTTTTCACAAGGACACTTATTAAGGAAGCTGAAAGCTGGTACTAATCCTTGGAACCAAAATCTATCTGAAGATGGAGTACCATATTAGAGCTATTTAATGAAAACTACTAGATGTACTCTAGAGTGTCTGATTTGAGAAGGAAAATCCAAAGCTAGAAATACAGAGCACACAAACCCTTGGATGCTACCATTGGTTGATACTATTTACTCCTACATCGATGCCCTAGCCATGGTTACTCTCAGAGGGAACAACTTCACCACATCATAGATGGGCTCAGAGCAAGAAAAAAACCCTTAGGATGTATGCCCAAGGAAGATTGTCTAAAATGAGAGCTCATCAAATCCAAAGGTTAATTGAGCAAGTTGCAAAAGAAGAAGGTGAGCTATGAAAAAGGGAAAGTGCTGAAGAGTATAGTAGGGACCCATCCATCAAAAAACAAGAGGTCTAATTTTGTGATGAGGAGGAGTCACCACTTAATGAAGTGATGAATAGAAAGGCCTTGCCCATCCAAAAATCTATTTATGATATTTTAACCAAGGTTGACAAGTTATGGGACTTTTTGGATGCAAATCGTGTTGAAGATTGCTGAAGAATCTAAAGAGCAAAATAGTGATTATAATCGTAGGAGGTGAAAAGAAGCTAAATGTGCCTACCAAAAAGGTAAGGGAAAAGCTGCTATAGTAGAGAAAGTTGTGGAGTCTAACTCTAATAATGAAATTGAATGTGGCATATGCCAATACGAACATCCAAAAGGATGTTGCCCTATGATGTCACACTTACAAGAGTCTGGAGTGTACACATTGAATCCTTGCCTAGTACGAAGGCAAGCTCCAAGATGATTACCTTACCCTCAAGGTAATCTAAGATAGTGTCACCAGTAACAAGAATCTTACTAGCCAAGTGAAATTTTTCCACAACCTTATGAAAAATACCAATAGTGGTACCAACCATAATCATGGGGAATGCCATTGCCAAGGAAATAGTACCCTTACAAGAAACTAGATTCATACGGGTACTATGTTTAGTAGCCCATCTCCCCTAGAAGTTCTACAAGCCATGCATCATTCTAGCATCACTATTACCCTCCAAAGTATGACCAAGCACATTCATCATCTACTTGAGGGAGAAACCCATATTCATATCCATATCATCTTCCACATCCCTCTACACTTACACCTCCACCTTCAACCCAATTACCTCCTACTCTGTCTATGCAGGGTGAGATTCCTCCACAACCACAACAATGAAATGCTAGAAGGGTTGTACACTCACAACTAGTTTTTTAACCAAGTGGTCTAGATAATCAATCAAGGAAATGACCTTTCTTTTGGCCTAGTAGTCCTCTCCAGCCCTCACAACCTACTCCAACTAATTACCTTGTATGTTTACCACCCTCATCCTTTGCATAAAATACCTTTAAGTACCCTTCAAATCAAGTGCCACCTAGGATTTGCATTATAATGTCAACCCATGCTATTTCTGATTGGATCAAGGCTAGCAATCTTCCTACAAAACGATCTAACCTAGGAAGTCCACTCATTTATTTGCAGATTGTTAGACAAGAGCCATGCAAAGCACTCCTTAACTCTGGTTCTAGAGTTAACCTCATCTTTCGTGACATGTATAAGGCTTGAAACCTACCACCTCTTAAGAAGAGCAACATCCCTCTAGAATTAGTAGATCAGTCAATTACTATCCCTTTGGGGTTAGTAGAGGATATTGTGACCATAGTTTGTGGGTGGTCCTATCTTGTTAATTTTCTAGTAATCAAGGTGGAAAACTACAAAAAGTCACTTCTCCATCATTATGGAAAGGCCTTGGTTAAGCATGGTCAATGTGAAAATGGGTATAAGGGACCTATCTTTAGAAATATCTAAGGAAAATGAACTAGGCAAAATTAAGAAGAAGCATATTCCATGCATCGTGTACAGTGATAATGGATGCAATTGCGTGCAAAAGATTTTGTCCATCAAGAGCACATATATTAAGGCATGAAATTAATGTGCACATGAAATTAACATTCAAAGGTGTTTGTACATAGTAGCCACAAAGTTGGAAGGTAGCCAATGGCTAATGGCTGATTCAAATAGCAACACAATATGCATGGAACCAACTAAGAGTTTAACTTGTGCATACGTTGAAGGCATGGACAAAATTGAACAAGTTCATTTCCAAATCTCTAATGAAGATGATGATAGCTGTTGGGGAGAGTTGGAAATCCTTGATCACTTCAAGTAAGAGCCCTTAAAGCTTAAAACTTTACCAGCTGATATGGAGTATGCATTTTTTAAAAATGGTAAACTAGTCATCATTAATGTCAAACTTGCTCTTGAAAAAAAAAAAGTTGTTGAAAGAGGTGAATAAATGGTCAAAAACCATTGCTTGGTCATATCCAAAGCTAACAGGAATCAATCCAAGGATATGCCAGCATTGCATCTACACTGTCCTGGCCATGAAGCCTAAAAGGTAGCCACAGAGGTGGCTGAATCCAAAATTAAAGTAAATCATCAAGGAGGAAATAGAGAAACTCCTCATTAAAGTAAATCATCATAGATAGTAAGTGGGTTAGCCCACTCATAATTGTATTGAAGAATGATGGAAAATGGTAGGGCTGGATCAACTTTAGGCTACTGAATATGGCAACATTTAAGGATCCCTTTACTTTGCCAATTGTGGATCAAGTATTAGACATCATATCTAGGCATTGTTATTATAGCTTTTTGGATGGTTATAGTGGCTATAACCAAATCTAGATTGCACCCAAAGATCAAGCCAAGATAACATTCACAAGTCCCTAGGAGACTTTTGCATATTGTAAGATGTTATTTGATCTGTGCAATGCCCCTACAACATTTTAGTGCTTGGTCCCTAGTATCTTTCAATAGCAAATCAATAGTGGTGTTGAAGTCTTCATGGATGAAATTTCCACCTATGGAGCTACCATTGAGCAAGCCTTGGACTGACCAGAGCAAGTGCTAAAGAGATGTGTAGGAACAAACCTATGGCTCAACTAGCAAAAAAGCAATTTCATGGTCTAAGAAGGCATTGTTCTAGGAAATCAAATTTTGTAGAAAGGGATTGAAGTAGACCCAGAAAAGATAAGGTTCATTCAAGGAATAACATGCCAACCAGAGACCATTAAAGATGTTTAGTCGTTCCATGGACACACTGGTTACTACTGACAATTTATTAAGAATTTCTCTAAGATTGCAAAGCCATTGGTAGAACTTACAAAGAAAGATGCACCTTTCATTTAGACCAAGGAATGTGCACATGCATTCCAATAATTAAAGGAGAATCATGGAAACACCAATCCTACAAGCACCAAATTGGTCCAAACCATTCCATTTCATGACAAACGCATCTAACTATGCTTTGGGAGTAGTGCTCATGCAAATGGATGATAAGAAACATCCATATTATATCCATTGCATGAGTAGAAGCATTGTGGGGGCATAGTTTAATTACACCACCATAGAGAAAGAATTAATGGTAATGGTGTATGCGCTAGAAAAGTTTAGAAACTATGTGCTTGGTTATAAAGTGTTTATACATATGAACCATAGTGCAATTCACTTCCTTTTGAATAAGCCAATAATGAGCCCTCATGTCATATGGTGGCTTGTGATTTTGCAAGAATTCAATCTCACTATGGTAGATCAAAAAGGAACCAATAATGTGGTCACCAAGAATTAATGGTAGAACATAAATTAACAACACCTTACCACCCCCAAGCCAACAATCAAGCAGAGGTAACCAATCGGGGGATTGCAAAAATACTAACATGAACCATTAGCAAATATAGGGAGGATTAGAGTACAAAGATTAACGATGATCTTTGGGCTTATCATTCAACATGGAAACTTCCTATTGGATATTCTCCCTACGAGTTAGTTTGCAGGAAACTTCCAATGCTCCCAATTCAATGTAAGCTTTGTACACCCTCAATGGCCTATGATCTAAACCTTGATCTAAGTTTAGCACAGAAGGAAAGATTGATCAATTTGAACATGGTAGATGAAAATCGCTTAGTGGCCCTATCTTTGAATGAGGTGAACAAGGCATTCAGCAAGCAACGTCATGACCTTAGAATTAGGAAAGTAAAACTTTATCTAGGAGATAAGGTTCTTTACTGGAACCCCACACATGTACCCTAAAGGAAAAAATTCCAAACATTGTGGGAGGGACCTTATATAATTGATCAAACCTTTCCCTCTAGGGCCATGTTGATCTACAAACCTAATAGTCCAAATAAAAAGCAGTTGATCAATATCCAACAAGTGAAGCCTTTCCTTGAACCAAGATTGGCCAATGTAAATACCACCTCAATGAATGGACAACCATCTTCTATTTTTTGGATTTCCTCCCTCCAACTCAATTGTGGGGGAGATAGCCATCCATGCTAACCATTATCATGGCCTCTGAGTTTCTTTCCCTTTTTGTTTTTTATGTTTTTGATTTTACAAATTTTTCTAATTTTACACTATCTTTAGTACCTTTAAACTTTCTAGATTATTTTGCACTTTCTTATATATTTTATTCTATTTTTCTTTATTGTATTTAAGTATGATATTTTCTCATTTTTTTCTAATAAATTCACTTTATTGTCACAGGACACAGTGCCACTATTGTTATTTATTAATGATGGTTTATGCTTAATGAGTGATTATCAATGTCTAGTTTCTATTTTTGAATTTTCATGTCTGATGACTTTGACATGGTTTATTTTTCATGGAATAGGTAGTGATTCCATGTCATTTGACCATCCAATGAACTCTATGGTTTTCCTTGTTTTAGGAATTTGAGGTCTGTTTTCATTAAAGAAAATTTTAATCAATCAGTGACCTTGGTAGTTCCAGAATTAGGAAGGATTCAAAGGTTTGTAAAAGGTGTAACTTCAAGGGGACTCAATACTCTTTTTCCTATTCTTCTTGCTTGAGTGCTTGAGTGTTTTTCATGGACTTCTTACCATTCCATACTAGCCAATGAAAGGAAGAAAAATAACGTCGTTGCATGGTGTGGTTCCCATCACTCAAAAAAAAATAAAAGAAAAGAAAAAAATGATGGAAACTCAAAGCACATCCCTTTGACACAAATAAGTTCTTGCATGGTGTGGTTTCCATTTAAAAAAACAATGGGAATTCAATGCACACCCCTTGGACAAATAAATGGGATACAAGCACTAGTTGTGGAACTCAAAAGACATGCACCTATGTTTGAAGGTTCCTTCTAACTAAGGCCCTCTCTCTCTCTCTCACTTCCTACTTCTCTCTCTCCTCTTTGTGGAATGATGGTTATCTTGTAGAGATACTCTTGTGTCTCGAGTGGGTGGATTAGTCTTAGAGTGTCAATGCGAAGTAACTGAAAGCATATGGTTTTGGTCTTGACTAAGGATGGAACTTCTTGAGTCATTTTAACCAAAAATTCTATAAGGATCTTCTTATGAACTTAATTTGAAACTCCATTCCACCCTCGCTAACATCCATCCATGTTGCCATAACTCACCTCACTCTTAGGTTCTATGTTATGTCCTATGTTTTAGTCTGATGTGTTGGGATTCTTGAATGGATTCTTTCAGTTTGGTCTTTAACTTATCATGATTATTAAATTGACTATGGTTCCCACAGACTCCTTAGTTGAGATTATGCAAGGGCAAAATGGGCATGAGCATGGTATGGGAAGGACCCACTTGCATAGCTCTTGGCTTGATTAGTTAAGGTTCCTTACCTTTGACATTGCTACAATCCTCTCTTTTGCATTTTCCATTGCATAAACTGCTCAGTACTCCATAATTTCTCATTACATTCATCTATTAAATCAAATTTTCTCCATTTTCTCAAATTTATGAACTTCAATGCCCTATTCTCATGATCTCATACTATTCTTGGTCTTCTAAGCTTTGATTTGATCCCAATTTCATTGAAAACTTCCTTATATTTTGAAAGTTTGACCAAAGTCAATGAAAGTCAATGGTGATCAATAGTTTCATCAACATAGCCAACTGCATCACCTCATCGCAGTGCAAAAATACTATATATATCACTACACAATTTGGAATTTTTTGCAATTTGCTCATAACACATGGAGAATTTTTGTAAATTTTCAGAGCCCAAAACATTCCAGAGCTCATAACTTCCCAACCATTTGTTCAAACCACTCCATTTTTCAATCCTACACTTGTTGAAGGTAAGATCTTAATCATGCGGGCCACAAACCTTAAGGTTTCTAATGAATTTTTTTTTGAAAATTTTTCTAACTTCTCCAAAGGTTTAATAACCTTAACCATATATAAACATCAACTTTTTTTCCAAGATTAACCCTTCCAACAACCTCTGGGATGAATTATTCATAATAACACATAAAATAAATGATAATTGAATTAATTAAATTAGCCATAATCACAACTTAGACAAGTGTAACTATTCTCAAGAGTTAATGTATCCCAATTTTTTAAAGATTACACAATGACTGCTAATCCATGGTCTTATTGTAATTACAAATGGCACCTAAACAAAAACATCTACAAGAAGGAGAACCCTCACAACCATGGGAGAAACAACCTAGAGCTAGATGGGGCTAGCAAGAATAAGGTCAAGAATTTCTAGAGGAAACCCATGCAATGGGACCTCTTCAAGAGGAGCCCAAAGTCGAATCTGTTTGATAGATTCCAAAGGAAGAAGTGCCTACAGAACAATCCCAACAAGGCGAAGTTCCTAGACCCATGCCAAGTCTTGAGATCACTCTAACTCAAGCCTGCTTAGACATCATCAAGTCTCAAGAAATCTAAAGATTAGTTCTTTAAGAGATAAACTTTGGGCTATTTTTGGAGAAAGCACCAGAGGATTTCAAGACACAATTGCAAGCCTCTCCCATGTGGCCAGTCATCATGTCTAGTGGGTATTGGTACATGGAAGAGATCTATCTCTTCTAGAGTAGTCAAAGGCCAAGGTCAATTGTAAAAATCAAGAACATTCAAGTGTCATACCCAGTGGAAGCCATTACACAAGCACTAGGGTTGCTAGACATTGGAACATAGTTGGTAGAGATACCAACAAAAGGTGATCTTGAGGCAAAAAGGAAATGGACCCAACAATGCTATGGGGTGGATCATAATGAGTATCATGCACTCACATTAGTAGAGCAAATATATTTTAGCCTATCACCTCAATCCAACATTGAGGCCAAGCAAGGTGACTACTTTCTCTACTTGAGCATGCACTACTCTAAGTAGGAAATTTCCCATTAACCTTCCATAGTTGATCTATTTGGAGATCGAGAAGTACTTCAAGGAGAATAAATATGGAGGGAAGACCTTGCCCTTTCTATGTCTCATTAGGAAACTTTGCAAAAGGAGATGCATTGTTTGCTATTTTAATGATACTCTCAAGCATGCTTCCTTGGCCTCATGGGTAGAAATCATGAAAGATAAGATGCCAACAACCACTCAAGAAGAGGAATTGCCACCACCACCACCCACTCAGGAGAAAATACCGAAGGCCTACACAATCCTTGAGCATCTATGTCAAATCCAAGAATAGCTCTTGAGTGAACAAGAACAATGAGCAAGAACAAGTGGGACAGATCCATCTGTGTATTGGCCAATAATGAGTCACCTTAATGAGGTGGCCTGAACAGTCAGCCAAATGGAGAGAGGTGGTCCCATTTTCTCTACCTGAAGAATGTAGCTACCTTTGAGGTTAGATCCCAATGCTTGAGAGGTGATAGTGTCACTAGCAACATACCATCTATTCCAAAAAATATTTGGGAATGTTGCCACTTTCTCAATGAAGTTGGAGGAAGGTGAAGAGGCAACTATCTTGGTGATGCAACACCAAGGGTAAGAGATAGCAGCAGACGTGGTAGCTGACTATGTAGCAAAAGCACTAAATGCACCTGCGATGCCTGTACTAGACATATTTGCACTTCAAGATGTGCAAATGTCCATAGGCATAGTCAACAAGAAATTGAATGTAGCCCAATATGAATAGTTACTGGAACAACTAGTAGGAACTAGGAAACTGACTTTAGACATCTTTGATCTCCCAAAGAAAATCACTGCAACCTAGTCAGAGCTACTAAATGCAAGGGGTAGATGCATTATTTTGGAGGGGCAACTAGAAATAGCCTAAGAGAAAAATCAACGCTTAGCCATTAAGGTTGCTATACTTTGTGCCCAACTTGCAAAACAAGAAATCCTTAGCCCAGCAGTGACAAGAGATGAAGCTATCAAACAGCTTCAAGAATGATTTTGGAAGGCTAAGGAGGAAGTAGTAATGGCCATCTTCAAATAGTCCATAGCAGACGTTAACACATATTCCATCAAAAAGGACTTAAATCAAATGCACTAAGAAAATAAAGTATTAACCATTAAAAATCATCGCCTACAAAATGTTGATGCTTAGAGAGATCAAATGTAAGAATTAATTCTTCAATAGTAGGAGCATCTTGCCAGAGTCAACACTGAACTGAGGAAATTGGCCATGAACAATCGTAATCTATCAATGGAGGAGGTACACACCTTGTAAC
>MNCI01014538.1:845576-856140 GCA_015680685.1 Gnetum montanum
TTAAACAACAAGTAATAAATAACTGTAAATAAAATCCTAATTAGCTTATTCCATGCACTACAAGGTTTATCTAAGAAGCTCGTCTTTATTGCCGTATATAAACTTGCAATGTTTGCTCGAATAAAGATCCATTCACTCTGGAGTTCCTACTATGGGCACATGGAAATTAATCTATCTCTGGAGTGGAAAAACTACTAGAGTTTAGCTACAGTCTAGGCCTAGAATGGGAAACAATGGAGAGCCACCTCTTATTTATAGATATGATGGCGCACCATGATATTGCGAGGGATGCAATATCGTAACGGTCGCGATATCGTGTACGCGATATTGTAGCCCATGCGATATCACATCCCATTAATGGGATTGATACCTACAAAAAAGCAAATATCCACTCAAAGGAGTTGCAAATTAAGAAAATGACAGAGTACATGGAGTTGGCCAATCTTTGTTACGCAAACCTAGCAATGCTAACAGCTAAATGGCCATGGTCAGAATTGGATAAACAATTGGCTAGCTCATATCTGCTATATGAGGCTAAGTTCAAGCACCACAAGGACACCAAGAAAAAGCTTGAGATTACTAACACTGAACTAGAAGTTTTTAGAGGGTGATTTAGAGATCAACAATATATTGTTGAGAACCTAGCCAAATGAATGACTACCAAGAGCTGAAGGACACAATTAGGGCATTTAACATTGAATGTAAACAATTCACTACTTGGGTTGTCAATGCCAAGGAGTTGTTTCTAATGATCTTGTGTCCTTGGGATGTGCCCATTCCAACTCACATTGGAGAAGCTATGTAGATGATGCATGATCCTAGGAGTAAGGAGGAGAAAATGAAAGCACTACTGGATGCTTTCCACCTCCTTCCTGAAGTTGCAGTAGTAGCAGGACAACCACAACTACCTCAACCATTGCCAATGCGTGAAGTTGATGAAGGTTCCTCAAAGCCTTAGGACCATTTGATCTTCTTCAACAAGCTTCATACCATTAAGGAACGTGTTGTCCAATTTCTGAAGAGTTATGTCATGGTGTTCAATTTTGTTTCTTGAACACCACCATTTTTGTAATGTATTGATCTGTACACCCGGGCACTCTATTTTTTATTAAGTAAGTTAGTTTTTTTTGTTAAAGAAAAGTTAGTCAATAATCCCATACCTTCCTAATTTTTTAAAAGAACTCAAGGATGAGTTTTCATTCAGTTGTGAGGGTTTGATGAGTCATTCTTGGTTGACTATCTCGACAAGGCTTAATCGATGCAATTGACCACATTGATGAGGCCTTGTTGATGCATCTTATCTTACATCAACAAGGCCCAATTGACATAGTGTTTGTCTATTGCCTATCAATACATGCTTACTAGGCACATTTATGGCAATCCAAATTTCAGTAGGGGCGAAGCTCTTGCATTATTTCCATTTGAAAGTTAGAGTTTTTTCCCTAAGTGCCTGTAGTAGGAGTCACTGAGTGTACAAATATTTATTCCAGCATTGTTGTACTTGAGCATGACAATGTGTGCAACAATAAAGATGAGCTTTCTGATAAACTTTGCAAAACTTTGAATAGATTAGCTATTTTATTCATGCACTTATTATTTTCAATTATTTATTAAATTATTTCAATTAGTTATTAAATATTTTCCATTTATCACATTAATGAGGCAATTAAGAAAGATAGAGTACACACATAAGTACAACCACTTTGAGCATAACACATATTCACTTGGTAATCCCAGTAGCATTATTGCTTGGTATGCCCAATAGCATAGCACTTGGTCACCCAGCAATGGGTATATGGATTTAGGATGTGTACGGAAAGTGGGAATAGATATTCATGTTAGGATTAGTTAAATGATTAGTTAAGTATTTAATTTAAATTAGTTAATCAAATCCCTTTTTATCTACAATTCAAGCACCCAACTATAAAACATAAAAAATGATAAAAATCAAATGCATCAGTTACAGTTAATCATACCAATGAACATCACAAGTTCAATTGGAAAGACAATGATTGACCTTAAGGCTAGATTCACTTTCTAAAGGGCTAGTACACTAGAAAGTACAAAGTCCATGGAATTTGACTAGATCACGCATGAATGCTTTATGATTCATATGGTTGGGCATAGGGTAACCTCACTGCTCATCAGTGTTCATAATAGGAAAGATTCAATTATGCTTGGCTTACTTGATATTTTTACTTGAATAGCCTATTTATGTTGGGTGGGCTCCACAAGGTGCTAAAAAGGTAAAACATGAAAAATCCTAATATGTTAGTATTTAGGGCCTTAACACATATTTATGTTGTGAAGTCATGCTCAGCCCAACATGGAGGTCATGGAACAAGTTACAGGCTTCAACCATTGGAAAAGTACAACTATGGAAATTCTGTTTTGATTCATAGTAGTTAACAAAGCTTCATGTCATACCAGAACCATGGGCACTATTACCAGGAAACCTCTAGGTGCCAATAGATAGCACAAAATGATTAGAAAAAATTTATCTAAGGGTTTCTACATTAGGTATGTAGGATAAATACATTGGCCAGTGTATTTATGTGAGAGGAAAGGATAAAATACCCACATAGAACTTTGAGTGACCTTCTAAATTTCCAACAAAAATCCTAAATCCTAGCCAAAGCCTTTGATATCAATAAAACTCTAGAAGGTAAGGCCAAAAGTGTTTGAACTCATCAATCATTATCTTTTATGTTAGAGTTGTAGAGCCTATACACTAGCTAGTGTTTAGGGAGCATAAAATTGTTAATAGACTTTTATTTACCCTTCCATGTTACCCAAAAACCCTCACCTTGATACAAAACCCTAGGCACTAGTTTGGGAGCCCTATGGAGTAGAAAAGGCAATCAAAATGGCATCACCAACTAAAATTTTGATTTTTTTATACTAGGGAGACAAGATTTATACACTATCTAGCATATAGGATAGCATAAAAATTAAGAACAAGACTTTTACCAGTGCAAATGACCTCAAAATGCATCATACTAGTTACCAAACCCTAGATGTAGATACTAGTAGATTTAGAGACCAAGAATCAAGTAAAATGACCCCACAAACTACAAAACTTATTTTATACACTAGGCATATAAGGTTTATACACTAGCTAGTATATAAAAAGACTATTTGGGAGTTTGAGTAAGCTTTTAACATCCCAGATTACTCAAAATTCAAATGGGAAAGCTTGAGACCATAGAACCACAAGACAGTTATAATTTAACCTTGGTTAAGCATGGAAAATTCAAGTTCTACCACTTTTACGTTGAGGCATTAGGCTTTTTACGTTGGCCAGCATATAGGCTAGCATCAAAACTATAAGACAAACTTTGGTTGACTCATTTTAACCTAGAAAAGTGATTTTTTGAACCTAAGACCTATGCATTACTCAAGAAGCCTAATGTAGCTAAAATTTCAAATTTTACAACCCATGAAACATTTTTTCAAACATAAATATGTTGGGGCCTAGGCTCATATGTTTTCCATCATATAAACTAGGGTGTGACAACTTACAATGGCTTCATTAACTTGAATCAACATCAAAGTTGGCTTATCTTCTCTATTGGACCATTGCGTTAACATCCAAAGGCCTTGATACCCAAAAACTAGTTGGAAGAAGCCCTTGTAATCAAAGTTTAAAAGAAATACACTATGGCCTTAGGAGAAATATGCTAGCTAGCATATAGGCTAGCGTAAAAATCATAAAGAACCTTTTTTCATGGCTCAAAATGACCATTTAGGATGCCCAAACCCTTTTACATCCTCTAGAAGCTATCATGAGAGCTCAAGAATTGCTAAAATTTAGTGTAGACTATCTACAAATGACATATCTTAGTTTCACATGTTGGCATACCAATTCCCTACACTCGCTAGCATATGGGCATAGTGTATGAAGGTCTAAGCAAGTGGAACTCAATCCAGGGTTGCTAATTCTTAGCCTTAGAGACTTCGACAAGCACTATAATGATTTTGCCCAGTCAAAGAGGCCTCCCACCATGGCCTACTAAGGCCTAAAACTAGCAACATATGATCATGTTTGACCAAATACTATCTTATCATGCTTTATTTGGCCTTTGTTTCACTATGCTTCAACCTTACTAAACCTTATTTTGCTCTATCTTTATATTATTTTACATTATTTAATAATCTTATCATACATGTGCCACTTAATGTCCTCATTGTTGATGTGTTGCACTAGAGTATGGATACTTAGGTGCAATTTAGCTTACTTCTAAGCCTGAGTGGATCTTATGGTGATGTTGAGTAATCCATCAATCTTAGTTATCTAAATCTTAAACTTGAGAGCCTATTCGACCACATAGTCTCTATAGAAAAGCCTCTTGAATGGCTTGAATACATAGTTAAAACCTTTGATCTTGAGGCTGGTGACATTACTAACAACTCTCTAGCTATGGCTCCAATCACAACACATAATGGTGAGGAGAAAACACTAAAATTAAGTTTCTTATTTAAATGAAAACAGGCTCAAGACATCACCAAGATCATTCAAAATAACATTAAGACCTTTCCCTAGAAATATGAAGATATGCCAAGTATCAATCCTCACCTAGTTCACCACAACATTATATTTGACCTTAGTATTAAACTAGTTAAGCAAAAGGTTCTTAAAATCATACCAAGTCTAGCCTTTGCAATTCATGATGACATCATGAAACTTTACGAAGCTAGTTTCATATGAGCTATTGACTACATTGATTGGGTGTCTAACATAGTGGTAGTCACTAAGAAAATTCAAAGTATACATATTTACATTTCTTTCTAAGATCTAAATAAGGAAACTATCAAAGATGATTTCCCTTTTCCTAGTATTGATCAACTCATCGATACTATGGCTAGACATGCCTTATTGTCCTTCATGGATGAGTTCTCAAAATAAAGCCAAGTTAGGATCAACCCAAAGCATCAACTTTACATGACCTTCATGACCCCTTGGGGAACCTTTTGTTACATCATGATTCTGTTTGGTTTGAATAATATAGGTGCAACCTATAAAAAGCTATGACTTACATATTTAGTAACTATGTGCTAAGGTTACTCAACAATTCTGTGGAAGACATAATGGTCAAATCCAAAGTGGTCAATGACCATGCTTATGACCTGGAATTAGAATTAAACTGATATCTCAAATACAAACTTAGGAATAATCCTAAGAAGTGTGTCTTTGGTGTTAAAAATAGTATGATGCTTGTCTTTGTAGTGTCTGAAGTAAGAATACATGTCAACCCTAATAAGGTTAAAGCCATAACCAATTTGGGAGCACCTACTAACCTTGAGAAACTCCTATGATTACAAGGTAGATTTCAATTGATCTATAGGTTCATCTCAATACTTACAAATAAGATACAACCCATGCAACACTTTCTTAAGAAAGGAGTTCACTATGAGTGGACTACCCAATGCCAAGAAGCCTTTGATAACATTAAGCAAGAGTTGGTTCAACTACCCATGGTGTATCCACTACAAAAGGATAAACCCTTTTACATTTTTCTTGCAATCTCCAATACATCCATAGAACCTCTACTCTATCAAAAATGAGATGATGGAGGATAGCTTCCTATGTACTACTTGAGCCAGACATTAATAACCTATGAGACTTGATACACAAAGGTTGAGAAGTATTGTCTAGCCCTAGTCCTTTCCTTAAAGAAGTGGAGAAACTACCTCTTTATAAGTTAAGTCAATGTTATATGCAAGAATAACTTATTAAGAGCCATAATGATCAACATGTACAAAAAAAGCCAAATAGCCTAGTGGGAATACATAATAGCTGAGTTTGACTTGCATTACATCTCCCAAGCTTCAACCAAAGGTCAAGCTATAGTTGCACAACTCATAGTTTTCCCAATTGAAGACAGTGTAGCCATAAACCTTGAATTCTCTAAACAACATGTTAACATGCCATCATGCACTTTGATAGAGATTCAACTCCCCATGGGGCTAGTGCTTCTACCATCATAACATCACCTTCTAGTGTAATCCAACCCTTTGCTTACCATTTTCAACTTTCTTGCACTAATAATGTGGTGGAGTATGAAGGATTAATTAGAGGAATGATGGCACCTCATGGCCAAGGAATCAAATTCCTAGTCATAAAAGGTGATTTTTAACTTATGGTTAACCAAGTAACTAAGGTTTATACATGTAAAGCCAAAAATTTACAACCATGCTATGACCTAGCTAAGAAACTAATGCAATAATTTATAGATGTTGGCATTCAACATATGCCCCAAATTGAGAACATCTTGGTTGATGCCATTATAACCTTATCCATAACTGTGAAGCCAGATGTGTTTAGCAAGGTACCTTCTTTAACAGAGAACTATGCTCTTCCCATCATGGAAAATACCAAAGGCATCTCTATAGCCATCATCAATAATGCCCCTCAAAAAGAGTGGTCTGACAATATCAAGTTTTACCTAATGCATGGTGAATCTCCATAGAACCTGACTGCTTCCCAAAAGGATGTTGTATGTAAGAGATCAAAATAGTATGTCATTATAACTAATAATACATTTTGTCGAAGGTCCTATGATGGCATATTATTAATGTGCTTGGGCAAAACCAAAACTCACATAATCCTTAAGCAAGTTCATGAATGTGTATGTGTAGAACATACAGGACCTAGAGTCATAACCACACAGATTAGATATTTAGGATACTATTGGTCCTATATGGAATGTGATTGTTTGAAGAAGGTTAAAACTTTTGATACTTGTTAATGGCACAACAACTTGATACCATTACCACCAATTGAGTTACACATCACTTAGATAAGTTTTCAATTTCAACAATGGGGAATTGACATTATTTGATTTATAACACTTAGGTATTTTGTAGGGCATAGCTTTATCATTACTACAACTGAATGTTTTACAAAGTGGGTTGAAGTTATTTCTCTATGAAAGATAATGCCTCAACAAGTTTGTAAATTCATACTAGATAACATAATAGCCTGTTTTGGAATACCGCTAACAATAGTAACAGATAATGGACCATATATTTAGTAACCAAGAAATGCAAACATTTTGTAAAAAACAAAGCATTAAGCATTTCTTTTCATCACCATACTATCCTCAAGCTAATGGATAATTTGAAGCTATCAACAAGGTCATCATAAACTTGCTCAAAAAGAAGCTAAAAAACAAAAAATGCAAGTGGCATGAGCAACTTGTCCATGCACTTTAAGCCTATAGGACTACTGATGAGTGGCAAGGTATCCCTACACTCAACCATACAAAACGAGTGTAGCACACGCGATCCGGTCAAACTCTATAGACTAAATGCCTAAGCACTTCATGGAACACTTAAGGTTAATCGTTCATTGTCTTCCCAGACTTACTTGTAGCTGTCATAGTGTATGGTTAAGTAAGTCCGAGGTATATGATTTTTATATGTTTTTATGCTTTTCTCCTATGCTATGAGGTGAAGGGTTGAGAAACTAACTAACTCTAATTAATTTCCTAAGTCTAAATTAACTAAATTCAGCATCCGTTCCTACTTACCATACACACCTTGAACTATGCAACCACGGCTACCAAACGCTAATCGTTACTGGGATCACCACGCGTAACGCATGTGCTTAAAGTGGTCGTATTGAGGCACTTAACTAGCCTAAGCATAATGAGCAACTGATTCCTTGACTAGCTGTACACATCCATAAATTCTCATAATCAAGTCGTACTCATTCCGCATTCTAGGAGTTGAGGATGAGAGAATCTAGTCGCGATGAGCAGCTGATTCCTTAACTAGCCATACACATCCATAAATGCTCGTAAACAAGTCGTACTCATGTCGTGCTTCTATAGGGTAATAAATAACAGGTAATAAATCCTATTCCATGCACTGCAAGGTTTATCCACAAAGCTCGTCTTTATTGCCATACACAACTTGTGTTCAGGTACAATGTTGCTCGAATAAAGATCCGTTCACTTGGGGACTCCTACTGCGGGCACATGGAAAATATTCTATCTCTGGAGTGATCAACCGACCAGAGTTTCCCTACTTCTATCCTAGGATGGGAAATAAGGGGAGTGTCGCCTCTTATTTATAGATTTGACGATGAACCACGATATTGCGTACGCGACATCACAGGGGACGACGCGATATCGCAGCTCATGCGAATTGCGTCTCATCATACCCCCATGACTGAATGAAAACTCATCCTTGAGTTCCTTACAATAATATCGGGAAGGTATGGAATTATTGAGGGGAATGGAACTAATGGGATGACATGTGAATGGATCATCATTACAAGACTTGACAAAAATGGTGTTCATGACAACAAGGGTGAACACCTTATTACAATGACATCAAGCCTTAGTTGGCAGCTGAGAAAGAGAGAGAGAGAAAGAAGTGTTGTTGCTGCCAATGCCAAGATTGCGCCTTCGTTGTCCATCCGTAAGCACACCATCGATCTTGCTCCTTGCATAGGTGTTGTAGCGCTACTCCATTCCAAAATTTTGCTCCAGATCCAATCCATCGTTTGCATGATTTCCATCTGCACACACAACACAATCTTATATTAGCAAGGGTAATTGAATAATCATGTAATTGATACCTTGCTTCGGTGTAAGTTCATTGGCTAGGTTGTGGTATGGCTGATTAGGATCGGGAGATATATTAGTGATGACTACCGAAGGTGTAGGGGTTAGGAAGAAAATCAGAAAATTTTGGGCTAGGAGAAAATCAAAAAAATCGGGCCCCATACCCCCATGACTAATCGCGAACCTCCGGTAGCGTTAGAATGGAGAAAGAAAAAGGAGTAAGAAAGATAGATAAAAAGGGATAACTAAAACATTAATTAAGTGGATGTCTAGATGGAAATGAATAAAATGAAATTAATTGCAAAAATGTTCGGGAAAAGAAGTTAACTGGTGCACCAAATAGGAATGTCAGTGGGTCCTCCCCAAAGCAGGCTCATGCCCTTAATGCCCTGACAAACCCACATTCAAAGAGTCTGTAGGATCCAGGAATGTCATTTGGAACAAGAGTTAAAGTCTTAACCACAAGAATTTACTGAAAAGAAAATAATGCATCAACCAAAATATATACACTAATGATATGATCGGCAATGAGGTGAATAATGGAGAGAAGGATGGAGAGAAGAGAATGGAATGGAATCCCAAGGACAAGGTGGTGTATAGCCCCTTGTGTGTTTGATGATTAAAGTGACTTGGAAAATCTCATTCCAACTCTGGCCTCAAACAAACCACTTCCAATGACTTCGCATTAACACATTTGGCTGAACCATCCTCTTGAAGTAACAAGAATGCGTCCTCCAAGAGCCACCACCATTTTGACGAAACAAAGGAGAGAATGGGAAGCAAGAAGGGCCTTAGTTAGAGGGAAAACTTTGGTTCCATAACCAGTGCTTGGAGCCCAAGTTTCTTTCATCTAAGGGGTGTGCTTTGAATTCTCACTTTTTTTTTTCTTTTTCTTGTGTTTTGTATTTTTATGTGTGAGAACCACACCATGCAAAGACTTTGTTATTTTTATTGTCTCAGCTTCCGATAATTAGGTAACGTTGAAATGGCAAGAAAACTCAAGAAGAAAACATCCAAGCACCCCAAGAGAATGGCCAACACAAGTGCATCAAGTTCCCTTGAAGTCACACCCTTTTCAAGCCTTGAGTCCTTCCTTAGTTTGAGAAATGCCCAGTCACTGATTCATTAAAGTTCTTATTATGAAGGGGACTTGTACATTTCTAAGCCAAGACAGACCATAGAAACTGGTGGATGAATGGATGAAGTGATCTCATTGCCTACCATATCAAAAGAAACATACCTCAGTATCAACATTGTGACTTAAAGGTAAAAACCAAACATTAACAATCAATATGAAAATAGTTCATACCATCATTCCAAACACTTATTGGATGACAAACTTACATGGTGGATCACACACAAAAAATGAAAAAGTATAACGATGTTGTAAAACAAAAACAAGAAAAGTTAAAGAAAGTTGTAAAACAAAAACAAGAAAAGTTAAAGAAATTTGTAAAACAAAAACATGTAAAACAAAAATGTGTAAAACAAAAACATTGTAAAAAAAAACTTAAAAGAACTGAGGGCCCCATATGATTAGCAAAGGTGGCCATCTTCCNCACACCATCCTCCTAATCCATCTGTACTTCTTCCACCAGTAGTAGTTCCCGTAACACCTCCTACTCCAACAATGCAAGGGTAACTTCCTCCTCAACCACACCAATGTCACGCTACGAGAGCTGTAAATATTCAACTTGCTGCTAGTTCTGACAACTATAGAAAGAGAAGATCCTTCTTCAGAATCAAAAGCTGAGACAAACTCTCGCAACAACAAAAAGTTGAGTCCATGAACACTCCTCCACCATCTAACACTTCGGAGCATCCTTCCGTCCAACAGAACTTCATGCAGACAATTATGTTAACCCACACCGTAACTGACTGGATCAAGGTAGGCCACCTTCCTAGGAAATTAACTAACCCTAGGAGTCCCTTAATCTACCTTCGAGTCGTCGAAAATGAACCACATAGGGCTCTTCTTAACTCAGGTTCTG
>MNCI01014545.1:1212-14546 GCA_015680685.1 Gnetum montanum
AAATAAAGCCACGTGCTGCAAGGTTTATCCAATCAAGTTCGTCTTTATTGCCGTACACAACTTGGGTTCAGGTTACAAGCTGCTCGAATAAAGAGCCGTTCACTCTAGGACTCCTACTGCGGGCACATGGGAAAAATTCTAACTCTGGAATGATCAATCTGCCAGAGCTTCGCTCCTTCTAGCCAGGATTGGGAAATGAAGGGAGTGCCGCCTCTTATTTATAGATATGGCGGCGGACCGCGATATTGCGTACGCGATATCCCAGGGGAAGACGCGATATCGTGGCACTGTGCATGTCGCGTCTCACTAACAATAAAATATAAAATAATAAAAATCATATGCCTCACAGGTATCTTAACTACCTCTTAGAAAACATTAATATTTTATTATTCTACTAAGAGCTTGTTGTAGATCATAGAGGTAGTTAAGATACCTCACAGGCCTCATAGGGACAATTTCTTACCCAAGCTTGAGATAAACAATATTTCTAAATTTGTGGAAGGCTACAACTCAAATCCACAACATCATATACAAGCCTTCCATGATGCATGTGCCTTGTACAATATTGAAAATGGATGACAAATGCTTAAGCTCTTTCCTAGGACACTAATTGATGAAGCGAAACATTGGTATAGATTGTTGGAACCAAGTTCCATTCACTAGTGGTCTACAATTGTTGGAACCTACGAGAGGGTGTCCAACTTGAGGAGACAAATCTAAGAGTGGAACCAAGGAAATCATGAACCCTTGGCTATGGCCTTGGATAGCTAGTATTCGCTACTACATAGATGTCCTAGCCATGATTTCTCTGAGGAAAGATGACTTTTCCACATCATTGATGGGCTTCATAATCAAATAAGGGAGACCTTTGGGATGTATGCTCAAGGTCAATTATATGAATTAAAAACCCATTAGATACAAAGGCTAATTGGGTGGGTGGTGAAAGAAGAAGGAGAGCTATGTAAATGAGAGAATATAGAGGAAAACAACTAGGACCCAACTCTTCAAAAGGAGAAGGTCCATATCTATGATAAGGAAAAAGAGGTAGCTCTCAATGAGATGATTTTACAATGAACCTTACCAATACAAAATTCTCTTGTTGAGCTTGAAGCAAAGTTAGATAAGATGTCAGAATTGATGAATGAGAAAGTTAAAACTTGCATAGAAACCATGGAGGAGAGAGTGACACAAAGAAAAATAAGCAATCACAACAAAAGGAGTAAAAATAACCAAGAAACAGTTAGGAACACTTATCTGAAAACAGGAAACATGGCTGAAGAAAGTGAGGCTATAGACTCAATCATAGATAAAGATAATGGATGTGACATTTCCATATACAACGATCTGAAGGGCGATTGCCCAATCTTGTTGCATCTACATAAGAGCTAGGTAGGGGCATTAAATCTGAAGTTTGTACAAAAGTACAAGCCTAGGAGATTTCCTCTTCCACATAGTAATTTTAAATAACCCTAATATCAACCATACTATCCTAGGAGGACTTATTACCAACCTCAACACTAGCATCAATTGCAATGGCAACAACCACAGTCGTAGGGGAGGCCACCACCAAACCAACCCTATCCATCCTACCAACCGAACCCACACGGATATTATGTTCAACATCCTAGTTCACCAATTAGTTTTACTTCCTCTACTTCAAAACACTACTACCACTCTCTTGAACATCATTATCTTACAACATCTTATACAAGATCACTACCTCACACCTCTCACCCTATGTCATATCCTCAATATTTGCATACTCACCTTCACCATATGTCACCTCCAACAACACAGGAAGGTTCAGCATCAAAACATCAATGAGAGAATGCGACTTGTGCTACAAACATACATGTAAATGATAATGCTAATAGATCTCAACCGCAACGTCAAAAGCATTTCTTCTAGAGGAAAGGCCGTAAGTCGAGGTAAAACACTCATGGACCTACTACCTCACCTAAACTAGCACAAGGCCAATCTAACGCAACAACCTTCCTCACAAAAATGATGTCTCCTAATCATATGCAAAATCCAAAAATCATCACCACTCCAACACTAGACATAAACAATAAACCTATCATTGTGGAGAGACAAAAGAATCCATGCATCACCAATAATGATAAAGGATGCAGTTGTGGGCCGAAAGTTAAAAATATTAACACAACCCCTATACCAGCCTACCATAAAGTTTAGAAGCAAGTGTGTGAAAAAAATCTAGTCTACTTAGTAACCACTAAACCAGAAGACACCCAATGGCTTGAAAATGAGAATATAAAATTGTTTCAAAGATACATAAAAGTAACTGATTTGCTTATCAATTCTAGAATTTTTTGATTCTTCATATGTTTTCCATTTCTTAATATTTTTATTTTCTTTATAGTTTTCTCTTTTCTTGAGTCATTTTATTTATGTTTTATGAATGTATTTTATGTTTTTATTAATAAAATTGCCAAGTTATGATGTAGAAGTCAATGCTATGTTTTGGGTTTTTTGTGCTATGTTATCAAGATGATTGGGTAAGTAATTGAGTAAAGTAGTGAGACCACTTCATCCATCCCTCTAGTTATTTGAATAAAAAGTTTTTTTCATGGAAACAATTTGGTTCTTCTTTCATGAAACTAAAATTAATCAATGATCATTGTACCTTGAAGAAAGATGGAATGACCAAGTGGGAATGGCAAAGGGTGTGACCTCAAGAGGACTTGTTGGATTCTCTTCTTGACTTCCTTCATGTGGTTTATGACTTCTCTTGGAACGTATCATCACTCCCTCGTCAACCAATAAAAAGGAAGCTCTATCTTTGCATGGTGTGGTTCCCATTCAAAAAAAAACAATAAACAAGGATGGGAATTCAAAGCACACCCCTTAGACATAGCAATGGGCTACAAGCACTAGTTATGGGGCTAGAAAGACATGTTACCCATGCCTAAAGGCACGCCTCTAACTAAGGCCCTTTCTTCCTTCTTCTCTTTTCTTCTCTTTTTGGAGTGATGATTATTCTTTGAGGTGGTTGTAGACTCATGGTGGTTGGCAGGATGGAACACATCAATGCGAGGCCATTGTTCATGATATGGGCTTGGTTTGAACTTGGATGGATAGGTATGTTGATCATTTTAATCACACTTGTCACAAGAACCTATTGTGGACATGGTTAAGTACCTTACACCCCAATCTCTGCAATCCCTTCTCATTCCATTATTCACCTCATTGCTACATGTGATTATGAGCCTTTTGTGTGTGTGTAGTATAGTGCAACATCCTAACCATGATAGTTGTATGTTTTTTGGAACAAAGGCATGATCTACATTTAACTTCTTGGGTGCCCATGAACATCCATAGCAGTGATCATGCAAGGGCATTATGGCAAGAGCTTTCTTTGGGGAGGACCCACTTACATAACTTTTGTTGATCATGGCTTTGAACTAACCTTGACATCGTCCAAAACATCAATGACGGTTTCTCTGAATTTATGCATGATTTTGGGACTACTTCTCATCTGTTTCATTAATTTTTCCTACTTTTCTATTTCCATATCCATTAATATTTCTTGGCCATCTTTTGAATTAGACCTTTGGTTTCAATTATTCAAAAACCTATGTGCTTCCAAAGTTACACTTATTGGTCTTGGGAGCTAGGGATGCTTGCTTTAAAATTTTCCAATATCCTATTTTTGAACATCATGGTAATTGATAGTAATTGATCAAAATAATGTGAACAACTTGATGATTTTAGTTGCCTCATACCCTTGGGCATAGTATGCTATAATCACCTTGTGCTTAAAAGAAAGCTAAGGGATCCAAAAAGGGTTAATTATTAAGGAAAATTTGCAACTAATGTTGATCCTTTGGTAACTATACATGATGCTAAAAGAAATACCTAAAGAAGAAGGTTTTTTTCCAGGCATGAAAACCAAACCAAGAGAGGGACAACGGAGAATATGAAAATGGAAAAATCGTAGCACATATAAGATAGTAGCTTGAAATTTTCATGCTTGCTAGATCCATGGGATGACGAGAAGAAATTTCAGTCCATCCTTTAAGAATGTTCTGCATAACCAGAAAAGCATCAACATAACAATCAAGGTTAAAAGTTTGCTACTACTAGCGAGGATAAGAAGAATCATCTTCAATAGATTTTTAAAGACCTTTGCAAATTTTGTAATCTTCAATGTCTGTCCAATCTTTTTGTCACTTTGTCATTTTGTATACATCCACTCAAATAAAATTTTGTAATGTGGCAGAGTCCATCAATAATTTGCATATCAATCAATAATCCCATACATTCCAAATATTTTGTAAGAAAGTTGTTCCTCATTTTTTTAAATCAAGGATGAGTTTTTATTTAGTCATGGGGGTATGATGAGTCATGATTTTCTTGGCTTCAATATTGGATACCAAATATTGAGCCCCTAGATGCATTATCGAATATCCAATATTTGGGGGTATGGGCTAGCTTATAAATATAGCACTTGGGCGCACAATTTGGGTAATAGTTTTGCATAATTTTTTCATATTTTTTTCAATAGAGTACCTAAACTCTTGTAGTTTTATTTTGTAATTTTACAAAATAGTCAGTGAGTGCCCACAAAGTGGATCTGAGTCAATTGTATGGAGCCTTATTTGAGTGGCAATGTACCTGGACATATTCCATGAACAATAATAAGATCAAGATTGAGTCTTATTCATTGCAGCACTTTGACTTAGATTAGATTTACTTTCCAGGAAATTTACTTTTCATGTACTTAGTTAATATTTACATTTTCATGCATGTTAATTAATTAGGTACATAAGTACAATCACTTTGAGCATGCATAAGACTCTTGGTAATCCCAGCAATGCTTAACGTTTAGTAACCCAACAACATTATATGTGTTCAAGATGTGCATGGGAAGTGGGATTGAATACTTATGTTAGGGTAGTTGATTATTAATTAGCAATTAAATTAGTTGAATTGATTATAAATTAAGTTTCAACCTATTGTTAATCATAGAACAATAAAATATAAACTAATAAAAAGCATATGGCTCACTCTGGACTAAATCATACGTGACAAAGCTACCACTAGTCCAAGTGGGAAGACAACAAACTATGATCAAGGCATAGCAATCTAGATGCCACAACTAGTCCCATCCATGGAATTTGACCGAATCATCTGTAAACACTTGTGATTTTTATGGTTGGGTGTAGGGGTACCAAGTCCAAGTACAAGAGTTCATAATAGATTGAGTTATGAATAAAAATTATAAGTATATTATATCTTACGATGGAGAAGTGAATACAAACCAAAAGAAGACACAACACAAGAAATAACACAAGAAGTTCTTTGCAAGGCAAAACTTGGAGATATAGTAAGCCCAAAGATGATGTTACAAATTACCATAATAAAGAACAAGTATTAAGTTATGGAATTAGTACAACATAACTTTGTTCATCATAAGAGGATTTGTAAATAGCCAAGTTAGCAGGACTTACAACACTCAAAATTGCCAAGAATTATGAAGAATAGCCATCATTAAGAAGATAGCTACAATTTTGCATATTCATGATCTTAATATTATTGTTAGTTACAAAAAGTATATCTCCTATAAAAAATCTTGAGACACCAACGTTTAGTTACTGATGAGCCACGATATTGCGTACGTGATATCGCATCCACCATGCGATATCACATACGCGATATTGCACCTTGCCTCATCTTCTATAAATAAGAGGTGGCACCCTTTGTTCAAGTGAGTTAGACTTAGACCCTTAGCCAGATTCTTACAGTTTTGTCATTCTAGAGTTAGAATAATTTTTATGTGCCCACAGTAGGAGTCATAGAGTGAACGGATCTTTATTCAAGCAATTTGTACCTGAGCACACATTTGTGTACAACAATAAAGACGAACTTTATGATAAACCTTGCAGCATACAGATTAAGCTAATTAGTAATTAATTATTGTTGAATGTTTAATGATTTCCTAGTTAATTAATCTCTCTCTCTCAACCTTCAACCCCCTTAGTTAAATACACTCAGTATGACTGCTTCGAGCATGTGTGTAGCACTTGGTAACCCAGTAACGATTAGCGTTTGGTAATCCCAGCAGCGTTGCACTAGTTCAGGATGTTTATGACAAGTGGGAACAGATACTGGTGTTAGGAACATTTAGAACTTAGTTAATGAATAGTTAGTGTAAGTTAGTCACTTAGTTCTCTCCCCTTTCCTTTATTAGCATAAGACATAAAAAAATATAAAAGCTATAAAAAACCATATACCTCAAGCTTACTTAACCATACAACCGTGACGATACAAGTATGTTTGGGAAGACAATGATTGATTAACCTTGAGTGTTCCATAAAGGCACGTAAGCACTTAGTCCTTGGAGTTCGACCGAATTACGCATGAAACACTCGTATTCATATGGTTGAGTGTAGGGGTACCTCGCCACTCATCATTGGCGCTGTTGCTAGGGACTTAGTTTTTTGTGCACTACGTAGAACATAGGAAATCATTCATATCATTGGAACGTTAGAACGAACCCTTAGGGTTAATCAAAAGAAGATAAGACAATGGTACATCGCACACCGAACAAGACAAGATGTCTTCTTCTTTGCATAAGAGAACTTCATCGCCTAGGACTAACACAAGAGGCAGTCAGTGGCATAATACACGCAACCAAGATCCACCAGTTCCTCAACAGTTTCGTGTGGTATATACTCATCCCAATGAGTATGTACTCGATTTCACCTTTTTTCTCCACCAAGATGAACAACTACGTTGGAGAGACTTGGAGGATAACATAGTGTTGCCTCTAGACTGATCAATCCCCAACATGCTTCTTCGTGCTCTCACAAAAATAGGCATGTTGATTTTATACGTAGAATACATTACATATGATCATGACACAAGGGACTATCATCCCACAGAAGTGCAACGTCAAAGGGACTTGCGACAGGAGAGATACTACACATCCTTGAAGGGTAAATGGCCCCATGACGCTCCACACGTTTTGAGCGAAATTGAGGGTGGTGAACCTGCTTCAACAGGTTCCCCACAAAATGATGTTCCTCCTCCTAACAATGGTCAGGAGGTGGTGTACCAGAACCTTCACTCCACTATTCACAACCATGGTTCTAATACCCACGAACATGAAGTGTTCAAAGAAGGAACACAAACACATGATAAGGGTGAACGTTCTGATTGTGATCACGATCGAGGCCAAGACCATCAAAGAGAAGGTAGAAAACATCGTCATGATGATGGTTCTCCTTCTTCTTCACCTTCACCCTCTCCTTCAGTGTCTAGACGCAATCATAGGGAAACCAATTGTGAAGATAAAGGAAAATAGAGTGAAAAACATTGACGAGACAATCAAGAACAAGGACGAGGACACTCTAAGGAATCAAGGCATAGAAGAAGGGAGAGAAGGGAACCACATAGACACCATAGACACTATGATCGAGATAATCACGAAGAACCCCTACTCGCAACTAGAAGCATGCTAGATATAACGGAGATCGTAAGAGTTCCAACAAGGCACCAAAAGGATAGTAGAATCAAGAGGTTAGACATGAACAACATCCCACGATTTAAAAGGGGATACAATGCTAATCCTCAAAATCATTTACAAGAATTCCACGATGCATGTGCCTTGCAAAATATAGAAAATGAATGGCAAAAACTGAAGTTGTTCCCAAGGACACTAGTGAAAGAAGCTAAAAGCTAGTACCGATCCTTAGAACCAGAATCCATTCAGAGGTGGAGTACAATGTTAGAACTGTTCAATGATAAGTACCAAACGTACTCCCGAGTGTCTAACCTGCAGAAGCAAATCCAAGGATGGAAGCAAGGAAATCATGAACCCTTGGATGCTGCCATGGGCCGCTATTACGCACTGTTACATCATTTCCCTAGCCATGGTTATTCGCAACAGGATCAACTATGCCATCTCGTGGATGGACTTAAGGCATGAAACAAGAAGAACCCTTGGGATGTATGCCCAAGGAAGGTTATTAGAGCTTAGGTCTGATCAAATTCATAGATTGCTAGAGCAAGTAGCCAAAGAAGAAGGTGAGCTACGAAAGAGAAAAAGTGTGAAAGAATACAACCAAGATCCTTCCCTTCGAAAAAGGGAAGTGAGATTTTGTGAGGAGGAAGAAGAGTCATCACTTGAAGAGATGGTGAATAGGAAAACTTTACCTCTCCAAAAGTTAAAAATAGAAGTATCAGTAAAGGTAGACCAAATGTGGGACTCCTTGGATAGTAGGTTTGAAACTATTCTTAAAATTGTATAGGATTCTAGGGAGTGAGGTAGTGACCGTGAAAAAAAGAAAAAGAGAGAAGTGGAAAATGCACGTAACAAGGGTAAGGGTAAAATGGCCATCACAGAAGAGGTTGTGGATTCAGACACAGACACTGATGGTGGATGCGAGATATGCCAATATGACCATCCTAAGGGATGTTGCCTAGTGATCTCACATCTACAAGAGTCTGGGGTGTATGCACTCAACCCACGACTAAATAAAAGGCAAACACCCCGGAGGTTACCTTATCCCTAAGGTAACCCAAGGTAGTTCCACCAACCTTCAACATATTATCCAAGTGGAACTCCACCACAACTCATTAAGCAACATCAATAGTGGAAATACCCACAGTCATGGGGGATGCCACCACCAAGGCAACAATACCCCTACCGGCAACCGAACCCATATGGCTACTACATGCAGCATCCAATCTCTCCACATGACGCTGTTAGTCATGTTACACCACAACATCACTACCAAGATCGTGAGTATTATAGAACTCCTTCTCCTAGGGGAGGTAACCCACAAACATACCATCCTTCAAATCCATCCGCAACTCTCACACCAATAGCTCCATTACCACCCGCTCCAGCAATGCAAGGGGAACTCCCTACTCAACTGCAACAACGCAATGCCAAAAGGGCTGTAAATCTTCAACCCACTGTTGGTGCTAACAACTGTATGAAGAAAATACCTTTCTTCAGAACCAACAGTCCAAATAAGCCCTCACAACCACAAGTGGTTGAACCTTTGAACACCTCTCCATCAAATAAGGCTTCAGAGCTCCCTTCAAACCAAACACCAAGCTCAACGCATACGGTTATGTTAACACATGTGGTTATTGACTAGATTAAGGTTGGCCACCTTCCCAGGAAATTATCTAATCCTAGAAGTCCTATAATCTATCTCCAAATTGGTGGGAATGAGCCATGCAAAGCTCTTCTAGACTCAAGTTCCAGAGTCAACCTAATATCACAATAGATGTACAAAGCCTGGAACCTGCCTCCATTAAGGAAGAGCAATATTCGCCTAGAGTTGGTCGACCAATCCATCACTGTTCCCTTGGGACTGGTAGAGGATATCATTACCACTGTGTGTGGGTGGTTGTACCCAGCTGATTTCCTAGTGATACAAGTGAATAACGATAAAGGGGACTTCCCAATAACAATGGGAAGGGCATGGCTAAGTACTGTAGATGCACATCTAGGAATCCACAATCTTTCCCTGGAAATATCTAAGGAGAACACTTTTGGAAAGATTGAGAAGAAGAAGGTTCCATGCATTGCATATAGTGATACAGGGTGCAATTGCGTGCAGAGATCATGGGTTGGGCAAAGTTTAGCATTGCCTGTATGCAACCAGTGTGCACAAGACCTTAACCTACAAAAGTGCCTGTATGCAACAGCGACATGACAAAGAGACACCCAGTGGCTGATAGCTGATCAAGAGAGCAACTCACTAACGTGCATGGAATTAACTAAGGGAATAACTTGTGCTTACATCAAAAGCATAGATGCACTCGAGCAAGTCTGTTGCAAACTTCCAAACCTTAATATGGAAAACATCAACTGGGGGAAGTTGGAAATTCCTAAAAAAGTTAGACCAAAACCTTAATAAGAGATTGTTAGTCAATGTGCAATAGACCAAACCTTTCCATGAATTTAGAATGGTCAATGCACATAATACCTCTAAGAAGGAATGACCCTGCTCACTATTTTAGATCTCCCCCTTCCAACTCAGTCATGGGGGAGATGGCCACCTCTGCTCACTAATTAAGGTCCTCAGTTCCTTTTTAAGTTTTTGTTTTACAAATTTCTTTAACTTTTCTTGTTTTTGTTTTGCAACATCGTTTATACTTTTTCATTTCTTTGTGTGGTTGTTTGTTTTGTTAGGTTCCTCACCTAATAAGTGCTCCTGATGATGGTATGAACTGTATTCTATTGATTGCTAATATTTGATTTTTACCTTGGAGTTATAGTGTTGATACTAAGGTATGGTTCTTTTGATATAACAGGCAATGAGTCCACGTCATCCGTGCATCCATGAATTTTTATGGTCTCTCTTGGCTTGGAAATGTACAGTCCCTTTCTATAATAATAAAACTATTAACAAATTGGTGACTGGGCATTTCTCAAACTAAGGAAGGACTCAAGGACTGATAAGGGTGTGACTTCAAAGGGATTTGATGCATTTGTGTTGGCCATTCTCTCGGGTGCTTTGATGTTTTCTTCTTGAGTTTTCCTTACCATTCCAATGTTGCTCCATTATTGGGAAGCTGAGCCAATAAAAATAAGTCTTTGCATGATGTGGTTCTCACGTAAAAAAAAAGAGAGAAAAGAGTGAGAATTCAAAGCACACCCCTTAGACAAAATAATCATTTAGGCTACAAGCACTGGTTATGGAACTAAACAAACATGTTCCCTCTAACTAAGGCCCTCTCTCGCTTCCTACCTTTCCCTTTCTCATTTCCTCAGAATGGTGGTGACTCTTTGGCAAAATCATTTTTGTTACTTCAGGTGGATGGATTGGCCATGTGTATTAATGCGAAGTCACTGGATGTGGATTTTTTGAGACTGGATTTGGAATGGGATCTACTTAGTCACATTAACCATACATACACAAGGGGTTGTACACCACCTTGTCCTTGGGACTCCATTCCATTCTCTCCTCTTCTCCCCATCATTCTTTCTCCACTTTCCACCTCATTGCCGATTGTATCAATAGTCTATATTTTGGTTGATGCATTATTTTCTTTTTGGTAAATTCTTGTGGTTAAGACTTTAACTCTTGCTTTCGAATGACATTTCCGAAGCCTACGGACTCTTTGAATGTGGGACTATCAAGGCATAAAGGGCATGCACCTACTTTGGGGAGGACCCACTGGCATTCCTATTTGGTGCATCAGTTAACTTCTTTCTCTTAAAAATTTCTGCAATCAACATTTGTTTTGTTCATTCCCATCTCTAACATCCATTTTATCAGTGTTACCATTGTTTCTTTTTTTCCATCTTTCTTATTCCTTATATTTTTCCATTCTATCACTATCGAAGGATCGCTCTTAGTCATGGGAGCCCTGGTCCAAGTTTTTCAATTTTCCTAACCCCTACACCTTGGGTAGTCGCTAGTGTTATATCTTTAAAATCTGTATTAGCCATATCACAACTCAGCCAATGGACCTTACGCAAAGGCAAGGTATCAACTGTATTATGATTTACTCATCCTTGCTCATATGTGACTGTGTTGTGCGTGTAGATGGTAATCATACAGCAATGGACTGGACCTGGAGGAAACACTTAGGATGGACTAGTGCTAAAACAGTTGTGCAAGGAACAAGATTGATGGCGCGATTATGGATGGACAACAGAAGGTGCAATCCTGGCATCAATAGCAACATGCCTTTTTCTTTTCTCTCTCTCTCTTCTTTCTCAACTACCAAATAAGGCTAGATGTCAATTGTGTATAGTGTTCATTCTTGTAGTCATGAACACTAATATTGTCATGTATTGTAATGATTGATCCATTCACACATCATCCCATTCACCATTAGTTGTCATTCAAGTCAATAATCCCATACCATTCCAATATTTTGTAAGGAACTTGAGGATGAGTTTTCATTCAGTCATGGGGGTATGATGAGCCACGATATCACATCCACCACGCGATATCGCATACGTGATATCACATCCTGCCTCATCTTCTATAAATAAGAGACGATGCCCTTTGTTCAAGTGAGTTAGACTTAGACCCTTGGCCAGATTCTTGTAGTTTTGTCATTCCAGAGTTAGAATAATTTCTGTGTGCCCATAGTAGGAGTCATAGAGTGAACGAATCTTTATTTGAGCAATTTGTACCTGAGCACACATTTGTGTACGATAATAAAGACGAAATTTATGATAAACCTTGCAGCATACAGATTAAGCTAATTAATAATTAATTATTGTTGAATGTTTAATGCTTTCCTAGTTAATTAATCTCTATCTCAACCTTCAACCCCCTTAGTTAAATACACTCAGTACGACCGCTTCGAGCATGCGTGTAGCACTTGGTAACCCAGTAATGATTAGCGTTTGGTAATCCCAGCAACGTTGCACTAGTTCAGGATGTGTACGGCAAGTGGGAACAGATACTAGTGTTAGGAACATTTAGAACTTAGTTAATGAATAGTTAGTGTAAGTTAGTCACTTAGTTCTCTTCCCTTTCCTTTATTAGCATAAGACATAAAAAAATATAAAAGCTATAAAAAATCATATACCTCAAGCTTACTTAACCATACAACCGTGACAATACAAGTAAGTTTGGGAAGACAACCATTGATTAACTAAGTGTTCCATTAAGGCATGTAAGCACTTAGTCCTTGGAGTTCGACCGAATCGCGCGTGAAACGCTCGTATTCATATGGTTGAGTGTAGGGGTACCTCACCACTCATCAGTTACAAATAAAGTGGAATGTAAACATAACCAAATTCTAACATCATTTGGCACCTAAAGTAGTAAGTTAGTTAGTCTCATACTTTCCCAATTTTAGAAACAACTCAATTTCAATTTTGTTAACTCAAGGAAGAATTTTTAGTTAATCATGGGGACATGATGAACATTGATATTCAGGAGTCATGTATTGATGTGTTAATACATAAGCATTGTTGTAGGCTTTTCTTTGTCAATGCATCAACATTGATACAAGCATGATAAATACTTATATAAGCACATGTACTCATCGCATTTATGGCACTATTTGGTCATTTCCTTAGTAGAATTCTTGCAGTTTCATCCTATAGAAGTTAGAATTTTCTCATCAAGTGCCTACAACATATGTTGAATAGATTTTCTAGAATTTTATTCAAGTGCTTGATGTACCTAGATACATTGGTATGAGGAAATTAAAATCAAAATGTGTTTTGTTCATTACAACACTTGGATTCCAAGTTTAACCTCTTTACTTATAGTTTACTTTAATTGCTCTCTAATTTCATGCACTTCGGTAAATGTTTTCATTTCATTGCATAAACGTATTAACATCTAGTAATTCTAAGAGTGATACTTGGTACACCCAGT
>MNCI01014546.1:23083-101166 GCA_015680685.1 Gnetum montanum
GCCATGAACAAACAAAGAAAGAGCAAACTTGACCAAGAGGGTAAAACTAAATTGGGTAAGTGGTAGAGAAACAGAAGAGGGATGAGTGATTCCATTTTTAGTTATCTTGTTACCTAGTCTAGTAGTCGGGCTTTGTTAACATCATTTTTTTAAAATCATCTTGGCCAATTTATAGATAGATAGATAGATATATATATATATATCTAAGCTAGTTATTTTATGTTTTATATTCCTTAGTGCTTAAAGTAGAGAGATGAATTAATTTAATAACTACTTTAACTTAACTACTTAACTAATCCCTAACTAGTCCTAACATAAGTATCTGGTCCCACTTTTCGTACACATCTTGAACCCACATATCCATTGCTAGGTTACCAAGTACTATGCTACTGGGCGTACCAAGCAATAATACTACTAGGATTACCAAGTGAATACGTGTTTATGCTTAGAGCAATTGTACTTATGTGCGTAATCTATTTAGCTTACTTAATTAACTAATCGCTTAAAGTATAATTGAGCTTAATTAATTTCATATTTAATGAAAATAATAAATGCATAAATAAATCATTAATCTATTCTAAATGATACAAGGTTTGATCAAAATGCTTGTCTTTATTGCAGTACACATTGGTGTGGTTCAGGTATGATGAAGTAGTTATTCTAATTATTAGAGTGCTTACTCTAATTATTAGAGTAGTTGCTCCCAAGTCTATAAATACAGTGCCCAGGTGCACAATTGGAAAGAAGTCTTGTAGCAGTCAAGTAGTGAAACTCTTATAGTTTGTTTGAAGGTTAGAGTATTTTCCAAGTGCTCGCAGTAGGAGGTTGAAGTGTGGATGGATCTTTATTCGAGCATTGTGTACTTGAGCACACCTTGTGTACGGCAATAAAGACGAGCTCTTTGATTCATCCTTGCAACACTTGAGATATGTTTTCTTACACATTTCTTTTATTTTCTTATGCATTTATTTTATTTTATTTTATTTTATGCAGTTTACATTTCTATTATTAGTGTAGCAATTCATTTTGATCAATTAAGCAAATCATTAAAATACACTCAATATAATCACTTCAAGCATGCGTGTAACACTTGGTAACCCAGTAACGATTAGCATTTGGTAATCCCAATAGTGTTGCATTGGTTCAGGATGTGTACGGCAAGCGAGAATGGATACTGATGTTAGGATTAGTTAAATCCTAGTTAATTAGTAGTTAAGTTAAATTAGTCACTTAGTTATCTCTCTTTTTACCTATTAGCATAGGACATAAAAACATAAAAGATATAAAAATCATATGCCTCAAGCTTACTTAACTATACAGTCATGACATACAAGTTTGGGAAGACAATGATCAATCAACCCATCCTTGTTCCACAAGGACGCATAAGCACTTAGTCCTTGGAATTCGACCGGATCATGCGTGAAATGCTTGCATTCGTATGGTTGAGCGTAGGGGTACCTTGCCGCTCATCATTTGTGCCATTGCCGGGGACTTAGTTTGTGCGTTAATTAGAACATAGGAAATCATTCACATCGTTGGAACAAACCCTTAGGGTTGGTTGAGAAAATAATAAACAAGAATACATTGCACACTGAACAGAAAAGTATGTCTCCTTCTTCGTATGGAAGCACCTCACTACCTAGGTTTGAAATAGGAAACAGTCGGTGGCATAATACACATGATGTTGATTCGCTTGTCCCTTAACAAGTTCAAGTGGAATATATTCATCCTGATTAGTATATACTAGGCTTCACCTTTATCCTCCATCAAGATGAACAACTATGTTGGTGAGACTTAGAAGGTAACGTAGTGCTACCTCCCGATTGTTCAGTCTCGAGCATGCTTCTTTGTGCTCTCACACGAATTGGCATGCCACACTTACATGTAGAATACGTTGTGCAAGACCATGACTCAAGAGAATAGCATCCCACAGAGGCACAACATCAAAGGAACTTGCAACAGGAGAGACATCATAAGTCTTTGAAGGGTAAGTGATCCCAGGATGCCCCACATGTCTTAAGCAAAAATGAGGGTGGTGAACCTACCTTAGGCAGTTACCCAGAAAATGATGTTCCTTACCTTGACTTTGGCCAAGGGGTTATGTATCTGACCCTTCATTCCACTATTCATAACCTAGGTTTTGATACCCATAGGCACAAAGGATCTGAAAAAGGAACACAGACACATGATAAAGGTGGACATTCTAATCGCAATCACGATCGAGGTCATGACCATCGAAGAGAAAGTGGCAGACACCATCATGGTGATGGTTCTCCTTCTTCTTCACCTTCATCATCTCCTTCATACTCTCCTTTAGTGTCTATATGTAGTCATAAAGAAAAAGACCATGGGGATAAAGGTAGGCAAAGTGGAAGTCAAAGACAAAACAACTAGGAAAGGGGATGAGGGCACTCTAGAGAGTCACAACATAAAAGAAGGAGAGTAGGGAACAACATAGGCATCATAGATGCCATGGATGAGATGATCACGATGAACCCCTACTCATTACTCAAAGTATGTTGGACATAACTGAGGCTGTTAGAATTCCAACAAGGCATCAAAAAGATAGTAGGATCAAGAGATTAGATATGAATAACATCCTACAATTTGAAGGGGGATACAACGCTGATCCTTAGAATCATTTACAAGCATTCCATGATGCGTGTGCCTTAAAAAACATAAAGAAAAAATTGGAAAAAACTTAAGTTGTTCCCATGGACATTAGTTAAAGAAGTGGAAAGCTGGTACTGGTCTTTATAACGAAAATCCATTAGTAGGTGGAGTACTACGTTAGAACTATTTAATGATAAGTACCAAACGTACTCCCGAGTGTCTAACTTGCCAAAGCAAATCCAAGGCTGGAAACAAGGAGGACATGAACCCTTGGATGCTACCATGGGCCAATACTATGCATTGTTACATCATTGTCCTGGCCATGGTTATTCACAAAGGGATCAATTATGCCATCTCGTAGATGGGCTTAGGCACAAAACGAGAAGAACTCTTGGGACTTATGCCCAAGGAAGACTATCCGAGCTTAGGTCCCATAAAATTCAAAGACTATTGGAGCAAGTTGCTAAGGAAGAAGGCGAGTTGCGGAAGAGAGAAAGTGCCAAAGAGTATAACTGAGATCCTTCCCTTTGGAAGAGGGGAGTAAGATTTTGTGAGGATGAAGAAGAGTCACCACTCGAAGAGATGGTGAATAGGAAAACTTTACTATCCAAAAGATGACATCAGAAGTTTCGGCAAAGGTACACTAAATGTGAGATTCCCTAGACAATAGATTTCAAACTATTCTTAAAATAGTAGAGGAGTCTAGAGAGCAAGGTAGTGAGAAAAGAAAAAAGAAAGAGGCTGAACATGCATGTAGCAAGGGTAAGGACAAAGTTTCCATCATTGAAGAGGTTGTGGATTCAGAAATAGACAATGATAGTGGATGTGAGATATGTCAATATGACTATTGTAAGGAATGTTACCCTGTAATCTCACATCTGCAGGAGTTTGGGATGTATGCACTCAACCCATGATTAAGCAAAAGGTAAACACCCCGAGGGTTACCTTATCCTCAAGGTAACCCAAGGTAGTTCCACCAACCCTTAACATATTATCCCAGTGGAACTCCACCATAACTGATTGAGCAATATTAATAGTGACAGCACCCACAATCATGGGGAATGCCACCACCAAGGTAATAGTATCTTTACTGGTAACTTGAATCGTATGGATATTATGTGCAGTAGCCAATCTCTCCACGTGACTCTACTAGTCACGTCGCTCCTCAACCTCACTACTAAGCCCCCGAGTATTATGGGACTCCCTCTACTAGAGGTGATATTCCGCAAGCATATCATCCTTCTCATCCAACCGCATCTCTTCCACCAATAGCTCCACTACCACTTTCTCCTGCAATGCAAGGTGAAATCCCTACCCAACTACAACAACGTAACGCCATGAGGGCTAATATTTTGTAAGGAACTCGAGGACAAGTTTTTGTAAGGAACTAGAGCAATTACTCTAGTAGTTATTCTAATTATTAGAGCAGTTACTCTAGTGGTTTATTCTAATTGTTAGAGTAGTTACTCTAGTGGTTTATTCTAATTATTAGAGTGGTTACTCTAGTGGTTACTTTAGCAATTATTCTAATTATTAGAGCGGTTACTCTAATTATTAGAGCAGTTGCTCCCAAGCCTATAAATACAGTGCGCAGGTGCACAATTAGAAAAAGAAGTCTTTTAGTAGTCAAATAGTGAAACTCTTGTAGTTTGTTTGAAAGTTAGAGTATTTTCCAAGTGCCTGTAGCAAGAGGTCTAGGTGTGGATAGATCTTTATTTGAGCATTATGTACCTAAGCACACCTTGTGTACGATAATAAAGACGAGCTTTTCGATTCATCCTTGCAGCACTTGAGATTTGTTTTTTTACCCATTTCTATTTATTTTATTTTTTTATGCATTTATTTTATTTTATGCACTTTACATTTATGTTATTAACACAGTAATTTATTTTAATCAATTAAGCAAATCGTTAAATTACACAAGCATGACCACTTCGAGCATGCGTGTAACGCTTGGTAACCTAGTAACGATTAGCGTTTGGTTATCCCAGTAGTGTTGCATTGGTTCAGGATGTTTATGACAAGTGGGAACAGATGCTGGTGTTAGGATTAGTTAGAACTTAGTTAATGAGTAGTTAAGGTAAATTAGTCACTTAGTTACCTCTTTCCTTCCCTACTAGCACAAGACATAAAAACATAAAATCTATAAAAATCATATGCCTCAAGCTTACTTAACCATACAATCATGACATATAGGTAAGCTTGGGAAGACAACGATCAATGAACCCATCATTATTCCACAAGGGCACATGAGCACTTAGTCCTTGGAATTCGATCGGATCATGCGTGAAACACTCGTATTCGTATGGTTGAGCGTAGGGGCACCTTGCCGCTCATCAAATGGCCTACACCAAGTAGGACACTAAGATGTCCTTGATTTTGACCGTTGAACTAGCTTACCTATTGTTCTAGAATAAAAATGTCTTACCCATTTACCACTCCTTGATGGAAGTGATGCTTGCTCGAAGAAAGGGCCAGAGTTTAACTCTTGGAGCATTGTTTTTTGGACCTTTCTTAATTTGATGTAATTTAGGTAGGCTTCTGTCAAGGTCACCTCAAGGTTTGCTTATTGGGCTAGTGCATCATTTTGGTGGGAATGTTCTATTGCTACTGTTGGTTCTGGAATCTGACGAATAAATTCCACCTCGACCTCTTCTCTAAGAGGACCTATGGTGTGGGTTGCAAGTGGTTCTTCATGAACTTATTCTTGGTCCCTTCCCATTCTAGGCCATTTCTCCCTTGGTTGAGATGGTCCTCCTTCATACCTGTGTTTCCCTTTCAGTGCCATCTGCAGTCACAACACATCCATGGATTAGTAAATATAACATGTAACTTTGAATATTTTAAGTATCTTATTTCATCGATTAGTTACACTTGGCTAAGGTTTGACCATGGTAGATTGATATTTTATTATTATTTTATTAATTAATTTCATTATAAGTGTTACTAGAGCTCATTGAAAGAGTTTAACTCTATAATTTGGTGTTAAATGTTTATTTCTGTGTTAAACCTTTGTGGGAGTTAGAAAAATGGTGAAAATTTTGCTATTAAAAATAGCACATTTGTAGCACCCATGATTAAGAGCTTACCTCTGGTAGCTACAAGGTCGAAGAATGAAGTGATTTGGATAAATAGTCAGGAAGTTATGGGCTTTGGAAGGTTCTGGGCTATGAAAATTTGAAAAACTCCCTTGGCGTTTATGAGAAAATGTGAAACTTTCAAAGTGGAATGGCACATATATATACTATTTTTCTACTATGTTGATGGAGTTGTGTATATGGGGCCTTGTATACGTGTTTGCTTCATTGACGAAACCTTGGATATGGAGCCTATAGGGAAAATTTTTAAATTTGAATATCTTAAAAGATACAAAGAAATATTCAATGAATTTGGGGTCCATGGAGTCCCAGAAAATCCAAGAATATGATGAAATCATTACAGAGGATCTTTGAAAGCTTAAAAAATGAAAAATTTGATGGAGAATATGTTTATTGAACAAAATATGTAAAGGAGCATATGGTTTGATGCAAAAGATGGATGTACAAAAGATTCTGATTGTAAGAATGCCTAAGGATAAGGTACTTAATGAATCCAACCAAGAGATATGCAAGTGGATCCCTCCCATAGCAAGCACACACCTTGTCTACCCTTGCATAACCTCAACCTAAGGAGTTTGTGAGCTCCATAGGTGATTAATGGTGGATGAAAGTTAAAGACTAAAACTTGAGAGATTCTACCAAAGAATTCAAGTATGTTAGAGTAAGACATTGAATCAAGAACATGGACACCATCAGTGACGTGAGTTATAGGTAATGTAGATGGATGATGGAGAAGGTGGAATGGATTTCTAAATTAAGGTCATAAGAAGTTCCTTGTGAATTTTGTGTTTAAAATAACCTTAGAAGATCCATCCTTAGTCTAGACCAAAACCAACCTCTTTCAATGACTTTGCATCACCACTCCAAGACTGATCCACCCCCTTGAGACATAAGAGTTCTCCCACAAAACAACCACCATTCAATAAAGAAAAGAAAAAAGAAGTAGGAAGTGAGAGAGGGCCTTATTTAGAGGAGACCTTCAGGCATGGGTAATATGCCTTTTTAGTTCCATAACAAGTGCATGTAGCCCATTTATTTGTCTAAGGGATATGCTTTGAATTTCCATAATGTTTTTTTTTTGTTTTTGTTGGTTTTTTTTCTTTCTCTTTTTTTTTTCTTTTTGGATGGAAACCACACCATGCAAAGACTTTATTTAACTTCATGTTATTGATCAACATGGAATGGTAAGAAGTCTATGAAAACACTCAAGCACCCAAGTAAGTAGAAAAGTACAAAGAGTATTGAGTCCCATTGAAGTCACATTGTGTGCAAACCTTTGAATCCTTCCCAATTCTGAAAACTACCAAGGTCAAAATTTATTAAAATTTGATTTAATGAAAGGGACCTCAAATTCCCAAAACAAGGAAAACCATAGAATTTGTCAATGGGTGGATGTCGTGGACTCACTGCTTATTCCATGAAAAAGAACCCATGACATAGCCATTGGTACAAAAATTCAAAAATAGAAACCAGACATGAGCAAACAAAACATAAAGCACAAACCACCATTAGTAGTAGCTACGACACCCCTGTGTCCTATTAACACAAAGCACGTTTATTAGCAAAAATTTGGAAAGTGTAAAATATCCAAGAAAGATGTAAATGTACTAACGATGGTGTAAAACAAAAAAATGGTGTAAAATAGGAAAAAGTTTTAAAAATCAAAAAGGTGTAAAATAAATAACTTGTAAAAAAATGCATAAAACAAAAAATAGAAAAATTGAGGAGCCATGTATATGATTAGCATGGATGGCCATCTCCCTCATGACTAAGTTGGAAGGAGGAGATCTGAATATTTGAGCATGGTTATTCATTTGTTGAGGTATTTGTTGCACTGGCTTGCTTTGGCTTATGGAAAGGCTTTATTTGTTGGATGTTGACCAATTGCTTTTTATTTGGGCTCTCAAGTTTATATATGATCATGGCCCCAGAAGAAAAGGTTTCATTAATTATATAAGGTTCCTCCCACAATGTTTGGAACTTTATTTTCTGGGGTACATGTGTGGGGTTCTAGCAGAGAACCTTATCTCTAGGTTGAAAATTTTACTTTTTGAATTTTTAGGTCATGTCATTGTTTGTTAAATGCCTTGTGCACTTCATTCAAAGATAGGACCACTAATCGATTTTCGTCAAGCACATTAAGGTTGATCAATTTTTCTTTTTGTGCTAGACTTAGGTCAAGATTTAGATCATAGGTTGTTGAGAGTGTACTTTGAATTGGAAGTGTTGGAAGTTTCCTGTACACTAACTCATAGGGAGAGTAGCCAATAGGGAGTTTCCATGTTGAGAGGCAACCCCAAAGGGCATCATTGGGTTTTGTGCTCCAGTCTCTCCTATATTTGTTCATAGTTCACGTTAGAATTTTTGTAATCTCCTTATTCGTAACTTTTGCTTGACTGTTGGCTTGGGGGTAATAGGATGTTATTAAGTTATGTTCAACATCCAAGTGTTGCATGAGTTTTCAAAAAGTGGCACCTGTAAAATGGGTTCCATTATTAGAAATCAGTGCACATGGCACTCCAAACTTATTTATAACATTTTGTTGTACAAATCGAATAGCAGTGGATGATGTATAGTTGACGGCAGTTGCTACTTCTGCCCATTTGATGTAGTAGTCAACTGCTACGATGATGTATACATTTCCATTAGACATGTAGGTGATGTGATCCATGAAGTCTATGCCCCATATGTCAAAGGGTTCCAGTGGTTGAATCCACTATTGAGGAACCTTCATTTGAGTAATCATCCCAACATCTCATTGACAACACTCATAGGATCAGAAAAATTGATGGGCATCCCTGAAGATTGTGAGCCAATAGTATCCTGCCATTAGGATTTTTATGTTGTGCATCTCCCTGCATAGTGGTCTCCACAAGGGCCTTAATGAGCATCTTGGAGAACATAAAATTGATCTACATTAGGGACACACTAACAAACTAGGTCATTGATACATACCTTGTAAAGATGTTCATTGATTTCCATGAAGCACTTTGCTCGATAAAGAAACTATTGCTTCTTCCTAAAGTCCAGATCTTGTGGCATCTCCCGAGTGAGAAGGTAAGTGAGGATGTCATCATACCATTTTGATTCAATGGGCTCTTGGTCATTTATTGCTCTTGCAAAGAGAAGTTATTCTAGAAATTGATTAGAGAGTGGACTCTCTCTCTTCGTCATCCCATCTTAATTGAGAGAGGTGGTTAGCGACCACATTCTTAGTCCCTTTTCGATGTACCATTATGAGATTGAATTCCTACAAGATCACAAGCCACTATATGATACAAGGGCTCAATGTTGGCTTATTCATTAGGAAGTGAATTGTGCACAAAAAATTTATAGCCAAGCATAGAGTGCCTAAAATTTTTGAGAGCATGCACTACTATCATTAGTTCTTTCTTAGTTGTGGTGTAATTTAACTGTGCACCCACAATGCTTTGGCTTGTGCAATGGATGTAATATGTATGTTTCTTATCATCCAATTGCATAAGTATGGCTCCCAAGGCATAATTAGATGCATTTATCATTATATGAAATGGTATGGACTAGTCTGGTGCTCATAAGATTGGAGTTTCTACATGTTTTTCCTTTAGCTATTGGAATGCATGTTCGCACTCCTTGATCAAGATAAATGGAGCATCTTTCTTTGTAAGCTCAACCAATGGCTTTGTAATCTTAGAAAAATTCTCTTTAAATTGCTAGTAGTAGCTAGTGTGTCCAAGGAATGATCAGACATATTTGACTACCTTTTTTTGGTGTGTGATTCCTTGGATGATCCTTATCTTTTTTGGGTCTATCTTAATCCTTGCCTGAGTAATTTTGTGACCTAGTACTATGCCCTCTTGGACCATTAAATGGATTTTCTACCAATTAAACCTAAGGTTTGTTTTAATACATCTTTTCAGTACTTACTCAAGGTGATCTAGTGGTTGCTCAAATGTAGCCTCATAGGTAGAGAAGACATCCATAAAGACTTCTACCTTGCTACCAATCTGCTATTGAAAAATTCTAAGGACTAGGGATTGAAATGTTGCAGGGGCATTACATAGACCGAATAGCATCTTGCAATATGCAAAAGTCCCTCATCAACTTGTGAATGTTGTTTTAGCTTGATCTTCTAGCACAATCTAAATTTGGTTATAGCCACTATAACCATCCAAGAAGCTATAATAGCAATGCCCAAAAATGATGTTCAACACTTGGTTCACAAATGACAATGGAAAATGATCTTTAAATGTTAGCATATTCAACAGCCTAAAGTTGATGTAGACTCACCACTTTTTACCTTTCTTTAGCACAATTATGAGTGTACTAGCTCACTCACTATTTACAATGGAATAGATGAACCCTACCTTGAGGAGTTGTTTGATTTACTCTTTGATGATCTACTTCAATTTGGGATTCAGTTACCTCTACATCTGCTTTCTTGGCTTCATGGTTAGTTCGGTGTAGATATGACATTGGTATATTCTTAGATCAATTCTAGTTAGTTTAGGATATGACGAAGAAAAATTTGTTGGCCATTTGTTGATCACCTTTAACAACTTGTCTTTTTCTTTGGGAGAAACATTTTCATTAATTATAATCAACTTGCCATTTTTAAAAAATGCATACTCCATGCCAACTGGTAGAGTTTTTAACTCTAGGGGCTCTAACTTGAAATGATCATAAAGTTGGTTATGAACTTACTCAAGTTCATCCATGCCCTTGACATAAGCACATGTTAAGCTCTCAGAGGGTTTCATGCATAGTGTGTCGCTATCAAAGTCAGTTGTTAGCCACTAGGTGCCCTCCTATTTTGTGGTCATTTTGTACAGGCACCTTTGGGTATCGATTTTATGTGCATACTAATTGCATGCTTGAAGGAAAGTACTTTTAATGGATTAGATTTTCTGCATGAAATTGCACCTATTATCATTGTACATGATGCATGGAACTTACTTCTTCTCAAGGTGTTCAAATTTGTTCTCCTTAGAGATTTCCAAGGAAAGGTCCTTGATGCCCATTCATGCATCAATAGTGCTTAACCATGCATGTCCCCTAATGATGGGGAAGTTACCTTTGCAATTTTCCAACTTGATCACCAAAAAATTAGTAGAATATGACCACCCACAAATTGTAGTCATAATGTCCTCCACTAATCCCAAAGGAATAGCGATTGACTGGTCTATCAATTCCAAGTGCATATTGCTCTTCTTGAGAGATGGTAAGTTCCAAGCCTTGTACATATCATGGGCGATGAGATTGACACTAGAACCAAAATCAAGAAGAGCCTTGCATGGCTGATGTCCAACAATATATAAGTAAATAATAGGACTTCCTAGATCTAATCTCTTCATGGGAAGGTTACTAGCCTTGATCCAATTAGAGACAGCATGAGTTAACATCACAGTGTGGATCTGAGGCAACATTTGGTTTAAAGGGGCCTCAAATGTATTTGGTGTAGAGGGCGAGGGTGCTAGAGATATAGGGTGACTAGTTACATTAGGTTGTGAGGGTTTGGGTAGACTGTTAGGTTGAAAAAATGGTCGTTTCTTGGATCTATAGTCTGAACCACTTGGTTGGAAGGCTAGTTGTAAATTTATAGCCCTTGTAGCATTTTGTTGCTATGGTTGTGAATGAATTTTGCCCTGCATAGATAGAGTAGGATCTAACTAGGTTGAGGGCAGAGGAATGTGTGCAGACAAATGTGAAGAATGATAAGGATATGAGAGTTTCCTTGAGTAGATGATGAATGAGTTTGATGGTACTTTGAAGAATAATAGTAATGTTGGAATGAGGCATGACTAGCAGAGCCATATGGAGAAACAGGTTGCTGAACATAGTACTCACATGGATCTAGTTGCTTGTAAGGGTACTACTATCTTGACGGTGACATCCCCCACAATTTTTGTTATTTCCATTATTAGTATTGCTCATATGGTTGTGGTGGAGCTCCACTTGGATAGTAAGCTTGTTGTTGATGGTGGAACTGCCTTGGATTTCCTTAAAGATAAGGCAATTGTCTAGGTGCTTGCCTTCTTACTAGTCAAGGATTCAACATGTACACCCTAGACTCTTGTAATTGTGACACCATAGGAAAACATCCCTTAGGATGGTCATATTGACAAATGTCACACTCAACATCATCATCAGAGTCTATCTCCATAACTTATTCTACTGTAGCAGCTTTACCCTTACCTCTTTGGTAGGCACGTTTAACTTCTTTCCACCTCCTGCCATTATGATCACTATTTTTCTCTTTGGATTCTTTAGGAATTTTCATAGTGGTTTTTAATTTTTCATCCAAAGAGCCCCATCATTTATCAACCTTTGTCGAAATATCAAAAACAAATTTTTGAATGGGCAAGGTTTTCTTGTTCACCACCTCATCGACTAGTGATTCCTCCTCACCACAGAATTGGACCTCCTTTTTACTAATGGAAGGGTCCCTATTATATTCTTCTATATTTTTCCTTTTTTGTAACTCAGCTTCTTTTTTATTCACTTTATCAACCTTTGGATTTGGTGAGCTCTTAGCTCAAATAGCCTCCCTTAGGCATAAATCCCAAGAGTTCTTCTAATTCATGCTCTGAGCCCATCTATGATGTGGTGAAGTTGTTCCCTTTGAAAATAGTCATCGCCAAGGCATTAGTGTAACAAAGAATAATATCTACCCATGGTAGCATCCAAGGGTTTATATGTTCTTTTTTTCCAACCTTGGATTTTTCTTCTTAGATTAGACACTCTTAAGTACATCTAGTACTTGTCATTAAATAGTTTCAACATGGTACTCTATCTATGAATGGATTCTAGCTCCAAGGATCGGTACCAGCTTTCTACTTCCTTGATGAGTATCCTAGGAAATAGGTTTCTACTAATCATTTTCAATGTTTTGTAAGACATAGACATCATGAAATTCTTAAAGATGTGTTTGTGGATTAGAGTTAGATCCCCCCTCAAATCTGGGAATATTATTCATATCAAGTCATCTGATTTGATTGTCTTTCACATGCCAAGTTGGAATTTTTACAACCTCTACAATATTTAGCATGCTTCGGGTTATTAGCAAAGGCTCATCATCATCATTATTTCATTCTTATTGATGATGCCCTCTATTACCCCTTCGTTCATTATGAACTTGATGATCAATATTATTGTTATCCTGCTGTTCACCTCCATCACTGTTGTTCCTTTTTGCAGCATTTTTCAGAACTAGAAGAGTGAAACACCATCAAATTTGGGCTACAACATCTTGATTGTAAATTTTTCTAAGTGTCAAAAATAAGATGAATTTTTTCTAAGTGCTTATACTATGCTCTCCACTGTTGGGACTATGCTCTAGAGCTTAGTCGACACTTATAGCCAGTTTGCAAGATTTTTTCTAAGTGTGAACAACAGCTGCAAATTTTTCTAAGTGTTGAGACTATGCTCTCCACTATCAGGACTATGCTTTAGAGCGTAGTCAACATATTCAACACCAAGACATCAATTTTTACAAATTTTTCTAAGTGCTTAGACTACGCTCTCACTGCTGGGACTATGCTCCAAAGCATAGTTAACACAAAGACACTAGTTTTTACAATAATTTTCTAACTATCGAGACTACTCTCTATAGCGTAGTCAAGAGTAGATAGTTTGGAAGCTCATTTTTCTACAAATTTTTCTAAGTGCCAAAACTACACTCTCATTGCTAGGACTATGCTCTATAGTGTAGTTAGCATAGTCAGCATGAAAACACATTTTTTGCAAAATTTTCTAACTATTGAGACTACGCTCCTAGAGTGTAGTTAAGCATAGTCATGTAGAACTACCTTCACAACGTAGCACTGACCTTCATCTCAACTCTGACACACCTTCGAAAAGCAAGATTAGCAAATTGCATCTCTTTTGCACCCTCCATTTGTCCCAAAGATGTACCTACGCTTGACACCACTCGAGAAAGTGGACAGCATAGTCCTGAAGAGTAGTCTCCAAACTTGCACTTTTTTATTTTTTAGGTACACTGTAGTCTTTTTTCAGCACATGAACATGTAGTTGGATAGCATAGTCATAGTCTAGTAATCTTGCAAAGTCCATTGGAGAATACCAAGAGAACATCATTTGCTTCAGTGAAGAGCATAGTTGGGTGTAGATCAGTCCCAACTATCCCACTGCCACATGGTGCCTGATCCACAAGTCACAGCAACTCTAAACCCATAAATTTCCTAATGGTCTACATTTTAGGGATGGACAAAACTCAAATGCATTTGGCATTTCTAGTTGGCAATTCTTATATTTGAGTGCACTTGGCATTTTGATAGACTCCAAGCTAGCATTTGACATCATTGTATACCAACTAGGATATTGTAGACCACCGCGGCCCATGGGACACCATGATAGCCAACCCAGCAGGCATAAACACCATGACAAACATCAGTTTTTATGACCCAGACACCTTGAGACTTTAACTACGCTATCTATTACACCTGTTTATACATTGCATACCTCCTCACCTTTCTTGTAGTTAACTATGCTCTCCCCATTTGGGGTGGTGCCATTTTCTCTCTCGTTCATCTCCTATGCATTTTTAGTGTTTTTACTCGCATTTTAGCATTTTACTTGCACTTTTCACTATTTTTCTACATGTAACCACACGTTTGCACCCTTGTTTTTACATCAGAAACCTTGACTATGCATACCCATGTTGACATCATTAACGCTACAAACACCATGCAAACCCTTAGCATCATTTTGGCATCACATTTCGTAAGTCCCAGTTTGATCAACAAGACCATTCTAGGCACCCCATCTCTACCTCCGATAGACCCTCACATGGATACAAGGTCAAGTTGTGCACATCATGAACCTCTTAGTGCATCGTTCTAGCCTCCGAAGTTTTTGGTCACTACAGTTTTCTAGCACTAGAAGGAGGGTCAGTGCCATTTCCTTTTGTAGTCTTCATTGGTCATTATCTCACATGCTCTCTCCACCACCATTGCTAGCTCTAGGCTAGCATAGACCTGACACCCCTGTAGACTTGCCATAGCAGTAGTTGGATCTAAGGCTAGCGCAAGAGTTGTCTACAAATTAGTTGGTATAAACTGGACCCCATTGTCGGTTCCCATGGAACCCTACATAACAACCCCAAAGTGTGCATCCAACACTTAGCTAAATTCTAGGCACTCAATAGAGCATAGTTGACTCTCAGCATAGAGAGCGTAGTCCCAGAGTGAGCCATTTTCAACAACTTCTATAGTTAGTTATTTTTCATAGTTTTTACACTTAGCTATTTTTCTGCAAGTTTTCATACTTAGCCATTTTTTTTCCATTTTCATGCTTAGCTATTTTTCAAGCTAGTAAAGTTAGTTGTTTTTCCTATCTTTTACAACCAACGATTTTTGCACTTCTCCCTTCGCATCATGAACTCTAAGCAACCATCTACATCCATCCAAAGTACACTCAAGGTCCTTTCTACCTAACAAGAAAACTAGAATGATCACACTGCTAGTCTTGCCATGGTAGAGCAAAGGTAATCCCTCAAGTTGTGCCACTTAGATCTTGAGTAAACTGCTCTGAACGATGAGTAGTACAACTTTATCTATGCAAGGCTCCAAGTGGGCCTACCCGTAGATTGCCAAGACATGGAGGCCAAACACGGCTATGAGCTGATACATCAAAATGGAAAGGAATACATGCCCATATTTGTTGACTTCATTTTTCTAACTGCACCTTATTGGTGGATGCTTGCCCACCTCATATGAACTAGTGAGCATGAGGCGGGGATCGATTATGAGGAACTCCTACAATAAGAGCAGGATGAGTTTGAGGCTCATTTAGAGCATGAAGATTCATTCCATACCTCCTTCAAGTGGACAACCCTTGGTTTGGTCCTCTCGTAGTCCTGCCCACTTATCTTCCCAGCGATAGTTATAAACCCAATGTCATCTCCTAGGTCTACGCTTGTGGTGGTGACCCACCAAATGCACTACACACACTAGGATGTGGTACATCCTACTAGCCTATGCTTTGTGATACAACTGCAACCTGCTCAATCTTCCCTGTTAGCAACCATCATGCCTACATAATCTTATGTGCACACCATGCACATTCCTTCATCGCAAACAACTCAAGTGTCATATGTCCTCCCTATCGTGTTGGCACCCTCCATGGTGATCCAACCCACAAATGCGTGGTGGGGCCCAACAACTATGCCCATGACACAGCCCACATAATAAGCATTTCATGTGGCCTTACAACCTACAGCCAGGTCATGGGCCATCCAACTGGCACAATGGGTAACATAACCAACAAAACCTCCTACAAGCTCCCCGAGCTTCAATAAAGCATTCTAGCTCATTTAGACTTTAACTAAAGAGGTTAAGTGGCTCAAGGCCACCTCCTCTAAAATGGTGCGTGTGATGGACTTCTACTAGGATGATTTGATCAGTCCTACTATTCCACCATTAACCTTGCCTACTGGGGTTCCACTACCCCAATTCACCAAATACAATGGTGAAGGGGACCCCCAACGCCCACCTAGTGACCTTTCAATCGGAATGCATGTTACTATAGCCATGGCCACACACAATCATATGTGTGTTTGCCATCTCCCTTATCGACAAGGCACTGAATTAGTATTGCGCACTACTGAGGGCCTCCATCTCCTCTCTAGAGGATTTGCTAAGTTAATTCATCATGTACTTCAAGTATAACTTGAAGCCTGAAGAGACCTTGGACTAGCTAATGTAGATTAAGTAGGGCCACTTAGAGCCCATGCAGAAATTCATACAATGCTGAAGTGCTTCATTAAATGAAATCTGTGAGCCTATAGCAGAAATACACCTGCTAGTAATTTTCAAGGGTCCAGTGAATGACTTTATTAAGTCAAGTTTATACTACCTAGCCTCATAGTCCTTGAGCTAAGCATTTTCTCAAATCAAAAGCATTCAGGACGTAGCAAAAGCCAGCAAGGACCTAGCCTACGTGGCCTACAAGAACTTACATGCTAAGAAGGACAAGGACAAGGGTAAACAAACAACAACTATGGCAATGGTGGCCAATGAGGCCAAGCCAACCAACACTAAGCCAATGACTAGGCCACCCAACAGCCTGGCAAACAACAAAGCTTCTAGCTTTAGCATCACGACAAGTAACTAGCCTACATCATCAATGGCCACAGGACAAGCTACCCCAAGGCCAAACTTTGAGCGCAAGGATCGCTCAAAGTATACATCGTTGCCACTTAAGCTATCAGAACTCCTAGATCAACTACTTAAGATAAAAAGAATCCAATACAAGCAGATGTCTAAGGACACTTGCAAGAGACATGATAGATACTGCGAGCTCCTAAGGAATCCATCAGTTGTAGCACCAAATGAGCCTCCGATACCTAATAACTTTAGGTTGGATCAATTTTATTACTATCATCAATTGCCTGGCCATAACATAGACTTTTGCATGGCTCTGCAGGATGACATCCAATGCATGATTAACAAAGGTGAGTTGGTCCTTGATGCTACTAACCCAGTTCACCCTCAAAACCAATCGATGAAGGTTTACAAGGATCATTTAAATGTAAGGGGTGCAAGGTATATCATCAATGCCATCAACATTGATGAGAACCTAAAACTAATGCAGGGGTCATTTGTGGTTCATGTGCCATCTGGCAATGTTGGGCCCCCCTCAGCCTCCACTAGTTCAAGGTCTCCTTTTGTTGTAAGAGCACCACCTCAGGCACCCATAACACCCTTTGTGGTCAAGGTCCCATAGCACATTGTAGAATGAACAACCCAGTCATCCTTTTTCATTAGGATGCAACAACATGTAGACTCCTCACTTGCCTAGAGTCTAGTGATGGGCAATGCATCAACCCCTGCTTGCTTGAGGTCCCATTCTATAATAAACACTAATAGGCAATCTAGGTGGCAACTTGGAAGGTGTAACCAAAGCCTCATCGACAAAATGCTTAAACAACACCCAAAGCAAGAAGAGCTAGGACCACCAAAGCTAGTGCCCCTATTTGCCATCCCCATGGCCAAATCAACTAAGGAGGCCACCACAAGCAACCAGCATTCAGGCTCTTAGGCAAGCAAGGCAAACCAAGCCCAAATCCCCTCCATGGAAGATTCATCTTTTGGACCACATGATGGAGATGGAGGCCAAATCAACTAAGCATTTAGGCTCCTAGGCAAGCAAGGCAAACCAAGCCCAAATTCCCTCCATGGGAGATTCATCTTTTGGGCCACATGAAGGAGATGGAGGCCAACAAAATGACAGATGGTGGCAAAGACTTTCTAGACACATTGGCCTAGGAGAAATAGACCCTAAAGCAAAAGAACACAACATTGAGCTTGTATGACCTGATTATAGCATCCTCTATCCATCGTGAAGTGCTAGTCCACATGTTGACCTCCATTCCTATTAGGGAGGGTATCCCAACAAATGAATAATCCATCCATGTTGTGATGTTAGCTCCTACATTTCAGGAATTGAGTTCAACACCCATCATGTTTCACAACGAGGTGATTAAGGTTGAACCTGAGAAGGGTTAGGTCATCATTGCACCTATGTTCATTACCATCCGTGTAAGGTAATGCAAAATCCAAAGGGTGCATGTCAATGATTGGGTAGCAAGTAATGTCATCCCATACACTATGGTTGACAAGCTAGGTCTTGCCAACCAAATCAAACCCATGAAGACAACATGCTTAAAGTCCTTCAATGGGTCAAGTGTTGTCATTAGGGGAACTATCATGATAGCCTTCATGGCAAGGGAACAATTCTTCACCACAGTAGAATTCATCATAATCAAGGAGATTTCGAGTTTCAACCTAATCTTGGGTAGGCCTTGGCTAGCCCAAGTGTGGGCCATCTCCTCCCCTATTCACCAAGAAATCCACCTTTCTTACAAAGGTGGAAGGTTATCATTTATGGTGACAATGTAGCTCCTCTAGCCATTAACAACATAGACACAGAATAAGGGTTAGAGGTGGAGTTCCCCAATGATGTGCCTCCCATAAAGGATGAGGGTGAAACATGTGAGGTAGACCAACCTAAGGAGCCAAATTAAGCCAACAACCTCCAAGAGGATGTGTTGTGGGCAGAATTTCCCGTTGACATAGCTAATGAACTTCAAGGTGAGTATCGCATAATTCCATCCAGGCCCTACGTGCCTCTAACCCACACTGGGTTAGGAAGCAACTGCACATCTAAGGCATCCCCTTAGTTTAACATGCGCTAGGTGCCTACCTACTCCTCACTCCTACATGCCTCACTTGCTTGCAATTTGTTTACACATTTACATTTTGCTTGGTTGTCTAGGTTATGCACTATTTGTTTTTTTTACCCATTTACTTCCTTTGTTTGTGCATTTTTTCTTAGTTTACGTCTACGCTTATTTAGTTTACTTTTTAGCAATTATTAGCCTATGCATGAAAAACATAAAATACATAAACATCGTAAAAACTAAAATCACAAAAAGAAGATAGCAACCCCATGGCCCAAAAAGGCCTTAAATTAGCACACAACCCACCATGGCCTTAAACTGGCATTGCATGGCCCACCACGGCCTAAAATTGGCAACACTTTTCCTTTCAACACATGGCCTGAAATGGCCTTAGAGTACCACTGGGGCTCAAAATGGCCTAAAACTACCACTATGGCTCACCATGGTCTCAAATTGGCATTTATGGATGAATGGCCTAAAACTAACAACACACGCTATCTACACACGTGACCCAAAATGGCCTAAAACTATTATCATGGCCTGAAATGACCTTAAACTAGCATTAACCCTTCCACTATGGCCTTAAACTGGCATGGGGCTCACAATGGCCTAGTCGCATCAATTCATCGCATTATTAGCATCAAATACATAGTAAATAAACACAAAGGTATACACACCATACACAACATATGGTAAAACGTCCATTACATCTCACATCAATAATAGTACATAGCATAAGAATTAGCACCATGCAATAAAAAATACACAAAAATGCAAAAATGGCCAATAGTAGTGCCACATCAGGATATGCTCAACCAGTGGTACTAGGTGAGGGTGGAGGTCCTTCTTCCTTTGCTGCACCACTAGGACTTGTAGCATCGCCTAATGCCTATTAGCAACACAACAACAAAAAAACAACAAATTAGTAAGTAAATGTACAATATACAAGCTAACACAAAACACAAAAAAGCATAAAAATAACTAAAAAAACTAACCTGAGAGGATCCTGCATCGACCATGTCTCAAGGTAACCTATCAACACCATCCTCTCCATGTCCTCCAAGCATCGGAGGATCTTGGCCTCAAACAGTTGCATCTAATCCTCTTGGCCAAAGTCAATCCCCAGAAGGGTCTTGCCTTTGTCCACAGTGGTCCATGCAGCCAACTCTATGGAAAAGCCAGTAGAGAAAAGCTCTCTTAAGGGGGTGATGATCCGTCACTCGAGAGAGACACTCACCATGGTATGACAAGTGAATGACTCGTAGGCTTGCCTTCTTTCAATTGCCTTAAGAAACATCTTGAGGTGGTGGCATTCAATAGACTCTTCTTTATACCACTGAAGGTACGCGTCGCGCTAGGGCTTGTAGTGGTGCTTGTGATTCTTTTGAGTCTACCCCCACTTGTACATCTTAGTACTATAGTTTTCCCAGTCCTCGTTCTTTTGGGTGAGTAGATCCATCGGTAGTTGCTGCTCGATAATCTCTTGAGTGGTCTTGTTCTTACCTTTGATGGCCAACTAGTACCTAGCACAACCTATCTCTGTGGTCCACCAAGTACTGTCTCCTTATTATCAAGCCACCATAAAGTCATATTAGGACTAAAGATCCTCAATCTTTGTGTCCTAGTTTGTCATCTTCTTTTGAAGCACATGCACATGCTTTCACAGGTGCTCATTCGAGTGCTTACAGACCCACAATGCTTTTACATAAGAAAGCACGCATTTGCTAGCTACCTTGTATATATGACAAGGCACTTGTTCCACCTTAGGAGGGAACTCAGGGATAGCATCCACCTTGGCCACCCTATTGAGATCTCAATGAAGCTTGGAACCTATTGGCATACCACAAGTAAATTAACCTTAGCCACAAACTAAGCTTCCTATTGGTAAGGCATAAAAGCAAAGCAAAATCATGCACATACTGAGCTCGAGATTTTCTTGCTATAGGTTATCAACCATGTCCTTCACAATGCCCTCCAGGAAAGTGATTTTTTTGAGCATGTCTACCCATGGCTTCATGCGATAGGTAGACGTCTGACCACTGGCAAGTGCATCTAAGGCTACAACACAATGATACGATCAACATATAATCAAATAGCCAAAGATGCTAGAGTAAAATAGCAACAAAAAATAGTAATCCAAGGCACTTACCTAGTAGACCCTTAGGTGTAAGGGCAGGTGGATCACCCAGCTATCTGTTATCAAAAAGATAATCAAAATCACCTTTGTCGGGGTGGAGCAGCCCCTCCTCTAACTGCTAGAGGATGTTTATAGCATTGTGTAGCTCATGTTTGTGGGCCTACCCTTCCTCAATTTGACGAGGTGCATCCTCTGCTACCACTTTTGCTATTGCTTCCACAACCCTCTCTCCCATTTCTACAACATTATCATGCATTAGTATACATTAGCATAATATAATGCAAAAAACATAAAAATATAAACATAAAAAATACAAAATTGATGTATCTAATAAGGTACATATACTAACATGTGACCTCCGTGTGAAAGCTATGAAGCTTGAGGTAGATTTTCTTGCTACTTACCTTTCCAATTTCAAGAGCAGCCTCCTTTGTGGGGCGTGGCCTCTTGATCTTTACCTTGGATGATCCCACCATCTCTACAATATAATGATTTTCCTTGCTCACATCCCTAATGCCAACTAGGGGATCCTTGCCCATGTTGTCACGTGAATAGTGTGACCACCCCAAGAGACCTTTGGTCATTATTGAATACAACTCATTGATCCTATCTGGTGGGTCCTACGTGTGAGTGGTCATGAACATGTGCTTAAGCTAAGGCTTTGAAAGTTGCTCATGATCCTGCATGATCCATCATCCATCATCACATATAACTAGGAGCTCCACGAACCTTCATAGATACCCTGCAAAGAACATGAAGTATACATAAAACCTTGCCTAGTGTAGCCTGGATATCTCTACATGTAAGCCGATGGTGATGTAGGAGGCATAGTTAAACCTCATGCCCTCTTTTAGCACTTCTTTCATCACCCACACTTGCTCAACCCCAAGAATTTTTCCTTAGGAGAGAAACTTCAAGAAGGCACATGCACGGAAAAGAGGGTAGAGCTCCTGGACCTTAGGCACAAGTATGTCCTTGATGGGTATGCCCTTATGAGATCGAGTGGCCCCCAATCAATCCTTGATCTCTCCTCTATGGTCCACCTCCCTGCTGGCCTTGTCAACAACCAACAGGCTATCAGTAGGAAGTCCAAAGAGGTCGGCAAAGAAGGCCTCATTGAGGTCCAACACTACTCTTACACCATGCACTTAGGTGACAAAATGTTTGACATCACTGCTAAAGGAGTCAATGATGGTAACCATTTCAGCCATCAGTATGCTCAAGCTAGGGGCCAAGAATAGGTCCATCAACCCAACACGTGTGAGCTTACTGGTCAGCACCTATGAGGCCTAATGGCATAACCAATGTTGCGCACCCTCTACATCATCATATTTCATGATGAGGATGGCTTCAGTGTAGCCTGTGGTGACCACCGTCACTTCACTTGAAGTAGCTTCCACTACAATAGAAGCAAAAACAACATTAACACCATGCAAAGGCAAAGCAACAAGCACATGTGAGTAGGCACAATAGTCAAAAATAGTAGATGCTTACGTAGTACAAACAGAGTATGAGATAGAGGTGGTGGTACAAGCATATCCTCCATGTTGAGCTCACCAGTAGCCCACTCCTCATCTAGCCAGTCATGAGTCTTACACTACTCATATGCCATCAAATACTAGGCAGGGTAGGCCCCTAGATCAAATCCCACCTACTCGAGCATAGCCTCTTGAACATTTGAACTAGAGAAGAACACCTCTAGGGTGGTACGAGTCAAGGCTAGAGAATCTACCTTGTCATGTAGGGCCTGCTCATCAACTCTAAATCTAGCAATAAGCATGAGTAATTAGCAAACTTAGCATGAGCTAATAGCAAGGAACACATTACAAAAACTATAAGTGCACTTACCCTCTAGTGTAGTAGACTGTTCTAGGTGGGTTCTGGAATAAAGTGTGCACTTGCAAAGTAACAAAGAGGGTGTTTCTCTTATTGTAGTAATTGAATTCTATCATCTACCAAATCCTAGATAGGTGCCAAGTGCCCCTAGGGCCTTTGCCCGAACCACCTGCTCCATCATTATTAGTAATGGGCTCATTGGACATGAACCTCAATATGTCTTGGTTAGTCCTGGGTAGTAATGTCTCTGTGATGAACCTTCACCACTAAGTGTGACCACATCATTACACTAAAGTGCTACAGCAAGAATCCTAGGAACTCATGTGCCCCTAGCCGGAACCATACTACTCGATGATCTATCCACATATTTGGTATAGACATGTTGGGAATAGGTTCGCTCATGTAGCACAAGATGCCCACGAGCTCCATGACAACTAGAATGGGCTTCAACAACACTTTGCAACCGCAAAGCAACAAATGAAGCATTAGTATACACATGGATGCAATTTTGACAAAAAATTATCAAGTTAAGCTTAGAAAAAGTAGCATAACATAACATAGATTAGTAAAAACATCTTAAGATCCCCTGGGTCCCTACAAGTATAAGACATCAACAAATACATTTGACATGCCTGGTACTCACTGGGGTACAACACGTTTTGCATTGGATTAGCGTCTTGTTTCACATGTTCGCATGTTTAGCACTATCATAGTTTGCATGTTTTGGTAGTTTAGCATTATTATAGTATTTCAAGTTTAGCATTGTTGTAGGTTTAGCATTGTTGACATTGTGGCATTTTGCAAGTTTAGCATTAAGTGCAACGTATAAAATTTTTCAAAATTTTTTTAACTTTGGACAATGGAGTCTATAAAGTAACAATTTTTTTTCTAACTCTAGGCTACCAAAGTAGAGAGCGTAGTCCAAAAACAACATAATTTTTTTAAACTTTGGATCACCCTGACTACGCTCTAGAAAGTGGGGAGCGTAGTCTTAGATTACCGAAAACATTTCTAACTCCCAACTACACTCACCATAGAGCATAGTGTTGAAAAAACTAATTGTTGGGTAGATGCCATTTCGATGAACACTTGGTGTCAACTACACCTCTAAGATAGGGAGCGTGCTCCTGATTGCACCTACAAGGAGCAAGGTCTTGGCTATTACCCCAACGCTCTCTCCATGCATCATGCACTGCTACGATGCTATACATCATTCACCGGCCTCTCAACACCATTGTGCTCATCGTGCCATGCACACCTTGCACTTGCAGTTGCCACTATACCTTTCTTTGGGCACTATGCCCTATCATGGTGCCACATGCCAGGCCTCTACCCTACCTCACCCTACCTCATCACCTAAAACATGCCCTAACGTTAAGCACCCTCATGGCCTCTGCGGCCATGCAAGCTACATTGTGAGGCATTATCGCCCATGCAGCCCTCCTAATGCACCATAGGACGTGACAACACTTGATCCCCATGGCCCTTGATGTGCCTTACCCCTTTGCCCTACTCTTAATTTTTTACTAGAAAAGTAGAACAAGAAAGACTTATGAACCTCCCTCCATCTCGTGAGCTATCTTCCTTGGCCAAAGTTGTTGTAACTCTAATTCCTACCCTGCTAGTGCTACAGGACAAAAAATAAAAAAAATAGTAGCAAAAACCCTTTGCCACATCTTCTACCCTATGGGTGGCAACCCCAAGGCTATCACCAAATCCCAAATCACTACCCTACAAGACAACATTTTGTAGAAAACCCCATAGTGAGCAAGCCTTGCTTGGCCCTATAGACCTGCATGTGACCTTTGTGGGAGCTCATGGCATCCCCATTTGTAGCTACACTATCTACCACCATAGCCACAACCCCTAAAACCCTTACACCCTGCACACACCGATTGCCAATCCCCAACAAAAAACCCTCATCACCAAAAATGCAAAACCCTCATCGCCCCCACAAGAAAAATCCTCATGGCATAAACCCCTTGCAGATGCACTCACCCTTCCCATCACAGTGGGTGAAACGACCCATGGTGGCATCGGCCCCTACCACGATAGATGCCAATAAGCTAAAATCCAAACCCTCAAAGTATAGGAAGCAAATGAAACAAAAACAAAAATGCAAGGGGAGAAAGTAGTTGGGGTACCTGGTAGATGGTGGTGTCCTCCTCTCCTCCACGTGTGCCCACAATAGGCATATTAGTGCTTGTTCTCTTTCATCCATGTTTACCAGCCCAGGGTGTAGGCGTCCACTTTAGTGTATCATCTTGGTAGCAACTACGCTCTTCACAAGTAATGCGCTACACCAATAGCAAGTCTACGCTCTGAATTTCACATTTGCAACTTTGAAAATGACAAACTTACCCATGGTAAAACGTGCTTTTATATCCTCCTAGGACCATTTAATGACTTACCAACCCTAGGACTACTCTCAACATTATTTGTGTAGTAGAGAGTTTAGTTGGGTGGGAGCGTAGTCAAATAGACTTAGAAAAATTTTCAATTTTTCTCACTACCTAGTGAATGCCCAAGCCAATTTCACTTCCCATGCATTGCCAACTTTTCCTGAAGTGACACATCTAGTGCATTCATAGTCCTCTAAGACCTTAAACTATCACACATGGCCTACCAAGGCCTAAAATTGACACAAACATGCCTACCCTTTCTTTGACATCACATGTGCATACTTAGGAAAATTTTTATTGCATTGCTTTCCTCTATTTATGCATATTGACTTCATTAAGACAGGTATGACTTAATGTTTCTCTAGTTAATTTTGCAGGACTTTCGCAGGAATACAACATGACTACGCATAAGCAACTTCTCTCACCTCTAGCCCTCTTTAGGCCTCATGGCAATCTCAGGTGATGCATTGATCCACAATGCCTAGACCTTGAGCCCATAGCCTACGATGAATACATAACATCTATAGTAGCATCGCTAGATTGGCTCGACCATCTAGTTAAGGTTCTAGATCTAGAGGTAGGTGATGTCACTAAGGATTCGCTCATTGAAATCCTTGTGGCTACACCTAATGGCAAGGCAAAAGCATTGAAACTTAGTTCCTTGTTAGAGCCTCAACATGCCCAAAACATCTTTAAAGTGCTCAACGATAACATTAAGGTATTCACTTAGTCCTATGAAGACATGCCAGGCCTAGATCCTTGTGTAGTCCAACCTAACATTATTCTCAATTCTAGCATTAAGCTAATTAAGTAGAAAGTGTGTAAGGTTAGGCCTGAGGTGGCATTGGCAATCTACGATGAAATCACCAAGCATTACAATGCCAATTTCATTCAAGTCATTAACTATGTAGACTAGGTCTCCAACATCGTGGTTGTGCCTAAGAAAAATAGAAGTATACATATTTGCATAGACTTCTGAGACCTAACAAGGCTACCATTAAAGAAGATTTTTCGTTGTCCAGTATTGACAAATTGGTCAATACCACAACTAATCATGCCTTATTGTCCTTTATGGATGGGTCCTTAGGCTACAACCAAATTCAGATCAACCTAGAGCACTAGCTCAGCACAACCCTTATGACCCCTTGGGGTATGTTCTATTACACCATGACGCCTTTCGGACTTAAGAACACAGGAGAAACTTATCAACGCACCATGACTTACATGTTTAGCAATTACATGTTAAGTTTGCTTAATGATTACATTGATGGCATTATAGTTAAGTCTAAAGTAGTGCACAACCATGCAGATGACTTGGACCTAGTACTTAAACGTTCTCTAAAACATGATCTTAGGTTAAACCCCAAGAAATGTGTCTTCAGTATTAAGATAGGCTAGATGATAGCTTTCGTAGTATTCGAAGTAAGCATACGCATACACCCTGATAAGGTTAAGGCCATAATCAACTTAGCACCACCAGCTAACCTTAAGGAGCTACAAGGGTTATAGGGTAGGTTGCAATTTAGATGCAAGTTTATCACACGGTTGACTGACAAGTTGTAGCCAATGTAACATCTGCTCCAAAAGGAAGTCCACTTTGAGTGAACTCAATGCTAACAAGCATTTGATAACCTTAAACAAGAGTTGGCTCAACTTCCAATGGTTCATCTCCCATGAAGCAATAAACCCTTTTACATCTACCTTGTTATCTTTGACACGTCCATCGCTTCTTTGCTTTGTCAAAAGTGCATAGAGATCCTAGTATACTACTTAAGCCATGCATTGATTACCCATGAATCAAAGTATAATGATGTGGAAAAGAATTATCTTGCCTTTATCTTTGCACTCAATAAGTGAAGGCACTATCTTTTCCACAATCATATTAACATCATCTACAAGAGTAACGTACTCCAAGAGATTACAATGAATATCTATGAGAGCAGTCATATTGCATGGTTGAAAGTAATCGCAATGGAGTTTGACCTACACTATGTTGCACAAGCCTCAACAAACGGTCAAGCTATAGCCGCACAACTCACAGCTTTGCCCATTAATGATCAACAAATGATTAATTCAAAATTTTCGGATGAGCATGTTAGTAGTGTCAGTCAAATGCCTAACAACTTTGAGGCACTCCTACACTTTGCCGAAGCTTCGACCTCCCAAGGGGGTAGTGCCATTGTCGTTATCACATTTCCCTCTAAGGAGATCCAATCCTTCACGTATCATTTTGCATTCCCATGCACTAACAACTTGGAAGAGTATGCAGGTCTCCTCTAGGGCATCATAGCAGCTCGCAACCTAGGAATTCAAAACATAGTAATCCAAGGTGACTCGTAGTTAGTGATTAACCAGGTAACTGAGGTTTACGTCTGTAAGGCCCAACATCTACAACCGTACTATGATCTAGCGAAGCACTTGCTTAAACAATTTGCAATTGCTAATGTCTAATACATTCCCTGGAATGAAAATACCATAGCTAATGCAGTAGCAACATTAGCCTTAAGCATTGCACTTGACATGTTCCATGCATTGCCCACCTTAGTGGTAGATTGCACTATGCTATCATGTAGATCCTTGATATTACATCCATAGACATAGTTAGCACAACCCATGTAGTAGAGTGGCATGATGACATTAAGGCATACCTTCTATAGGGTAAGCCTTTGCAACATTTGGCCACTACCCAAAAGGATGCAATGTGTAAATAATTGTGATAATACATCATTGTGGGAGATAACACATTATGTCGCAGATCCTATGATGGCATACTATTAACCTACGTAAGCGACAGTGAAGCAAAAACAATATTTGAATGAGTCCATGAGGGACTGTGTGGAGGTCACATAGCACCCAGGGCAATGGTAGCAAAAATCAAACACTCAGGATATTATTGGCCTTACATGGAGCATGATTGTGTCTCCAAGATCAAGGCATGTGACATCTGTCAATGGCATGGAAACCTAATGCATGTGCCACCAACTGAACTGCATACAACACAAATCACATGGCTATTCCAACATTGGGGTTTGGACATCATTGAGCCTATAACGCCTAAGGCCTCTGCAAGGCATAGCTTCATTATGACAACAACTGAGTATTTTACCAAGTAGGTTGAGGCTATTCCCCTTAGGAAGACAACATCATAGCAGGTTTGCAAATTTGTATTTGATAACATAGTGACACATTTTGATTTACCCATGACCATCATAATGAACAACGAGCCACAATTTAGCAGTGCTAAAACCAAGGCCTTCTGTGAATGCTTTGGTATCAAACATTCCTTTTCATCGTTATACTACTTGCAAGTGAATGGCCAAGTAGAGGCGACAAACAAAGTCATCATCAACCTTCTGAAGAAGATGCTCACTAGCAACAAATGATGATGACATAAGTAATTATTCTACGCACTCTAGGCTTACCACACAACATGCAAAATAGTAATAGGTAAGACACCATATAGCCTTATCTATAGATCTAAAGTAATTTGTCCTCTCAAATTGCAGGTCTGATCTCTCCATGTGATCCTCTTAAACTTCATTGATGAGGCTTAAAAAAATGAGCTAAGAATTGTGGACCTCAACTCGATAAAGGAGGAGTGCATTTAGATGCTTAATCGCATCAATTGGTACCAAGCAAAGAAATGGTAGAAACATCATCACAACCAACACCAGTGCCCGATCAAGAAAGGGGACCTAGTCTTCAAGGTTGTTCGCAAACCCACAGATAAATCCTCAACCAACTGGAAAGAGCCTTTCTTAGTCACTAAGGTCTACGAAAATGGAGCATTCAAGCTTACTGATTAATATGGAAATGAATTTTCCAATCCGATGAACCACTCATATCTAAAGCCTTACTATGCCTAGTACACAGGGTCGCACCTCGACAAAGCAAGGTAAGCATAAGTCGCTATAACTATAAACTAGCACAAAAGACTATTATGACTATAAACTAGCATAAAAATCTTGTTATGACTATAAACTAGCATAGAAAGTCCACTATAATTATAAACTAGCACAAATCATCTGCTACAACATTAAACTCACATAGCTCATCGTTGGGTTATGACATTAAACTAACATAGCAACACATCTACTACGATGCTTAATTGGCACACAACAATCTACTAGGACTATAAACTAGCACACCATGATCTACCAGAACCTTAAACTAGGTTCTCCATCCACCATGCATAGCTCTACATGCAAGTGAGTGAGAATACTTTCAACTCCCCCCCTTCCCCCTCTCTTGTCTACATCTCATGGGTGGGGTGGGGATACTACAATCCCAAAATGGAGTTCCTACCACCTCTAGGAAGCACTTGTATCACTACCACCTTTAGGCATTTTGCTAATCTTTTTGGAGCTCTTGTCATTGGGACACCCTTTGGAGCACTTGCAGCATTATCGCCCCCTACCATTTTGTTGAGCACTTGCCATCAGTTTGGTCTTTGGAGCAGTCATAGCATCAATATTTCAGCACTTTCACTAGCTTCTTGAGCACTTGCAACTATTTTAGCTTCTAACGCATTCAAATAATCTTTGCATCTAACATTTGATTTGCATTTCATGTTGTGTGATTTTCTCATCTTCTTAGAGTTGTGTTTGTAGGATGAAGCCCCAGAGGCAATCGTGCAAAGATGCATCTCATCACAGCAACAAGTCACCACATTACTCTAATATGCATGATTAGACTAACCAAGCCACTCAAGAATGCACATCCCTATTACCCCACTATAACCTACTTGCATTACCACTTTTGCCTTGATACGTTTGCATTCCTCCACATAACCAAGCTTGCAAACCCCTCTGATGCATATGACACCCTCCTTATGTTGACCGTAGAACCCAAGGTGGATGTAACACAATTATTCCTATGGAGAGCCTCTGTGGGCTAGTTAAAGTCTAGGTGGATGTAACACAATTCATCCTATGGAGAGCCTCTGTGGACTAGTTAAAACCTAGGTGGATGTAACACAAGTCATCTCAGGGAGGAAACACTTATCCTACAAATGTGATACAGTTGCATCTAAGCCAAGACCATTAGGTGGAATGCAATCCACTTAATGAAAAGCATCCTACAACTAGCATTTAGTAATGTGCAAAATCCAAAATAGGTTAACCTTGTAGTCAACAAGTCAGAAAAAAAAAGAGAAAGATGGGAAAAAACATGTCCCCAAGAAAATTAGCAAAGTTGCAATTTTGCAATTGATGTAACCTTGAATCCACACTAACTCTCTCATGAGCATTCTGACGAGAGGTTACAATTTCAAGGGCAAGCCATTCTAATGCCATGGACGTTGACTCTCTCATGAGCATTTCGACGAGAGGTCACTATTTCAGTGACAAGCCAACCTGGTGCCATGATCATGATCAACCGTGCTAACTCCACATCTTACAGAATGAGACATTATTTGCATTTTATCTTCCCCTATTACCCCTAGCATATTCCTTACATCTGTTACCTCCAGCAAAATGCTACCCTTGGCATTCTTGAGCATGATGCAATGACATATAATTAGGTACTGACAAGTGATGTTGGTGCCTGGACTGCTGTGGTGTTTTGTTGTTCTTTGTCGATGTCTCTCGAGCCACTCCTCTAAACGTCAACAAAGAGGGATTAATGAAATACCACCAAATTTGGGCTACAACACCTTGATTGTAAATTTGTCTAAGTGTCAAAAATAAGGAAAATTTTATCTAAGTGCTTGTACTATGCTCTCCACTACTAGGACTATGCTCTAGAGTGTAGTCAGCGTAGTTGACACTTATAGCTAGTTTGCAAGATTTTTTCCAAGTGTTAATAGTAGCTGCAAATCTTTCTAAGTGTTGAGACTATGCTCTCCACTACCAGGACTACACTCTATAGTGTAGTCAGCATAGTTAGCACTAAGACATCAATTTCTACAAATTTTATAAGTGCTTGAACTATGCTCTCACTATTGAGGCTACACTTTAGAGCATAGTTAGCATAGTTAGCACAAAGACACTAGTTTTTGCAAGAATTTTCTAACTGTTGAAACTATGTAGAGCATAGTCAAGCATAGATAGTTTCAAAGCTTAGTTTTTTGTAGATTTTTCTAAGTGCCAAGACTACACTCTCATTGTTGAGACTATGCTCTAGAGCATAGTCAGCATGGAAACACATGTTTTGCAAAATTTTCCAACTATTGAGACTATGCTCCAGAGTGTAGTTAAACATAGTCATGCAGAATTTCCTCCAAAACATAGCATTGGCCTTCATCTCGACTTTGACACACCTCCAGCAAGCAAGATCAGAAAATTGCATCTCTTTTGCATCCTCCATTTGTCCCAAAATTGTACCTATGCTTGACACCACTCGAGAAAGTGGACAGCATAGTCCTGAAGTGTAGTCTCCAAACTTGCACTTTTTTACATTGTTTTCATGTACATTGCAATTTTTTCATCACATGAACATGCAATTGAGTAGCATAGTCATAGTATAGTAGTCTCACAGAGTCCATTAGAGCACACCAGTAGAACACTGTTTGCTTTAGTGGAGAGTGTAGTTGAGTGCAGCATACTCCCAACTACCCCACTGTCACGTGGTGCTTGATTTGCAATTCACAGCAACCCTAACCTTATAAATACCCTAACACTCTATGTTTAGGGGTGGGCAAAACTCAAACGTAGTTGGCATTTTTAGTTGGTAATTCTTGTATTCAAGTGCACTTGGCATTTTAGGACATTCTGAGCTAGCATTTGACACCATTTCACATCAACGAGGACACCGTAGACCATCGCAACCCATGAGACACCACAACGATCAATCCAACAAGCACATACACCATGACAGATGTTAGTTTTCATGACCCAGACACCCCAAGACTATGACTACACTATCTACTACACTTATTTGTACACCACGTACCTCCTCACCATTTTGCAATTAACTACACTCTCCACATTTGGGGTGGTGCCACTTTCTCTCTCGCTCATCTCCTATGCATTTTTAGCATTTTTACTCACATTTTTTCATTTTAGTTACACTTTTCACTATTTTTCACATGTAACTACATGTTTGCACCTTTGTTTTTGCACCAAAAACCTTGACTATGCTCACCCCTATTGACATCATTGACGCTGCAAACACCATGCAAACCCTTAGCTTTGTTTTAGCATCGCATTCCATAAGTCCCAGTTCAATCGACAAGACCATTCTAGGCACCCCATCTCTGCCTCTAGCAAGCCCTCACATGAACACGAGGTCAAGCTATCTGCACCGTAAACCTCTCAATGTACCATTCCAGCCTTTGAAGTTTTTAGTTACTACAAAGAGGAAGAAGAAGAAGATGTAGATGAAGAGGGCAAAGAGGAAGGAGGACTACCTCCACCATGATGTCTACTAATTTCCCTTTGATTGTCATGGTCATGTTTGTCAATTTTCTTATCTTGTTGATGCTTGTCCAAACCCTTGCCTTGACTCTCATCTTTACTTGAACCCAAATTGTTGATAGTGGACCGTAGATTTAAGGCCACACCCTCATCACCAGTAATAAGGGGGGGAGAACTTTTATGTTGAGAGCCCCTAAAGAAAGGATCCTCATTATCACCTTGGTTCAATAGGAGCAACAACTTGGTAAACTATTTTTCCTTTACAACCTCATGGTGCCTCTCCTAGTGTCGATCTCTCCTGTGTTGTGTTTCAGTGGGACAATAGTCATAATCATGCATAACCTACTCCTCTTAAAGATTGTGGATGCCTAACTTCTTAAGAGTTTGAAGTAGCATCATGGGCAAAGATCAATTGGGGGGCATTACAATGTTGCCTTCCATGTCATGCCATTACAGTTGCTCATCTTGATGTAGGATGAAGGTGAAGTCAAGCACATACTCATCTAGATGAGTATATACCACTTTGCATTCTTGTGGGACTAGCAATTTAGCATCGTCATGCTTGTGAGAAGAAGACATTTTGTAAACAAATAAAATAATCAGTGTGCTTTTGTAATTATATTATTTAAGAATGATGTTGACCTTAGAGTTCATCCAACAATATTAATAATGTTCACTAAACCTAGATAGCACATGTTTCAAACAAAAAGAGTCCTTGGAAATGGTGCTAATGATCAGCAGCAAAGGGTACCCCTAAGCTCAACCATACAAATCATGAAGTACTCACACACAATCCAATTGAATTCCATAGACTCTATGTCTTCCAGTACACTAGTATTCTAGGAAGTGAACCTTATCCTAATAGTCATTCCTTGTCTTTTCAATTACACTTGTGATGCACATGGTATGGTTAAGTGTAATCGAGACCTATGATTTTTATTATTTAATGTTTTATATTCCTTAGTTCTTAAAGTAGAAAGATGAAGTAATTTAATAACTAATTTAATTTGAACTACTTAACTAATCTCTAACTAGTCATAACATAAGCATCTGGTCTTACTTTCTATGCATGTTCTAAACCCACATATCCACTGTTGGGTTACCAAGCACTATGCTACTAGGTGAACCAAGCAATAACACCGCTGGGATTACTAAGTGAATACATGTTTATGCTTGAAGCAATCATACTTATGTGCTTCATCTATTTAGCTTAATTAATTAACTAATCTCTTAAAGTCTAATTGAGCTTAATTAATTGCATATTTAATGAAAATAATAAATGCATAAATAAATCATTAATCTATTCTAAGTGTTAAAAGGTTTGATCAAAAGACTCGTCTTCATTGTTGTACACACTTGTGTGATTCAAATACAACGATGCTCGAATAAAGATCCATACACTTTCTAACTCTTACTGCAGGCACTCAGAGAAATATTCTAACTCTGAAATGGAAAAACTGCAAGAGCTTTGCTACTATTATGAATTTTCTCCCCATAAACATGATTGTGAGCTTGTATTTATAGTTTTTATTATAGGGTTTCATATAAATACTATGTTGATGTGGCCCTGTCAATGAGGAAACACCATGTAAATAGGGCCCCATCGATGGAGGCCCATTGACAAGACCACATCAATGGAGGCCCGTCAACGCAACACTTTGATGCTCCTCACCTATGATCTTGTTAATTTGTGCCCAAAGCTATTAGCTTTATGAATGAAGTTTTTGAATTATGTTTCATGTATGTTTCAACTATTTAATATATTAATTTTGAACTTAATAAAGATTCTAATTTTCACTATCCATAAACCCTTAGAAGCAAAACAATATACTCATAGTTGTAACCAAAAATAAGTGAAACATAACTACATCCTAAGATTTATAAAAGTTTATAACTCAGTGCCACCTAGTAGAATCAAACCTATGACATGAGGTTAATCTATGTTGTTGTTAACATAACTTGTAGAAGTGCTATTAGAATGGTGAGAGAAAACAATCTACAACTATATGTGGCCCTAAGCCATATAGTTAACATGGTACTTTCATAGAATGCAAGTAAAACACAAGATGTTACTTGCCATACTTGTAACTCATAGGATGTAAGTCATAAGTCTTAACTAGTAAGCCATACCTCCTTGATATATGTCATTATCATCATCATTCTAGTGTTTTTTTTTTACCAAAATGGAATTGGCTACATGAGTTATTTTTCATCATTCACCTCTATGAAGACCTAAATCTTTGTTTATTTGCAGTTTCTTCATATCACCTTTTATTATTTTTTCCCATGTCTTATTTGATCTTTCTTTCTATGGCTTTCCTAGAATAGTGATGTAGTAATCTCTTTGTATAGGCCAGTCATCTAATCTTCTTTGCACATGCTCAAACCATCTAAGTCATCATTCTTATAGCTTATCTGAAATAGAAACCACTTCAACTCTTCCTTTTATATTGTTATTATGTAGTTCATATGGTAACATTGTTATATTTTCATATTATTATTATGCAATTTATATTGTTATATTGTTATTTTTTGCCACAATGATTTGTTGTTCATGCCTATTTTGTATGACCCAACATGCAGCACCATATAAGATAATAGGCCTCATTACTATCTTGTAAAATTTCTCCTTCAATTTCATTGGTATTATTTTGTCATATAGAACACCACTAGCCTATCTCTATTTTGACCATTTTCCCTCAATTTTATTTCACATAGCTTTATCAATTTCACCATCTAATTAGAGGATTGATCCTAGGTGGTGAAACTATGTGTAGTGAGGGACTTTTTGGCCTTAAATTGTCACTTCTATTTTACTAATGTTTATGTTGTTAAAATTGCATTCCATATATTCTATATTACTTCTACTAATTTTTAAGTCCTTGATTCTAAAGCATGTTTCTACTTCTCCATTTTCAAAGTAATATTATTTCAAGTTGTGTCCAGCAATATAATATCATTTCCACATAGCATGCACCAAAGCACATCATCTTGTATTTCCTTTGTTAATTCATTCATAAGAATGGTAAATAAATACAGTTTAAGTGCAAACCTTTGATGTAGACCTACCATTCCTGGAAAATCAGATGTTATTACACAAGATGTTATAATTTTAGTGGTATCTCCTTCATACATGTCTTGTATCACTTTAATATATTTATGAGGGATGTGTAATGTTTGTACCAACCATATAGAACATTTCATAGCTTCAATTAAAATGCCATGTCCTTGTATTGTAGTATTTATTAGTTACATTTATTTAAGCATATCATTGAGGTAATTGTTCTTGCAAACTTATTCTTCCTAACTTCACAATGGCACCTCCACAAATTAAGTGTTAAGAACCTAATTCACAGTCACAAAAAGTCTTCAATTTTATATAGCCTTCACTAGGTCAATGATAATTACATGATAGTGTACAAATCTTTAATCAAATATGGACTTAGCCTACTATGCACGAATCAAGAATGGTAGGGAAATGATAGAAATATCATGTTTAATTGCAAAAATCAACTAAGTTTTTATTGCTAAAAATTAAAGTACCTATAGAAAGACTAAGAATGATAAGATAAAAAAAAGTATAAACTTGAAATAAAAGAGCTTAAAATATTATAATATGAAAGCTTTAATATGGGGTGAAGGGTTTAGATTTTGTCCCCAAAGAATAAGATGCTTTATTACTAAGAAAATAAGTGTTTACTTCCTAAGGAGGGCCAAACTAGCAATGTTGAAATAAAAATGTGAGTGAGATAAAACTAATAATAAAAACCCTATTTATGAGAAAAATATGAGTTTGAAGAGTGAAATTAAACCTTTTAAGTGTACGAATATAAATGGTGAAGTTACAAAAACTATCTAGAATCAAATCAGGATCAAAACAAGGCTATTTTGGCCAAGTGTTTCATCACTAACACTAGAGCTAAAAAAATTCTGACTCTAGAGACTAACACTGATGAGTGGCGAGGTACCCCTACACTCAACCATATGAATATGAGTGTTTCACGCATGATCCGGTCAAACTCTGCAGACAGACTAGTTGTGGTATCCAAACAGTTACTCGTAGGTCACAGTTTGTTATCTTCCCACCTGGACTAGTATTAACTTTGTCGTATGATTTAGTCCAGAGTGAGGTGTATGATGTGTTCCTACACTAATGCTACTCCTGGGTATGATGGGAAGTAATATTAACTAAGCTAAGAGAGAGAGAGAGGGTGAGAGAGAATCAAAGCTAGCCTAAGTGCGATGAGCATCCGTTCCTTAATCATCTGTACACATCCTAAACTTCGTGCATGACTACCATTGGGATTACTAAGCGCATGGCCTAAGTATGCTACTGGGTTACCAAGTAGTCACACTAAATTGCTCGTGATTAAGTCGTACTCATTCCATGTTACTAGGAGATAAGGGTGAAGAAAGATTAATTATCTAGGGAAGCAATTAAACATTAACAGTAATTAATTACTATTTAGCTTAGTCCATATGCTGCAAGGTTTATCAGAAAGTTCATCTTTATTGTCATACACAAATGTGTGCTCAAGTACAATTTGCTCGAATAAAGATCCGTTCACTTTAAGACTCCTACTACAGGCACATGGAAATTATTCTAACTCTGGAATGGTAAAACTGCTATAGTTTGGCTAAGGGTCTAAGTCTATGTGAGTCAACAAGTGAAAGCCACCTCTTATTTATAGACATTGCGGTGGGCAATGATATCATGGGGGCATACGCGATATCGCGACTCATCATACCCCCATGACTAAATGAAAACTCGTCCTTGAGTTCCTTACAAAATATTGGGAAGGTATGGGATTATTGACTTGAATGACACTAATGATGAATGGGGTGACATGTGAATGGATCATCATTATAATACATGACAATATTAGTGTTCATGATAACAAGAGTGAACACTATACACATTTGCCATCTAGCTTTGTTTGGCAGCTGAGAGAGAAGAGAGAGAAAAGAAGAAGATGTGTTGCTGTCGATGACAAAATTGCACCTTCCGTTGTGCATCCATAGCCGCGCCACCAATCTTGTTCCTTGCATGACTGTTCCAGCACCAGTACATCCTAAGTGTTTCCTCTAGCTATAGTCCATTATTGTATGATTTTCATCTACACACATAACATAGTCACATATTAGCAAGGGTAAATAAATCACAATGCAATTGATACCTTGCCCCAGTGTACAATTTATTGGCTGAGTTGTGATATGGCTAATACAGATTATGGAGATATAACACTGGCAACTATTAAAGGTGTAAGATATAGGGGTTAGGAGAAAATTGAAAAAATTGGACCAGGACCCCCATGACTAAGAGCGATCCTCCGGTAGTAATAGAATGGAAAAATATAAGGAAAAAGAAAGATGGAGAAAAAGAAACAACAACAATGCCAATAAAATGGACGTCATAGGTGGAAAATGAACAAAATAAATGGTGATTGCAGTAATGTTTAAAGGAAAGAAGTTAGCTAATGCACCAAATAGGAATGCTAGTGGGTCCTCCCCAAAGCAGGCTCATGCCCTTCAATGCCCTGACAATCCTACATTCAAAGAGTTCGTAGGCTCTGGAAATGTCAATTGGAAGTAAGATTTAAAGTCTTAACCACAAGAATTTACCAAAAAGAAAACAATGCATCAACCAAAATATAGACTATTGATACAATCGGCAATGAGGTGGAAAAATGGAGAAAGAATGATGAAGAGAAAAGAATGAAATGGAGTCCCAAAAATGAGGTGGTGTACAGCCCCTTGTGTATTAATGGTTAATGTGACTTAGTAGATCTCATTCCAAATCCAACCTCAAACAATCCACATTTAGTGACTTCGCATGAATACACTTGGCCAATCCATCCACATGAAGTAGCAAGAATGCTTCCGCCAAAGAGTCACCACCATTCCGATGAAATGAAAAAGGAAGGAGTAGGAAGCGAGAGAGGGCCTTAGTTAGAGGGAACATGTTTAGTTAGTTCCATAACCAGTGCTTTGTAGCCTAGATGATTATTTCATCTAAGGAGTGTGCTTTGAATTCTCACTATTTTTTTTTTGTGTGTTTTTACGTGAGAACCACACCATGCAAAGACTTATTATTTTTATTGGCTCAGCTTCCTGATAATGGAGCAACGTCGGAATGGTAAGGAAAACTCAAGAAGAAAACATTCAAGCACCCAAGAGAATGGCCAACACAATGCATCAAATCCCCTTGAAGTCACACCCTTTTCAATCCTTGAGTCCTTCCGTAGTTTGAGAAATGCCCAGTCACTAATTCGTTGATAGTTCTATTATTAAGAAAGGGACTGTACATTTCCAAGCCAAGAGAGATTATAGAAATTTATGAATGCATGGATGATGTGGACTCATTTCCTGTTATATCAAAAGAACCATACCTTACTATCAACATTATAACTTAAAGGTAAAAACAAAACATTGGCAATCAATAGAATACAGTTCATACCACCATCAGGAGCACTTATTATGTGATGATCCTAACAAACAAACAAACCAACACACAAAGAAATAAAAGAGTATAAACGATGGTGCAAAAAAAAACAAGAAAAGTTAAAGAAATTTGTAAAACAAAAATGTAAAATTAAAGAAAATGAAAAATATTTATTAATCTTGCTTGTTATAAAAATGGGGGATATCCCCCATAACTAAATGGTTGAGCATGACTAGAATTAATAAATGGAAGGTTAGGATCCTTGCATGTTGAAAATATTGGGACCCGATCATACTTACCCCATTGGGGTTCACACACCTGATTATAGTAAACATAGTGAGGCAATTTATCAGATGTAGTTTTCGGATAACGAGTTGACCCACTATGATAATTGGGACTGTTAGATGGTATGCAAGGATTAGGATGTTGCCCTCCATGGCTGTATTCATTGGGATGTATGGTTGTCGGAGTGTTAAGTGGTGGCCTTGATAAGGTAACATGAGGTGTTGGGTTTGAAGAGGAAGATGCACCATAGTGTTGGATTTGTGTTGAGTTGGTGGATGTAGTGGTTTCTGAATTGTGGTGTCCCTTTCGACAGTCACGTCTAAAGAAGGGATGCTTTCGATGTTGTGAAGGACCTCCACTACTATTGGGAGTAGCAGCACAAGTAACGTTTGCAAGTTGGTGCTGTGGTGTAAAATCTTCTAGCATAGGTGGCGGTGATGCAGGAGGGGATGAAGTATGAGAATATTGAGATTGAGGAGAAGTGTAAGGCACATAAGATGGTGATCTTGTTGGAGAGGACATGGGTGGATAGTACTTGGAAGAATGATAATGATGAGATGAGGTTGAAAATGCTGATCTTGTTGGATGGTCTAGTTGGTGGTGGCCTCCCCCATGACTGAGGTTGTCACCACTGTGGTTGAACCTGATATTTCTGTATGAAATTTGGATATAAAATTCCTCCCCAATGCTCATGTAAATGTGACAAAACTGGGCATTGGCCTTTGGGGTGATCGTACAGACAAACGTTACATTGATATGTGAAATTGGTAGTTGAGTTCTTATTCTTATTATCTTCTGCCCTTTGTTTCGATTGTTGCGTGGTGTCCTATCCTGTTTCTCGATTTGGCATAGTTCTTCCTCTAATAATGTTGGCATATTCTCTACATCTTTTATGTACCCAGTCCGTCGTCTTATTGATCTTTTCCTCAATTTCATCTAGTGATTGTAGGATTGGAAAAGATGATTCCACCTCCTTAAAGTGAGTGGATTTCTCCTCTTCATGATCATGGACCCTTGTTAAGCTGAGATTTTGGTCCTGTTAAGAACTTTCAACATTCTCCCATTTGGCTAGTTCTCCTTCTTCTTTTGCCACCCACTTAATAAGCTCTTGGAGTCGATGGGTTCATAGCTCATATAGTTGACCTCGGGCGTACATCCCTAGGGTCTCCCTTGTTTCATTATGGAGTCCATCTATGATATGGTACATTAGCCTCTCCTTGGAGAACCCATGGCCTGGGCAGTTGTTTAAGAGTGCATAATATCTTTCTAAGGCCATGTCCAAGGGTTCATGTTGCGCTTTCTTCCATTCTTAGATTTGTCTTCTCAAGGCTAACACTCTTGCATAGGTTTGATATCTTTCATTGAAAAGTTCTACCATTGTCGGCCAACGTCGAATATATTTTGGTTTTAACGACCTATACCATACTTTTTCTTGGCCAACAAGTGTCAAAGGAAAGAGCTTAAGTTTTTCCACCCATTATCAATATTGTTCCATGTACAGGCATCGTAGAAGGCTTGTAAATGATGTTGCGGATCTGAATCATAGCCTCTTGAAAACTTGAGAAAGTTGTTTAAATCAAGCCTAGGTAGACAACTTTCTTTGCGATGCTTGTAGGATATTCGAATAGCCTCTTGTATAGGCGTTAGGCTCTTAGTGGCTAGCAGGGGTTCATCATCGCTAAGTAGGTTGTGAGTTTGTGAGTTGGGATGATGTTGCTCCTATTCATGTTGGCGTTCTTGATTTTTTTGTGAGCTCGATTTTTAGTTCTATGTTGATCCCTCAAAAGATAGTCATTCGTGTCACAATCTGACGTTGAAGGAGTAGAGGAAGAGAAGGAACTGTAAAACTCGTTATGACTTTTGTAAGTCTTCCAATCATCCCCAAGTAAGTTCTTGTTAGTTATTGAGAAGGTCCTAGGCCTTTCAGGCCTCCTCGTTCTATGGGATGTCTCATCCTCACTAGAGGTATCAAAGTTGGATGACAAGAGTCTTTGAGTATCGTTGGGGTGTTCATAAACGTAGGGGACTCCTACATAAGGTTGAGTACTCCAGACTTCATCTTCATCATCAATTCTATTGGTTCTCCAATTAATTACCTCATTAATGGTTGCAGGATCATAGTCTTGTGAGAGAGACATTGTTGTGAAATTGTGTGTGAATTTGTATGTGACTTTTTGTAATTATTTCTCCCTAAAATATATATCATTAATTCCTATACAGTGACCTTGTATAATATAACTAATCTAGAGAACTAGCACCATCCCTGACAATGGCACCAATGATGAGTGGTGAGGTACCCCTACACTCAACCATACGAATACGAGCGTTTCACGCACGATTTGGTCGAACTCCGCAGAAGGACTAGTTGTGGTATCCAAACAGTTACTCGTAGGTCGTAGTTCACTGTCTTCCCACCTGGACTAGTATTAACTTTATCATGTATGGTTTAGTTCAGAGTGAGGTGTATGATGTGTTCCTACACTAATGCTACTCCTGGGTATGATGGGAAGTAATATTAACTAAGGTAAGAGAGAGAGGATGAGAGAGAATCTAAGCTAGCCTCAGTGCAATGAGCATCCATTCCTTAATCATCTGTACACATCCTAAACTTCGTGCACGACTACCACTAGGATTACCAAGTGCATGGCCTAAGTACGCTACTGGGTTACCAAGTAGTCACACTTAAATGCTCGTGATTAAGTCGTACTCATTCCACGTTACTAGGAGATAAGGGTAAAAACAGATTAATTATTTAGGAAAGCAATTAAACATTAACAGTAATTAATTACTATTTAGCTTAGTCCATATGCTACGAGGTTTATCAGAAAGTTCATCTTTATTGTTGTACACAAATGTGTGCTCAGTTACAATTTGCTTGAATAAAGATCCGTTCACTTTAAGACTCCTACTGCAAGCACATGGAAATTATTCTAACTCTGGAATGGTAAAACTGTTATAGTTTGGCTAAGGGTATAAGTCTATGTGAGTGAACAAGGGAAAGCCGCCTCTTATTTATAAACATTGCAGGGAGCCGCGATATCGCGGCTCATCAAACGCTAATGTTGAAAAATTCAAAGTCTAAAGTGCTAATGTGGATGGTGCCTGACTAATGTTGAGGTTGCATTAGTGTTTGTACAAGAGCTTGGAAGAGTTGTGGTAGTCATGGAGCATGTAGAAGACACTGGGAGGTTTGCCACATGTACTTTTGACCTCTTAAAATCTTTACAATTACTTTAGATATTAGGAAACTAGCCTCAAAATATGGATTTTGGTACCATATTTATAGGGTTAGGGATGTCAAATTCAAGCTTGGATCTAAGTGAAGTTCATTGAGAGTTAGTCCAAAATTTTTTCTTGCAAAGTTTAACCATGTAAAATAGACAATGTGGATCTCATCAAGGGTGACCTTGATGTTAATGCTAATGCTAGTGTCAATGTCACTAGGAGTTAGATAGATTTTCCCAGTTTTGTCCAATATCAAGTTTTGAGACTCTAAGACCCCATTTAATGCCCAAACCTAGGCCAAATGATGTCGAGATGATGCTATGAATCCTCTGAGGCTAGGGGATTATGTCAAATGTTGATGATGAGTGTTAAGAAAGCATGGTGTAGGTCCTAGGAATAGTAACCCTCACACATCATCACCAACACTTAGTTAAATTTTTGCAATTAAAACATATTAATTACTGTAGCCAACATTTTATCCTTCATGTGCTGGATTTCTTTAATATTTCCGATTAGGTATAATCCATTTGCCATCAATTGTAATTTTTATAACGTTTAATTCCATGCATTGCCATATATCAATGAGCTAAATGTAGAAAATAAGTTTTGCATGTGCTTAAATTTTTTTTTCCAAAAATTATATTAATTATATTTGGATAGGAATAAATAATATCATGTGTAACAATACTACTTTTTATGTTTCAGCCACAAAAATTATGTGTTGTAAATCCAAGTAACACATGTCATCTTTCGATGGTAAGCTCAAAAAACATGAATAATCAAAAAGAGTGACATGTACTATATATGATTTGCCTATTTCAAGTACTCCAATAATAAGAAAATAAAATATATGTCTATTGATGAGTGATGAATCATGGTTGATGAACCATGATATCAGGGTCGCGATATCGCATCCGTGATATTGGATCCACAATATCGGAGCCTAACATGTGATGTTGGATACCCGATATCGCACCCTGCCTCATTGCCTATAAATAAGAGGTGAGCACACTTGGTTTTTCAATAAATAGTTAGACCCTTAGTCGAACTCTTGCCTTTTCTTCCTCCTAGAGTTAGAATTATTTCTACGTGCCTGCAGTAGGAGTCATAAAGTAAACAAATCTTTATTCGAGCATTGTGTACCTGAGCACACCTTGTGTACAGCAATAAAGATGAACTTTATGATAAACCTTGCAGCATTCAAAATAGATTAATTAATGTTATTTGTAATTATTTAATTCTTTTATTAGTTAATTAATGTTCTCTCTCTCTCTCTCACCCTACAACTCTCCTAAGTAAGCACACATAGTACGATCACTTCGAGCATGCGTGTAATACTTGGTAACCTAGTAACGATTAGTGTTTGGTAATCCCAGTAGTGTTGCACTGGTTCAAAATGTGTATGGAAAGTGAGAACAGATACTGGTGTTAGGATTAATTAAAGCCTAGTTAATCAGTAGTTAAGTTGAATTAGTCACTTAGTTATCTCTCTACTCCCTTATTAGCATAGGACACAAAAAACATAAAAGATATAAAAATCATATGCCTTAAGCTTACTTAACCATACAATCATGACATACAGGTAAGCTTGGGAAGACAACAATGAACCAACACATTATTGTTCCACAAAGGCACATAAACACTTAGTCCTTGGAATTCGACCGGATCATGCATGAAATGCTTGTATTTGTATGGTTGAGCATAGGGATACCTCGTCGCTCCTCATTGGCGCCATTTCCGGGGACTTAGTTGTTTGTGCATTAATTAGAAATTAGTAAATTATTCACATCATTAGAATTAACCCTTAGATTTGGTTAAAGAAAAATAATAATACGTAATACATTGCACACTGAACAGATAAGTATGTCTCCTTCTTTGTACGAAAGCACTTCACTGCCTAGGTCTGAAACAGGAAACAATCAACAACATAATACACATGATGTTGATCCATCAGTCTCTCAACAGTTTTGAGTGGTATATATTCATCCCAATAAGTATATACCAAACTTCACCTTTATCCTCCATCAAGATGAAAAACTTTGTTAGTGAGACTTAGAAGGTAACATAGTGTTACCTCCCGATCGTTCAGTCCCAAGCATGCTTCTTCATGCTCTCACACGAATTGGCATGCAACACTTACATGTAGAATATGTTGTGCAAGACCATGACTTAAGAGAATACCGTCCCATGAAGGCATAGCATCAAAGGGACATGCAACAAGAGAGACATCATAAGTCTTTGAAGGGTAAGTGGTCCCAAGATGTCCCACATGTCTTAAGCGAAAATGAGGATGGTGAACCTACCTCAGGCAGTCGCCCACATAACAATGTTCCTTCCCTTGACTTTGGCCAAGCGATTGTGTATCAGAACCTTCATTCCACTATTCGTCACCCAGGTTCTGATACCTATAGGCACAAAGAGTCCAAAAAAGGGACACAGGCACATGATAAAGATGGACATTCTAATTGCAATCACGATCAAGGCTAAGACCACCGAAGAGAAGGTAGCAAACACTGTCATGGTGATGGTTCCCCTTCTTCTTCACCTTCATCATCCCCTTCACCCTCTCCTTCAATATCCAAATGCAGTCACAAAGAAAAAGACCATGGGGATAAAGGTAGGCAAAGCGGAAGTCATAAACGAAACAGCCAAGAAAGGGGACAAGGGCACTCTACAGACTCACAACATAGAAGAAGGGAGAGTAGGGAACAACGTAGGCATCATAGACGCCATAGACGAGATGATCATGATGAACCCCTACTTGCTACTCGACGTATGTTAGACATAACTAAGGCTGTTAGAATTCCAACAAGGCACCAAAAAATAGTGGGATCAAGAGATTAGATATGAACAACATCCCACGATTTGAAGGGGGATACAACGCTGATCCTTAGAATCACTTACAAGCATTCTGTGATGTGTGTGCCTTACAAAACATAGAGAACGAATGGCAAAAACTTAAGTTGTTTCCACAGACACTAGTTAAAGAAGCGGAAAGCTAGTACCGATCCTTAGAACCTAAATATATTCGTAGGTGGAGTACCATGTTAGAATTATTCAACGATAAGTACTAAACGTACTCCGAAGTGTCCAACCTGTGAAAGTAAATCCAAGGCTAGAAACGAGGACATGAGCCCTTAGATGCCGCCATGGGCCAATATTATGCACTGTTACATCATTCTCCTAGCCATGGTTATTTGCAAATGGATCAACTGCGCCATCATGTAGATGGGCTTAGGCATGAAACGCGAAGAACCCTTGGGACTTATGCCCAAGGAAGACTATCCGAGCTTAGGTCCCATCAAATTCAAAGACTATTGGAGCAAGTTGCTAAGGAAGAAGGTGAGCTATGGAAGAGAGAAAGTGCAGAAGAGTATAACTGAGATCCTTCTCTCTAGAAGAGGGGAGTAAGATTTTGTGAGGATGAAGAAAAGTCACCACTCGAAGAGATGGTAAATAGGAAAACTTTGCCTATCCAAAAGTTGATATTAAAAGTATCAACAAAAGTAGACCAAATGTGGGATTCCCTAGATAATAGATTTCAAACTATTCTTAAAATAGTAGAGGAGTTTACAGAGCAAGGTAGTGATCATAAAAAAAGAAAGAAGAGAGAAATTGAACATGCACATAACAAGGGTAAGGGCAAAGTTTCCATCATCGAAGAGGTTGTGGATTTGGATACAAATAATGATAGTGGATGCGAGATATGCCAATATGACCATCCTAAGGGATGTTGCCCTATAATCTCACATCTGTAGGAGTCTGGGGTGTATGCACTGAACCCACAATTAAACAAAAGGCAACTACCCTAAAGGTTACTATATCCTCAAGGTAACCCAAGGCAATTCCACCAACCCTTAACATATTATCCAAGTAGAACTCCACCACAACCAATCAAGCAGTATCAATAGTGCCAATGCCCACAATCATGGGGAATGCCACCACTAAGGCAATAGTATCCTTACCAGTAACCTGACCCATATGGATATTACGTGTAGCAGCCAGTCTCTCCACGTGACTCTACTAGTCACGTTACTCCTCAACCTTACTACCAAGCTCATGAGTATTATAGGACTCCTTCTCCTAGGGGTAATGTTCCACAAACATACCACCCTTCTCATTTGGCCACATCTCTTCCACCAACAGCTCCATTACCACTTGCTCCAGCTATGAAGGGTGAAATCCCTACCTAGTCATAGCAACGTAATGCCACAAGGGCTATTAACTCTCAACCTACTGTTGGTTCCAAGAACCACATGAAGAAAAGACCTTTCTTTAGAACCAACAGTCCAACCAAGCCCTTGCAATCACAAGTGGCTGATTCCTTAGATGCCTCAGTATCAATCAAAACTTCAAAGCCTCCTTTAACCCAACCACCACACTCAACACATACAGTCATGCTAACACATACTATCATCAATTGGATCAAAGCTAGCCATCTTTCTAGGAAATTCTCTGATCCTAGGAGTCCTCTGATATACTTAAAAATCGTTGGAAATGAATCATGTAAGGCTCTTTTGGATTCAGGTTTTGGTGTCAACTTGATTTCTCAGGAACTGTACAAAGCCTGGAACCTGCCTTCACTAAAAAAGAGTAACATCCATTTAGAGTTGGCCAACCAGTCCATCATTGTCCCGTTGGGACTAGTGGAGGACATTGTCATCACTTTTTGTGAGTGGTCATCTCTAGCTGACTTCCTAGTGATTCAAATGAACAATAGTAAGGGGAACTTCCCAATCATAATGGGAAGAGCATAGCTAAGCATATTTGACACGTGCCTAGGAATCCACGATCTTTCCCTAGAAATATCAAAGGAAGATACATTCAAAAAAATTGAGAAGAAGAAAGTTCCATGCATTACATACAGTGACACGGGGTGTAATTGTGTGCAAAGGTCATGGTTTGTGCACAATTTAGCACTGCCTGCATGCAATCAATGTGCACAAGTGATCAACATACAAAGATGCATGTATGTAGCAGCCACACGACAGGAAAGCACCCAGTCGCTGATAGTTGATCAAGAAAGCAGTTCAATCATATGCATGGAACCAACTGAGGGTTTGACTTGCACTTACACTGATAACATAGATGCATTAGAGCAAGTCCACTGCCAACTTCCAAGCCTTAACCTCAAAAATATCAACTAGGGAAAGTTGGAAATCCCTAAGAAGTTTAAGCAAGAGCCCCTTGAGCTGAAGCCATTACCCACCAGTATGGAATACACGTTCCTTAAAAATGGAAAATCAATAATTATTAATGCTAAGCTTGCTCCTCAACAAAAAGAAATACTGCTGAAGGTAATAAATAAATGGTTGAAAGCCTTTGCTTGGTCATATCCCAAATTAACTAGAATAGATCCTAGGATATGCCAACATAGGATTTATACTGACCCCTCCATGAAGCCTTGAAGAAAACTGCAGAGGTGATTGAACCTAAAGCTAAAGCAAGTAGTTAAGAAAGAAATTGAAACTCTTCTCAAGGTTGGGTTCATATACCCCATTGTTGATAGTGAATGGGTTAGCCCCTTAGTTATTGTGCCTAAAAAGAGAGGAAAATGGAGGGGGTGCATAGATTTTAGGCTACTAAATATGGCAACATTCAAATATCACTTTCCATTGCTAATTGTCAACCAAGTCTTAAACACCATCGCAGGGCATCGCTACTATTGTTTTCTGAATGGGTACAACCAAATACAAATAACCCTAGAAGACCAAGCTAAGACTACGTTCACCAGTCCTTGGGGAACATTTGCATACAAACAGATGTTGTTTAGCTTGTGCAATGCCCCTACAATGTTTCAACGATTAGTTCTAAGCATATTCCAACAGCAAATAGGAAATGGTGAGGAGGTCTTTATGGACGACTTCTCCACTTATGGAGCAAACTTTGATCAAGCCTTGGACCAGTTAGAGCAAGTGTTAAAAAGATGTGTCGAAACCAATTTGAGGCTCAACTAGCAGAAAATACATTTGATGGTCCAACAAGGCATAGTACTAGGGCACAAAATCTCTAACATAGGGATATAGGTAGACCTCGAGAAAATCAAGGTTATCCAAGGAATTACTCATCAATCGGAAATTGTTAAAGATATTTGGTCATTCCTTGGACACACTGGCTACTATAGGAGATTTATTAAGAACTTTTTAAAGGTTTCCAAACCATTGGTGGAATTAACGAAAAAGGATGTACCTTTAGAATGGACTAGGAAATGCAAACTAGCTTTCCAACTTCTGAAACAGAAGCTAGTAGAAACACCCATTCTACAAGCTCTTGACTGGTCTAAACCATTCCATATCATGACTGACACATCCAACTATGTCTTAGGAGTTTTACTTACACAATTAGATGACTAGAAACGTCCTTATTACATCCACTATGCAAGTAGAAGTATCGCTGGTGCACAACTTAACTACACTACCACAGAGCAATAATTAATGACTATAGTGTTTGCACTAGAAAAATTTAGGAACTATGTCTTAGGCTATAAGGTATTCATACACATGGCTATAAGGTATTCATACACACGGATCATAGTGCAATAAGGTTTCTAATGAATAAGCCAACAGTAAGCCCTCACATCATACAATGGCTTATAATATTACAAGAGTTTGATCTTACAATGATTGATCATAAAGGCACAGAGAACGCAATTGCTGATCATTTATCTCGGTTGTGATGGGACAACAAAGAGGATGAGTATCCAATTTTTGATTATTTCCTAGATGAACTCCTCTTTGCAAGTGTAGTAAATAATCAATCACCCACGGAGAAAAACTGGTACAATGGCATTCTTACCTATCTCCTTACCCAACAAATACCACAAGAGTTAAACCTTAAGAAGAAATAATAGTTTCTTCACTGAGCCAAGTACTTTATGGAGATCAATGGGCAACTTTACAAAGTGTGTCCTGATGGCTTGGTTCGATGGTGCATTCCCAATATAGACCAACTACGAGTTCTTCAAGATGCTCATGAGGGTCCTTGTGGGGGTCATTACATCAAGAGACAAACAACCATTAAGATCCTTCTTGCAAGATATTATTAGCCTACATTGTTTTGGGACGCCCATCATTTCATGCAATCTTGTGAGCACTATCAATGTGATGGGGGGATGACTGCTAGAATGAAGGGTCCACAATAATGGATCCAACCTTTAGAACCCTTCAACATTTGGGGAATTTATTTCATGGGCTTAATTACACCAATGTCCAATGGAAAAGCTTATATTATTGTTACTATTGATTACCTTACAAAATGGGTAGAAGCTGTTGTTATTAAGGATTGTACATCATCTACAACTGCACGATTTCTTCAACAACAAATCATGAACAGGTTTGGTGTGCCTCGTGCACTTATTTCAAACAATGATACACACTTCATAGGTGCGAATTTTTGAAAATTAATACAATGCTTAGGGGTTGAGCACAAACTGACTACACCATACAACTCCCAAGAAAACGATCAAGCCGAAGTCACCAACAGGGAGATTATGAAGATATTGAAACAACTATTAGTAAGTTTAAGCGAGACTGGAGCACTAAACTGAGCGATGCTCTTTGGGCATACCGCTCCACATGGAAACTCCCTACAAGCTACTCTCCCTATGAGTTAGTGTATGGTAAATTACCAATGCTTCCCATTTAAACTGAGCTCTATACACTATCCATGGCATGTAACCTCAACCTTGACCTTGATATTGCATAGAAACAACTGTTAGTAATCTTTAACTTACTAGATGAAAATCGACTAGCTGCCCTATCATCTAACAAATTGCACAAGGCATCCAATAAACAACATCATGACCTAAGAATTAGAAAAGTTATATATCAACTAGGAGATAAGGTTCTCTACTAGAATCCCAAACCTGTGCCATAATGTACCAAATTTCAAACACTGTGGGAAGGACCTTATATTATTTATGCAACTTTTCCTTCAAGGGCCATGACAATATACAAACCTGAGAGCCTGGATAAGAAGCTATTGATTAATGTGCAATAAACCAAACCTTTCCATGAGCTTAGGATAGCCAGTACACATGCTGCCTCTGTTGGTGGACAACCCTGCTCACTATTTCAGATCTCCTCCTTCCAACTTAGTCGTGGGGGAGATAGCCACCTATGCTAACAGTTCTAGGCCCTCAGTTCTTTTTGAATTTTTGTTTTACATATTTTTATTTTACATGTTTTTGTTTTACACATATTTGTTTTACACATTTTTCTAACTTTTCTTATTTTTGTTTTACACCATCGTTCATATTTTTACTATTTCTTTGTTTGCTTGATTTACTTTTATTCATCATCCAATAAGTGCTCATAACAGTGGATTGAATTATATCACATTGATTGCTAATGTTTCGTTTTTACATTTGAATTATGATGCTGATATTAAGGTATGGTTCTTTTGGTAAAACAGGCAATGAGTCCACACTGTCCACTCATCCATACAACTCTATGGTCTCCTTTGGCTTGGAACTGTATAGTCCCCTTTTTCTAAGCAAACTTGTTAATAAATTGGTGGCTGGGTATTTTTCAAACCAAAGAAAGACTCAAAGGATGAAAAGGATGTGACTTGAAAGGGATTCAATGCATTTGTGTTGGCCATTCTCTTGGGTGCTTGGATGCTTTCTCTTGGGTTTTTCGCCATTCTACCATCAATCAAATATCAAGAAGCTAAGTGAATAAAAATAAGTCTTTGCATGGTGTGGTTCTCATGTAAAAAAATGAGAATTAAAAGCACACCCCTTAGACATAATAAAGTAATATGTGCTACAAGCACTAGTTATGGCACTGGAAAGACATGTTACCCATGCCTGAAGGTTCCCTCTACCTAAGGCCATTTCTCACTTCCTGCTTCTATATCTCACTCTCCTTGGGATGGTGGTCCCTCTTTGTGGAGGCATTCTTGTTGCTTCAAGAGGATGGATTGGCCAAGTGTATTGATGTGAGGTCACTGAATGTGGTTGGTTTGAGTCTGGATTTGGAATGAGTTCTACTCAATTACATTAACCATGAAATACATAAGGGACTTTACACAATCTTGTTCTTAGGATTCCATTCCATTTTCTCCTCTCCATCTTTCTTCCCATTTTCCACCTCATTGTCGATTTTATCATTAATCCATTTTTTGGTTGATGCATTATTTTTATTTGTGAATTCTTGTGGGTAAGTTTTTAACTCTTGCTTCCAAATGACATTCCTAGAGCCTACGGAATCTTTGGTTTGTGGGTTTGTCAAGGCATAAAGGGCATGAACCTACTTTGGGGAGGACCCACTGGCATTCCTTTTTGGTGCAATTGTTAACTTCTTTTCCTTAAACATTTCTTGCAATCAATCATTTCTTATTTCATCCCCATCCATGGCATCCATTTTATTGGTGTTGCTGTTGTTATTTTTTCCATCTTTCTTGTTCCTCATATTTTTCCATCTTATAGCTACCAGAGGTTCACTCTTAGTCGTGGGGGCCCTGGAACAAATTTTTTAATTTTTCCCATTCTACTATTCTCCTAACCCCTAATCCTTGGTTAGTCACCAGTAATAAATCTCTAAACCAGTTTCTACCATAATCACAACCCAGCCAATACGCTTCATATTGAGGCAAGGTATCAACTGCATTGTGATTTATCTACCCTTGCTTATTTGTGACTGTGTTGTGTGTGTAGATGGTGATCATACAAATAATGGACTAGTCTTGGAGGAAGCACTCAGGATGAACCAAAACTAGAGCATTTACGAAAGGAGCAAGTTTGGTGGCATGGCTAGGCATTGGCAGCAACACACTTCATCTTCTTTCTCTCTCTCTTTCTCTTCAAGCTACCAAATAAAGGCTTGGATGTCATTTATGTACGAGTGTTTACCACAATGGTCATGAACACTAATGTTGTAATATGCTTATTGATGCATTCACTGGGCATGTTGAGTCTATCATCCAATTCCACCGTCACTTGTCATTTAGTCAATGATCCCATACCTTTCCAATATTTTGTAAGGAACTCGAGGACGAGTTTTCATTCAGTCATGGGGGTATGATGAACTATGATACCAGAGCCTAACATGTGATGTTGGATACCCGATATCGCGCCCTGCCTCATTTCCTATAAATAAAAGGCAGGAGCACTTGGTTTTGCAATAGATAGTTAGACCCTTAGTCGAACTCTTGCCTTTTCTCCCTCCCAGAGTTAGAATTATTTCTACGTACCTGTAGTAGGAGTCATAAAGTGAACGGATCTTTATTCAAGCATTATGTACCTGAGCACACCTTGTGTACATCAATAAAGACAAACTTTATGATAAACCTTGTAGCATTTAGAATAGATTAATTAATGTTATTTGTAGTTATTTAATGCTTTTCTTAGTTAATTAATGTTCTCTCTCTCTCTCTCTCACCCTACAACTTTCCTAAGTAGGCATACACAGTATGATAACTTCAAGCATGCGTGTAATACTTGGTAACCCAGTAACGATTAGCGTTTGGTAATCCTAGTAGTGTTTCACTAGTTCAGGATGTGTACGGCAAGTGAAAACGAATACTAGTGTTAGGATTAATTAAAGCCTAGTTAATCAGTAGTTAAGTTAAATTAGTCACTTAGTTATCTCTCTCCTCCCTTATTAGCACAGGACACAAACACATAAAAGATATAAAAATCATATGCCTCAAGCTTACTTAACCATACAATAGTGACATACAGGTAAGCTTGGGAAGACAACAATTAACCAACCCAGTCTTGTTCCACAAAGGCACATAAGCACTTAGTCCTTGGAATAGGACCAGATCATGCGTGAAATGCTTGTATTTGTATGGTTGAGTGTAGGGGTACCTTAGCACTCATCAATGGTTTTTCTGTCAATCGCAACGTCACGTATGCAACATCAAGGCATTTACCCAAAGTCTATAAATACCAAGCCTGAGCTCTAGTTTTCACAATCATTCAATCATAGTTTTAGTTTTCAATTTTCAATTAAGGTAACAAATCTCTTACTGTTTCTTTTCCTCAAAGTTAGAATATTCTTTGAGTGCCTACAAAAGGATTCTAAAGTATGTACAGTTCTTGTTCGAGCATTGATGTACCTAAGCACATCATTATGACGACAATAAAATGAACTCTTTTGATAATCATTGCAGCACTGAGAATAGATTAATATTTTCTTTAATGCATTTTAATTTCTTGCTTTTTAATTTAATGCATTTAAATTAAGTGATTTATTTCCAACTGTTAATAAACACGAGCAAAACCACTTCAAGCATTCATATAGTACTTGGTAACCCAACAACACTTAACATTTAGTAGCTGATGAAGTGCTAACCAGTTGATGCATCGACTGGGCCACGTATACGGGGCCCTGTATACGCAACCGCATCGACACGGCCCCATTGACACATCTGTCCATGCATCTACGTGGCCTCGTTTACGCAGTGCCTATTCTAGCCTATAAATAAGTGTGCTTCTGCCACACTTAGGTATCTTTTTTGGCAGTTGTAGCAAAGCTCTTGTAGTTTGTTTCCACGAGAGTTAGAATATTTTCCAAGTCCCCGCAATAGGTGTGAGAAAGGTGTCCAGCTATTTATTCAAGCACTAATGTACCTGAGCCCATTGGTATGATCGGTAATAAAGATGAGCTTTTCAAGCATTCCTTGCAGCAATTGCACTTAGTCATTTGAGCATTTAATAGTTTAATATTTCTATGCTTTAATAATTCCTTAAGTTTTCATTGTTATTACTTTAATCATCATCACTCTTTTATAGGTTGTAAAGACCATAAGTACGACCATCTCAAACGTAAACCCAATGACGCTTAACGTCTGGTAACCTAGTAGTGGTTAGGGGATGCTCAGAATGTCCATAGAAGATGGGATCAGATACTTATGCTAGGATGAGTTAAGAGATAGATTAGGATAATTATAGATTAAGTAATATTCCATTCCTTACATTTCATTTCAAGAATTAGACGCTAGAAGATAAAGTGAAAAAGCCATAAAAATCATTTGCCTTAATCTCACTTAACCATTGCAATCAAAACATCACAAATGAGGTTGGGAAGACAACGATCGTTCTAACACAGGGTTTTGCTAGTTAGGGGTTGGCGTATGTGAAGTGCTTACAGTCTAAGAAATTCGACCAAGTCACGTGTGAATGCCTATGATTCACATGGTTGGGCGTAGGGGTACCTAGCCACTCATCATTGGCACTGTTTCTGAGGAACTATTAGTCTTACATGCATCATCTAACCCTAGCAAAATTATCATTCACATTGTTGAAATGGACCCAGGATAGTAAAATCTATACACGCTAGGTGGTCTAAGTAAAAAGTAAGGTACACTAATTAGTGGATTATCTAACATCCACAATGTCTTCTTCTCACAGGCGAGATGGATCCAACCCACCAGTGCCACAAGAATGTCGGGTGGTATACACGCATCCAGATGAATATGTCCCCGACTTCACCTTTATCCTACATTAGGATAAGTATTTATGTTGGTGGGACATGGAAGGAAACATCATATTACCACCTAACCAATTGGCTCCTAGAATGTTATTTCATAATCTTACCAGATTGGGCATTCAGGACCATGGTGTGGAGTACATCATGGAGGACCATGACTACCGGGACTATCATGCAACTAAGGCACAACATGTACGAGACCAGCAACAGGCAAAATAGTATGAACACATGAAGGGGAAATAGTTTAGTAATCCTTTATTCTTGGAAGGACTGTAGGACGATGGGGAACCTATCTTTCATGATTTCCATTTTGCTGAACTTCCTCTGGGGCATTAGATCAGTCAGTCCATCATTCAAAATAAGCAATCAAGCGACTGGGACCCCCAGGAGGATGGGGGGTCATGCAAAAGAGGTCATGGCACAAGTAAAGATGGGCATGAAGATCTAGGCCATCATCAGAGTATAAGGGGTAATCAACACCAAGGCAGTGGTGATACCTCTCCCTCTTCTCCATCCTCTCGCTCCACTCTACCTTCATCCAGTTCTGATTCTGATCATAACTATGGTAGAAAGGATTGGGATGATGGTGGTCCCAAGGGTTGAATGGAAGGATATGAGGGAGTGCATGACCAATCACACGAGCCTCATCGTCAAGAAAGGAAAGGCAGTTGAAATCATCATAGACATCGTGGCCTTCAGCAGGACTATGACTCGAATGAGCCATTATTGACTACTCGAAACATGCTCCATATCACCGAGGCAATTCAAATACCCAGCAGGCACTTGAAAGACAACCGAATCAAGTGCATTGACATGAACAACATCCCCAAATTTGAAGGGGGATATAATTGTGATCCACAGACTCACTTGCAAGCGTTTCATGATGCTTGCACCCTGCAGAACATCGATAATGATTGGAAAAAGCTTAAGCTGTTCCCTCACACACTCATCAAAGAAGCAGAAATCTAGTACTGATCTTTGGAGCCAAAATCAATCAGGAGATGGAGTACAATGCTAGAACTCTTCAACGACAAGTATCAAACTTACTCTAGAGTGGCTAACCTAAGACGTTAGATCCAAGGGTGGAAGCAAGGTAGTCATGAACCTTTGGATGCAACCATGAGTAGATACTACTCATTATTACATCAATGCCTTGGTCATGGCTACTCTTAGCAAACACAGCTTCACCATATCATTAATGGGCTCCGCTTTGAAACTAGAAAGACCCTTGGCATGTACACCCAAGGACAACTATCAGAACTCAGAGCCCATCAACTACAACGCTTAATTGAGCAAGTGGCTAAAGAGGAAGGGGAACTTAGAAAGAAGGAGAGTGCAGAGGAGTATAATTAGGATCCCTCCATCAAAAAGAGGGAAGTCCGATTTTGTGAAGATGAGGAGGAATCCCCACTAGATGCAACGGTGAACTATAAAACCTTACCCCTACAAAAATTTTCTTCTGAAATATCGATAAAGGTTGACAAGATGTGGGACTCTTTGAACGAAAAATTTCAAAGTGTTCTAAAAATCGTAGAGGAATCCAGAGACCAAGGTAATGATTGCGATCGACATAGGAAGAAGGAAGCTGAACATACCTACCATAAAGGTAAGGGCAAAATTGCTCTAGCAGAATAGGTTGCAGACTCTGGTATAGAGGGAGATGATAAATGTGACATATGCCAATATGAACATCCTAAGGGATGTTATCTCGTGGTGTCACATCTACAAGAGTCTGGGATGTATGCGTTGAATCCTGAAGGTTGCCTTACCCACAAGGTAATGCCAAGCAGTTCCACCAGCAGCAATGATAGTATCCAAGTGGTGCACCACTGCAACCTTACGAATACTTTAAGGCACCCACAAGCATGGGGGATGCCACCTCCAAGGCAACAGTACCCTTACCGATAGCCCAATCCGTATGGGTACTATGTTCAGCAGCCTATCTCCCTACGGGACTCTTCTAATCACATGACTTTTCAAAGTCATTACCACCCCCCGGAATACTTCTAAGCATAGTCTCCATCACCTAGGGAGGAGAACCCACATCTCTACTATCCTCCATCACCTTCTCCTATCGTCCCTACTCAACCACACCCCACTTAGCTACCACCTACTCCACCTATGCAGGGGAAAATACCATCATAGCCATAGCAACGTAATGCTACGAGGGCTGTCCACTTACAACTGGCTCCTTAGCTAAGTGGACCAGAAGTGAAGCCACAGAAACGTCCTTTTTTTCGACCCAATAACCTAAACATACCCTGACACACACCTATTGCTAGTGCCTCCAAACCTTCAATCGCCTCCACCATTCCACCCTTCAAGCAACCTTCAAACCAAACGTCCTTCAATGTACAAACGATCATACTCACACACATTATGACCGACTGGATAAAGGTAGGTCATCTTCCTCAGAAATTAACTGATCCAAGAAGCCCCCTCATCTATCTTCAGGTGGCAGGAAATAAGCCATGTAAAGCTCTTCTGGATTTGGGGTTGGGAGTCAACTTGATTTCACATGACATGTACAAGACTTGGACCTTGCCCCCATTAAAGAAGAGCAACATTTGGCTCAAGCTGGCAGACCAATCCATTACTGTTCCCTTGGGATTGGTGGAAGACATTGTGACCACCATTTTCAGGTGGTCCTATCCTGCTGACTTCCTTGTCATCCGTGTTGAGAATTGCAAGGGGAACTTTCCAATCATAATGGGAAGAGCCTGGCTTAGCATAGTGGATGCAAGATTAGGGCTCCGAGATCTTTCCCTTGAAATTTTAAAGGAAAATCCTTTTGGGAATATTGAGAAGAAGCGTGTTCCATGCATCGCATACAATAACTTCGGGTGCAATTGTGTGCAGCAGCTGTGGTCTGCTAAGTGGACATCTATTGAAGCATGCAGTTGGTGTACCGAGGAACCACAAGTTCAAAAATGCCTGTACGCAACAGCCACAAATCAAGAAGGCATCCAGTGGCTGACCGCTAACCCTATTAGTAGCACTTTATGCATGAACCATCTAAGGGGCTTGTACACACCTATGTAGAAAGCATGGATGATTTGGAAGAGGTCCATCAACAAGTATCTGCTATTGATGACCATGATGATTGGGGAAAGTTACAAATCTCTGAAAGTTTTAAACAGGAGCCCTTGGAACTCAAATCCTTACCGGCCCATTTAGAATATGAATTTTTGTAGAATGGGAAGTTGGTGATTATCAATGCCACCCTTGCTCCTGAACAAAAGAAGAAGTTGCTAAAGGTGGTGAAAAAATGGGAGGCTACTTTTGCATGGTCATATCTTGAATTGACAGGAGTTGATCCTAGGGTCTACCAACATCGGATTTATATCAACCCCTCCATGAAGCCCCAATGAAAACCACAAAGGTGGTTGAATCCCAAATTGAAGCAGGTCGTCAAGGATGAAATCGATTAACTGCTGAAAGCTGAGTTCATCTACTCCATTGCCGATAGCGAATGGGTTAGACCACTCATTATTGTGCCAAACAAGAATGGCAAATGGAGGGTCTGTATAGATTTCTGATTGCTCAACATGGCTACCTTCAAAGATCACTTCCTGCTCCCATTTATGGACCAAGTGTTGGATACCATTACAGGTCACTGTTATTATAGCTTTTTGGATGGTTATAGTGGTTATAACCAAATCCAAATTGTGTTAGAAGACCAGGTCAAGACAACATTTACAAGTTCCTGGGGAACTTTTGCATACAAAAAGATGCCCTTTGGCCTATGTAATGCACATGAGGTGGTGATTTTGCTAGAAAGGACACTGGCTAATAGTACTTAGGAGAATAATAACAATGTGGTGAGATAGAAAGCTTAGACAAGAATCGCAACTGATTCTTGTTGAACAAACCAATGGTGAGTCCTCGTATCATACGGTGGTTAGTGATTCTTCAAGAATTTGACCTTACTATGGTAGACTGGAAGGGGACTGAGAATGTGGTTGCTGACCACTTGTCTCAGTTGTGATGGGATAACACTAAAGAGGAGGAGCCACTCTCCAACCAATTTCCAGATGAACTCCTCTTTGCAGGAGCAATTGGTAAGCAAGTGCCCAAAGAATCACCTTGGTTTAGCCACATCCTCACCTATCTCACAACCTAGGAATTGCCAAAGAAGTGGGACCATCGGCAAAAATAGTAGTTTCTCCATAAGGCCAAGTGCTTCATGGAAATCAATGTCCACCTTTATAAGGTGTGTGTAGATAGCCTAGTTTGATGGTGTGTCCCTAATGATGATACACTGCACATCCTCCAAGGTGCTCACAAGGACCCTTATGAGGGCCACTATGCTGGACAATGCATGGCCATTAAGATCCTACTTGCAGGATATTACTAGCCTACACTCTTTAGGGATGCACAATGGTTTGTCCACTCTTGTGAACAATGTCAAAGAGACAGTGGGATGACTGCACAAATGGAGGAACCTCAACAGTGGATCCAACCACTGGAGCCCTTTGACATTTGGGGCATCAACTTCATGAGTCCTATCATACCCCTATCTAATGGGAAGGCATACATCATTATTGCAGTTGACTACTACACAAAGTGGGTGGAGGTGGCAGCCATCATCGACTATTCCTCAAACATCGCTACACAATTTGTCCAACAACAAATCGTAAATAGGTTTGGAGTGCCACGTGCACTCATCTCAGACAATGGAATGCATTTCATGGGCATCACTTTTCGTAAACTCATGCAACACTTGGGGGTTACCCATAAATTTACAACACCTTATCACCCCCAAGCCAACAGGTAGGCCAAAGTCACCAATACGGAGATCACCAAAATCCTCACTCAAACCATCAATAAATATAGGAGGGACTGGAGCACCAAACTTAACGATGCCCTTTGGACCTATCGTTCCACTTGGAAACTTCCTATAGGTTACTCTCCTTATGAGTTAGTGTATGGTAAGCTACTGAAACTTCCAATCCAAGCAAAACTCTAGACACTATCTACAGCCAGTGACTTGGGTCTTGACCTACCACTAGCACAATGTGAACGACTTATCAAATTAAGTGTGTTAGATGAGAATCGATTAGTGGCCCTGTCATCAAATGAGATATACAAGGCCTACAATAAAAAAAATCATGATCTTAGGATTTGAAAGGTAACATTTAGATGTGGAGATAAGGTACTCTACTAGAACCCCACACATGTACCACAACCTACCAAGTTTCAAACACTGTGGGAGGGACCTTACATTGTCTCTGAAACCTTCCCATCCGAGGCCTTGCTTATACACAAACCTAAAGACCCCACGAGAATGCAGTTGGTCAATAGGAAATAATTAAAACCTTTCCGTGAACTCCATCAAACCAATGCTACCACCTTATCATCACAGGGAAAGCCTCGTTCCATTTTTTTAGTGTCCTCCTTCTAGCCTAGTCATGGGGGAGACCGTTCACCATGCTAATCCACTCTACTAAGCTCCTCACCATTTTTGGAATTTTTTTTATTTTACACTTTTTTTGTTTTTCAACATCATTCGTATGTTTGCCAATTCTTACTCACTTTTTCTTTCTTTCTTTAATTACTTTTCTATTTCTTTGTTTGCTTATTTATGTGTGTGTGTGTTTAATTTCCATTTGGTTACTAATAAATTATCTTATTGTCATCAGATGTGTGGTGCGGTTGGTTTTTGTTGCAATGGGTCGCGTGCAATGGTCCACCTATTTTATCTTGCTCTTGCTCTCGCATTGTTGTTCTTGGAATTTACGTCTACTTTCATCTCATAAAATCGGTAGTGAGCCCACTTCATTCACCCATTCATCCACTCCATGGTTTTTCTTCATTTGGAAACATGCAAACCCCCTTTACTTAAAAACATTTTAATTAATGTATGACTTGTGTAGTTCCCAGACTTAGGGATGACCCAATGGTTTGAATTAGGAGTGACTTCAAGGGGAATGCAACGTTCGTCGTACTTTTCTATCCCCTGTGTTGCGAAATTGTCCTCACAAATTTCTTACCACTCAAAGTTCTTTTATACAAGGAAGCTCCTTGGCAATTTGACCTTGCATGGTATGGTCCTCATCGCAAAAACACAAAAAAAAAACATGAGAATTCGAAGCACACCACTTGGTCAATTGCATGCAAACAAGCATGGGTCTTTGCATGGTATGGTTCCCAAAAAATAAAAATACAAATACAAATAAAATCATAACTATGTGAAAATTCAAAGCACACCCCTTAGACCACCTCTCACAGGCCACCAGCACTAGTTATGGGACTAGCTTGTCCCCTCTAACTTCGTCCCATTTCACTTCCTTCCTCTCACGCATGTTGGAGTGGTGGTTCTCTGTGGGTGCACTCTTCTCCTCTTGGGGGTGGATGAGTCTTCGCACATTGTTGCGATGTCACTGTATGTGGTTGGTTTTGGGTCTAAACTCGAGAAAGGTCCTATCGGGTCACTTAATCACAACTTCACACGGGGTTTCATGTGATCGATAACCAAAATTCCAATTCCCACTCCTCTCTCTTCATCCATTTCTCTCCACAACCCACCTCACTACCTATCTTATGTTTTGATGGTTTGTCATGATTTCCGTAAATCCTAATGCTTCAGCGGGTTCTCATGGATGTGAGCATTAACTTGCGGTCACCGTTCCTTAACTCCGGGGCCCACGGACTCCAGTATTGACGATATGCAAGGGCTACTAAGGCTACTACCTACTATGGGGAGGACCCACTTGCATATCCCTAGTTCCGTTTGTTACTCTTCCATCCTCTTGATTTTATTGGTTGATTATTTCCGTGCTACCCATCACTTGAATCATTCTCTGCAGGGTTCTTTCTCATAACATTCTCCTACTTTTAACTCTTTTTCTCGCCCTGCTTACCTTCCTCTTTCTTTTAGCGAGTCCCTGGTCTCTCCAGCTCTTAAACCACCTTAATTTGGCATTTTAAATTAATTTTTTGGACTTTTATTTGTCTAGTCAACGCTTGCAAACCCCCTACGTTGACTAGGTCCCGTATACACAACCCCCTGTGTATACACGGCCCCATCAACGCAGTGCAAAAAATTTATATATACCCCATTGCACCATGCATTTTTTATCATTTTGCAAACAAATTGGGGGGGGGGGGGGGGGGGGTGTATTTTTCATTTTTTCTACCTCACTTCTTCTTCCCAAGTAACTACGTTTTCTATAGTGTGTCCACATCAACCTATCCTTCCCCTCTTTAGCAATCGGAGGTATGCTCTCAGTCGTGGGGGGGTGAGGTCTATTGCAATTAATTAATTACTTAAAATTAAAATTAATAAAGACTTAACACCTCTTAAGGGAAGAAACAAAAACAATAGTTTAAACTCCAACTCATGCCTTATTGTTTTTTGGTTCTAATCCATCAACTAATACTCCAGAAAATTTAATGGGATGCACGTGCCAGCACCATAACTTAGTCAAACTAAGAAGGTGTATGAGGGCCATTTTGAGCAACTTGTGCACAATTTAATTAGTGGTTATGTTTGATTGTAGATGGCACCGAAACCAAAGCATCCAAGGGAAGAAGGACCATCACAACCAAGGGACAAGCGACCAAGAATGGGAAGAGGATGAGGTGTGCAGCACCCAGAGCACATGGAGGGCTCCCATGCAACTAGCCCCCTCTGTGAAAGACCTGATGTGGAATCTGTTCATCAGATTTTTAAAGAGGAGATCCCTAGCGAACAATCACAAGGGAATGAGACTCCGATGATAGTACCACGGCTTGAGGTCACCCTGACCCAGACATGTCTTGACACTATTAGGCCAAGGAAGGTGCAATGAATGGTCCTACAAGAGTTCAACTTTGGACCATTTCTTGAGAATGCACTAGAAGATGTGAAGCTCCAGTTGCAAAACTCTCCTATGTGGCCAATCATCACATCCAGTGGTGAATGATATTTAGGAGAGACTTATCTCTTCTGGAAAAATTGACAGCTGGGGTTCAAAGTAAGAATCAAGGACATCTATGTCTCTTACTTTGCGGAAGCGATCACATAAGCTTTCGGGTTGCCAGAGACTGGAGTTGATGTGGTGGAGATCCCTAAGCAAGCAGATCCCGAGGTAAAAGGGGAGTGGAACAGGAAGTGCTATGGGGTGGATCACAAAGAGTTCGGCACTTTGACCACTATAGAGAGGGTTTATTCAAAAATTGTATCTTACCATTTGAATCCAACGAAGAGACCCAACAAGATCACTATCTTTTCCACTCGTGCATGTGCCGCTCTAAGTAGAAAATTCCCAATGATCCTTTCACAATTATTATTTTTGAAGATTGAGAAAAGATTCGCTGAAAGCGAATGTGGAAGGCGGGCTCTACCCTTTCCCTGCTTAATCAGAAAATTATGTAAACGGGTAGGGATAGCACGATACACCAATGATACACTTCGACATACCCTGATTGCCTCATGGTGAGAGATGATGAAAGACAAGACTCCAGCCACCACACGAACTGAGGAAGAGTAGTAACTACCTCCACCACCTATGCAAACAATGAGGTTGAGTTCGTAAACAATTACAGAACATATACGCAAGATCCGACAATCGCTCTTGAACCAACAAGAGCAATCTGTAGGGACTGGTGAAGGAGAAGACCCTTGAGCCATCTAGAGTAAGTGGCTTGATCAATAAGTCTACTAGAGAGAGTAGGGCCGATGTTCTCTGTCACCCGAACACAAGTACCTGCAAGAACTGATCCTAGTGTTCGAGAAGTAATGATATCCACCCAACAGTTATTTCCTAAAATTTCAAGAAATGCTACTACTTTTTTGGTACGCTTGGAGGATAGAGAGGGGGCGACAGGTCTGGTGATGCAGCACTAGGAATAAAGAATTACAACTGAAGTGGTTGCTAACACGATTACTACGGTCCTTAATGCACCAACAGCACCTGTACCGGATGTACATGGACTTGATGATGTACAGGCATTCATAGGAACTTCACATAGTAGGATCGATGCAGCCCAACATGAAGAACTGTTGGACCGACTGGTGAGAACTAGGCAACTGCTTCTGGATGTATTTGATCTTCTGAATAACATCACTGCAACCCAGTCGAAGCTACTCTTAGAAAGGCATAAGAGCCTCATCTTGGAGGGGAAACTCAAAGTAGCTTAAGCAAATTGTCAACGCTTGGCAATAGAAGTTGCCCAATTAAGGGTCCAACTTGTTGATCCAACTCTCCTCAATCGTGAACTCACCAGAGATGAAGCTTTTCAATAGTTTCAAGTTAAACTCTAGATAATTGAGGATGAGTGAGAGTTGACGATCTTTGATAAGTCCTTGGTAGACATTCATACATATCATCTAAACAAGGACTTGATGAAGGTTCTCCAGGAGAATGTCAGGTTGACCGTGGAAGTTCATCACCTACGCAATGTTGGTGCTGAAAATCAGCACATGAAAAGCTTTATCCACCAATAGTATGAAGAGCTAGCCAAGGTGAAGGCTGATGTGAGGATGTTAGCTACCAAAAATCAAAATTTGTCTATGGAGGAGGTTCGAGCCTTGCAACAAAAATTAGCCATTGAAATCGTTGCTTGGAAAAATGAAGCCCTTAAGTTTAAAAAAGTTAAAAATCATTACAGGGACTAAGTGGGATTGTAGAAGGAAGTGAATGAAAAGCAGATTCAAGTCACAAAGGCCAAATTGAACCAAGCACTTCAACAGCTCCAAGAAGGAGGCGAGGTGTGGCAACCCATCTGTGATGGATTGAATTCCTACAACCAGGCTGAGATCTGCCTCAAGGAACTATAGGTTGAATAAATGAGAAAGTACATGGATTTGGCCAACCTTCGCTATGCAAACCTAGCTATGCTAACAGTTGAAAGACCACGGTTTGACCTAGAAAAGCAAGTGGCCACCTTGTATTCTTTATACAAGGGTGAGTTCCAAGCACATAAAGCGATAAAAAAATTGAAAACAGCAAATGTGAAACTCGAGGTTCTATGCACTCATTTTGAAGGGCAACGTGCAGTCACTGAGAACTTGGCCCAACGAATGAATGACTACCAATAGTTATAGACATCAATCCGACCATTCGACATTGAACAAAAATAGTTCACAGCCTGGTTTGTCAATCTGAAAGAACTCTTCCCTGCACTTCCATGCCCTTGGAAGGTTCTAGTCCTGGCACACATTGGTGAAGCTACTTGGACAGTGAATGATCCCAAAAGTAAGAAAGAAAAAATGAGGGCTCTCTTGGAGGCTTTCCAGTTGCCTCCAGAAGTTGTAGTTGCTATGGGACAACCATCATCTGTTCCACCACCACCACATGTGCCAGAGGTTGATGAAGGTCTGTCAGAACCACTACCACCAGGGACGGTGTGATCTTCTCCAGCAATTTTTGCACCTTTCAGCATAGCAAAGAATCTAGAATCGTCAGGGTGTTCAATTTTATCTTTGAACACCACCATTTTGTAATATGTTCTTCTTTGTACACTTAGGCACTTAGTGCGTTAGTAAAGTTGGTGTTGTGTCATGTGTTTCATGTCATGCATGCTGTAATAAGAACTTCATACTTTCCAAATTGTAATGAAACTCGAGGACAAGTTTTACTCAGTCGTGGGGGTATGACGAAGTGCTAAGTAGTTGATGTGTCGACTGGGCCACATATACGGGGCCCCGTATACACGGCTGAGTCAACACAGCCTCGTTGACGCATCTATCCATGCGTCTACGTGGCCTCATTTACGCAACACTTGTTCTAGCCTATAAATAAGTGTGCTTCTGCCACACTTAGGTATCTTTTTAGTAGTTGTATTGAAGCTCTTGCAGTTTGTTTCTACGAGAGTTAGAATATTTTCCAAGTGCCCGTAGTAGGTGTGAGAAAGGTATCCAGCTCTTTATTCGAGCACTAATGTACCTAAGCCCAATGGTATGACCAGCAATAAAGACAAGCTTTTCAAGCATTCCTTGTAGTAATTGGACTTAGTCATTTGAGAATTTAATAGTTTAATATTTCTATGTTTTAATAATTCCTTAAGTTTTCATTGTTATTACTTTAATCGTCATCACTCTTTTATAGCTTGTAAAGACCATAAGTACAACCATCTCGAACGTAAATCCAACACTTGGCAACCCAGTGACGCTTAAAGTCTGGTAACCCAGTAGTGGTTAGGGGATGCTTAGGATGTGCACGAAAGATGGGATCAGATACTTATGCTAGGAAGAGTTAAGAGATAGATTAGGATAATTATAGATTACATAATATTCCATTCCTTACATTTCATTTTAAGAATTAGATGCTAGAAGATAAAGTGAAAAAGCCATAAAAATAATTTGCCTCAATCTCACTTAACCATTGCAATTATAACATCACAAGTAAGGTTTGGAAGACAACGACCATTCTAACACAAGGTTTTGTTGGTTAGGGGTTGGTGTATGCAAAGTGCTTATAGTCTATGGAATTCAACCGAGTCCCGTGTGAATGCCCATGATTCACATGGTTGGGCATAGGGGTACCTAATTACTCATTAGTAGCCTAGCAGTGCTATATGTGTTCAAGATGTGTTCAGGAAAGTGGAATAGTTACTTGTGTTAGGCTAGCTAGGTAATAGACATTAGTTTCAATCTACTCTATCCTTTATTCTTGTTGTAGGTGATTACATCCATAACATATAAAATGAAAAAGATTCATATACCTCAATTACACTTAAACCATACCCTTGAGCCTCACAAGTGTAATTGGGAAGACAACGAACATTCTTAACACCATTTCACTTTCTAGAGGAACTAGTGTATGAGATAACTATAGGTCCACGAAATTTGACTGAATTGTGCATAACGACTTAGTGATTCATATAGTTGGACATAGGGGTACCTCGCTGCTCATCATTGGCACTGTTGCCAAGGATTTTTTTGTTTTTGTTTTGTACACTATTTAGGACTTAGTGAAAGTATTTAAATCATTAGAACGAACCTTAGAGTCATACCTTATTTAACAATTACTACAACAAATTCTCAGAGCATAGTGTGATCTTTATTTTGCTAACTTAATGTCTTCTTCTCACAAGAGTGCTTCTCTACCCAAGGTCGATAACATTTACTTGACAAAGCCTCAATAGTACTGAATTATCTATACTCATCCTGATGAGTATGTGCTGAATTTCACCTTCATCCTGCACTAGGATGAACAGTTGTGGTGGTGTGACATTGAGGGCAACATTGTGTTGCCACCTGATCATGCTACTCTTGCAATGCTCTATCAAATGCTTGCACAATGTGGTCTTCAAGACCACCATGGGGAGTATAATGTGGATGTTATCAATGCCAAGGAGTATCATCCCACCAAAGCACAATGCCTGCAGGACCGGCAACTAGAACAAGGCTATGAACTTTCGAAGGGAAAAGGACTTAACAATCCTCCATTCTTGTTGTAAAAAAAAAGCTAGTGGGGAACCCTTCTCTAGGAGTTTTCCATTCAATGACACTCCATTTTTCAACTTCAATGATGAAGGTCAAAACTAGAACTTACACTCCATAGTTCACAATCCTAGTTCTGGCAACAAGGGATCCAACGACAACGAAAGATCTGAAGAAGTAAATCAAGATAGAAGTGTAGAGTAGAAGTAAGATCATGATTGTGGTCACGATCGACAAAGAGGTAGTAGTAGGCATTATGATGGTGTTGGTTCTCCTTCCTCTTCCCCTTCGTCTTTTTCTTCTTCTTCTTCTTCCAACTCCAATTGTGACCGCAGAAGGAGACACCATGATGGAGGTGATTGAGATGATTGAAATGATCATAATGATTGATGGGACCATGATAATCAAGGGGACCATCAAGATAGGCAAGATCAAGGATGCAAACATTCAAGAGAGGCACATCGCCATGAACGAAGGGGTAGCAGAGAGCATCATAGGCATCATGATCAAGGCCTCAATGAGCCTCTATTTGCCACCCAAAATATGATCCACATCGTAGAGGTAATCATAATTCCAACAATGCATGTGAAGGATAGCTAGATCAAACAATTACACATGAACAATATTCCTCAATTTGAAAAGGGATACAACTCTGATCCGCAAAATCATATTCATGCTTTTCAAGATGCATGTGCCTTGAAAAATATAGAAAATGAGTGTCAAAAATTGAAGTTATTCCCTAAGACACTCATCAAAGAAGCAAAGAACCAATACAAATCCTTAGAATTGAAATCTATCAGGTGATGAAGTATCATGCTCGAGTTGTTCAATGATAAATATCAAACGTACTCTAGAGTGTCTAACTTAAGGAAGCAAATCCAAGGCTAGAAGTAAGGAACACATGAACCCTTAGATGCCACCATTGGCCGATACTATGCCTTAATGCATAAATGTCTTGGCCATGGCTATTCTCAATTGGTTCAGCTTTGCCACATTGTAGACGAGCTTCGTAATGAAATGAGGAAAACCCTTGGTGTCTATGCCCAAGGGCGATTACTAAAACTAAGTGTTCATCAAGTACAAAGATTAATAGAGTAGGTAGCCAAAGAGGAGGGCGAGCTATGAAAAAGAGAAAGTTCAAAAAAGTACAACCATGATCCTTCCATCTGCAAGAGGGAGGTTCAATTCTACGATAGTGATGACAAATCCATATTTGATGAGGGGGTGTAGAAGAAAGCCTTGTCACTTCAACAACTCCAATCTAAACTTATGGTCAAGCTTGATCAGTTAAGGGACTTTATGAATAGCAGATTTCAAGATATCCTCAAAATTGTCGAGGAGTCCAAAGAACAAAGTAGTGAGCACGAGCACAAGAGGTGCAAGGAAGCTAATGTGCATATTACAAAGGTAAGGGAAAATTGTTGCAATAGAAGAGATTGTGGACAGTGAATCAGATGATGATCGTGGGTGTGATGTCTATCAGGACAAACATCCTAAGGGATGTTGCCCCATTATGTCACATCTACAGGAGTCTAGGGTGTATGCCTTACCTCCACAAATTACACAAAAGCAAACATCCAAAAGGTTGTCTTATCCTTAATGTAATCTCAAGCAGTTCTGCTAGCAACAACCGTAACCAAGTGAAGTTCCACTGCCACCGTATGAAAAGTACCAATAATGGCAGCAACCACAATCATGGGCATTTGCACCACCAAGGCAACAATACCCTTACCAACAACCTAATCCATATGTTATCATGTTTAGCAACCCATGTCTTCACATGACTCTTTCAGTCATGTTTCTAATATACAACCTTACTACCATCCTTCTAACTATTATTGAACTCCTTTTCCATATGAACGAGTGGATACTACCTCCTATCCTTATCCTCCTCCTGTCCCTGCACATACTCCTCCTCCAGTTACATAACTACCACATGCTCCTCCTCCTATGTAGGGTGAATTGCCTACTCAACCACAACAACGAATGCTATGAGGGTCGTTAATTTGCAATCAAATCATCAATCAATTCCAAATCAAAGAAAAGACCTTTCTTTCAACCCCGTAGTCCACCTAAGGCCTCACCTACACCTGTAGTTGACAACCCTTCTCCTACCTCTTTCTCCATATCAAATTCTTTTGGGCCTCCTTCAAACCAAAATCTACCAAGGATCCATACTATAATTCTCACTCATACTGTGTCTAATTAAATCTATGCAAGAAACCTTCCCAATAAGTTAGCTGATCTTGGAAGTCCTCTCATTTATTTGCAAATTGTTGGGAACAAACTGTGCAAGGCTCTTCTTAATTCAGGTTCTGGTCTTAATTTGATTTCCCATGAGAGGTACACTACTTGGAACCTACCTCCTCTCAAGAAGAGCAACATAAGATTAGAATTGGTAGACCAGTTCATCACTATTCCACTACAATTGGTAGAAGACATTATGACTACTGTCTATGGGTGGTCTTATCCTACTGATTTCCTGGTAATCAAAGTGGAGAATTGCAAAGGGAACTTTCCAATCATCATGGAAAGAGCATGGCTAAGCACTGTCGATGCAAGAATGGGCATTAGAGATCTTTCCCTAGAAATATCTAAAGAAAATGAATTCAAAAAGATCGAGAATAAGAGAGGTCCATACATTGTGTACAGTGATAGCAGGTGCAATTGGGTGTAGAAACTTTGGCCCATCAAGTAAGCATCTAACTCTGCATGCAAATAGTGTGTGCCAGAAGCTAAAATTCAAAGGTGTCTATACACAGCAACCACAAAATAGGAGGGCACCAAGTGGCTAACTACTAATTCTAAAAGTAGCACACTATGCATGGAACCAACTGAGAGCCTAACATGTGAATATGTCATGACCATGAATGAACTCGAGCAAGTTCATCAACAACTTTCCAATGATACAACTGATGATAATCACTGGGAAGAGTTGGAAATTCCTAATAAATTCAAGCAAGAGTCCCTTGAACTGAAGACATTACCGGCTAAAACGAAATATGTATTTTTGAAAAATAAGAAGCCAATTATCATCAATGCAAGACTTTCTCTAGAAGAAAAACAAATGTTGTTGAAGGTAGTAGAAAGATGGTCAGCAGCCTTTGCTTGGTCATATCTTGAACTCACAAGGATCGATCCTAGAATATGCTAGCATCACATTTACATCGACCCAGACATGAAGCTAAAATGATAGCCACAAAGGCAACTAAACCCCAAATTGAAGAAAATTGTCAAAGAGGAAATTGAGCAACTCCTCAAGGCAGGGTTCATCTATCCCATTGCGAATAGCGAGTGGGTTAGTCCACTTGTAATTGTGCCAAAGAAAGGTGGTAAGTGGCAAGTCTACATTGATTTCAGGCTACTAAATATGGCAACATTCAAAGATCATTTTCTGTTGCAATTTGTTGACCAGGTGCTAGACACAATATTAGGGCATTGCTACTATAGTTTCCTAAATGGTTATAGTAGCTATAATGAAATTCAAATTTCACTAGAGGACCAAGCAAAAACAACATTCACGAGTCCCTGGGGGACTTTTGCATATCGTAAGATGTTGTTTGATCTATGCAATGCTCCTGCCACATTCCAATGCTTGGTCCTAAGCATTTTTCAACAGCAAATCAGTAGTGGTATCAAAGTCTTCATGGATGATTTCTCCACCTATGGAGCTACATTTGAGCAAGCCTTGGACCACCTTGAGCAAGTGCTAAAACAATGTATTAAAACCAACTTAAGGTTCAATTGGTAAAATAATCACTTAATGGTCCATGAGGGCATTGTGCTGGGGCACAGAATCTTGCAAGCAAGAGTTGAGGTGGACCCTAAAAGAATAAGGGTCATCCAAGGAATAACTTGCCATTCAAAAATAGTTAAAGATGTTCTATCATTCCTTGGACACACTGGCTACTACCAGTGATTCATAGAGAATTTCTATAAGATTGCAAAACCATTGGTGGAGGTGACAAAGAAAGATGCTCCTTTTGTCTAGACCGAGGAATGTGAAAAAGCATTCCAACAACTAAAGGAAAAGCTCGTAGCAACTCTAATCCTACAAGCACCAGACTAGTCTAGACCATTTCACATCATGATGGATGCATTGAATTATGCTTTGGTTGTGGTGCTAATGCAATTAGATGACAACAAACATCTATACTACATTCACTATGCCAGCCAAAGCATTGTGGGTGCACAACTGAACTACACCACTTCAGAGAAGGAATTGATGGTTGTGGTGTTTTCTCTAGAGAATTTCAAGCACTATGTGCTTGGATATAAGGTGTTTGTGCACACTAACCACAACACCATCCACTTCCTAATGAACAAGCCAATGGTGAGCCCCCATGTCATATGGTGGCTAGTGATCTTACAAGAGTTCAATTTTACGACGGTAGATTGAAAGGGCACTAAGCATGTGGTTGCTGATCACTTGTCTCAGTTGTGATGGGATGATAAAGAGGAAGAAGATCCATTATCTAACATGTTTCCTGATAAACTCCTCTTTAGTAGGGCTATAACTAAACAAATGCCCAATAAGCCAAAATGGTATGATAATATTCTCACCTATCTTCTCACTCAAGAGATGCCACAAGGGTTGGACCACTGGAAGAAATAATAGTTTCTTCACCAAGTAAAGTACTTCATGGAGATTAATGAACACCTCTACAAGGTTTGTGCCAATGGCCTGGTTCATTGGTGTGTCCCTGATGCTGATCAATTTCACGTGCTCCAAGATTCTCATGAAGGTCCTTGTGGAGGACATTATGCTGGGAGACACATGGCCATTAAAATCTTGATGGCAGGGTATTATTGGCCAACACTTTTCAAGGATGCTCATCATTGCATTTTCTCTTGTGAATGATGCCAAAGAGATGGTGGAGTGACTGCTTGAATGGAGGAACCTCAACAATGGATTCAACCACTAGAACCATTCAACATCTATGGCATTGATTTCATGGGTCCCATCATGTCCATGTCAAACTAAAAGGTGTACATCATAATCGCTATTGACTATTGTATGAAGTGGGCAAAAACAATAGCCATCATCAACTTTACATCCTCTACCGTTGCTTAGTTTGTACAACAAAATGTTGTAAATAGGTTTGGTATGCCACATGCATTAATTTCTAATAATGGAATGCACTTTACAGGCACTACTTTTCAAAAGCTTATATGCTTGGGGGTTGAACATAAACTCACAACACCCTACCACCCCTAAGCTAATGGTCAAGGGTTACTAATAGGGAAATTACACAAATACTAACAAGAATTGTTAGCAAGTATAGGAAGGACTAGATCATAAAACTCAACGATGCCCTTTGGGCCTACCGCTCAACATGGAAATTTTCTATAGGTTACTCTTCCTATGAGCTTGTGGATAAGAAATTACTAATACTTTCTATTCAATCTGAACTCCATACACTTTCAACAACTTATGACCTTGACCTTAACCTAAGTCTAGCCCAAAAAGAACGACTGATGAATCTCAACCTGCTAGACGAAAATCAATTAGTAGCCTTATCATCTAACGAATTGCACAAGGCCTATAACAAAAAGCTTCATGACCTAAAAATCAGAAAATTCAAATTCCAACTGGGGGACAAGGTTCTTTACTAGAACCCCACACATGTACATCAACAATCTAAGTTTCAAACATTGTGGGAAGGACCTTACATTATTTACGAGACTTTTCCTTCTAGGGCCATGATGATCTATAAATGAGAAAGCCCAAACAAGAAACAACTATTCAACATCTAATAAATCAAACCTTTCCATGAGCACAAGATGGCCAACACAACAACAACCTCATCAAATGGACAACCATGCTCCATATTTCAAATCTCCTCCTCTCAACTTAGTCATGGGGAAGATGGCCAACCATGCTAACCATTTCAGCGACTCCTCAATTTTTCAACTTTTTTTTTTTACACAATTTTAGTTTTTTAACTGTTTGTTTTACAAATTCTTTATTTTACATCTCTTTGTTTTCATATTATTAATCTTTTCTAATTTTTGTTTTATACCATCATTAGTATGTTTGATGTTTCTTGAATATTTTACACTTTCCTTTATATTTTCTTTTATTTTGGTGTGATTTTCTCACTTTTTGTTAATAAATGCTAGGTACATTGGTAAGCATTACTTGATGGTGGTATGTACTATTTTTGTTTTTGTTAATAAATGCCAGCTACATTGGTAAGCATTACTTGATGATGGTATGTACTGTTTTTGTTATTTGATTGATGGTGTCTAGTTTTTGGCTTTGAATTTCATTACTGATAATTAGGACATGGTTTCTTTTTCATGTAATAGGTAGTGAGTCCACAACATTCACCCATCCACAAACTCTATGGCTTTCCTTGTTTTGGAAACATGCAATCCCTTTTCATTAATAAAACTTTAATAAATTTGTGACTTTGGTAGTTTCCAGAATTGGGAAGGATTTAAAGGTTTGAATAGGGTGTGGCTTTAAGGGGATTCAGTATTCTTTGTGCTTTTCTATTTGCCTAGGTGCATGTGTGTTTTCATAGACTTCTTACCGTGCTGCGCCATCTAATAAAGGAAGTTGAATAAGTCCTTGCATGGTGTGGTTCTCATCATAAAAAAAACAATGAGAATTCAAAGTGCATTCCTTAAACAAAATAAATGCATATGTCCTCGCATGGTGTGGTTCTCATTAGAAAGAAAAAAAATGATGAGGATTCAAAGCACACCCCTTGGATAGAATAAATGTATGTGTCTTTACATGGTGTGGTTCCCATTTAAAAAACAATGGGAATTCAAAGCACATCCCTTAAACAAAATAAACAAGCTACAAGCACTGGTTATGGGACTAGTCCCCTCTAACTAAGGCCCTTCCTCACTTCCTACTTCATCTTTAAGAAGGAATGGTGGTTATTCTATGAGAGCACTCTTGTGTCTCAGGGGATGGATTAGTCTTAGAATGTCGATGCAAAGTCACTAAACATGGTTGGTTTTGGTCTAGATTAAGGATGGATCCTATCAAGTCATTTAACCATAAAATCCACAAGGGACTTCATGTGACCATAATTAGGAACTTCATTCCACTTTCTCTTTCTCACATCCATATATGCTTTCCATGTCTCACCTCATTACCAGTTTCATGTTCTAGTTTGATGTCTTGGTTTGATGTGTCAGGATTCTTAGTTAGTTTCTTTTGTGTTTTTGTACTTAACCTTATGTAACCATTAATCATCCACAGAGCCCACAAACTCCTTATTTTGAAGTTATGCAAGGGCATAAAAGGCCTGTACCTACTTTGGGGAGGACCCACTTTCATATCTTTTGGTTGGGTTAGTTAAGTTCTTTACCCTTAGACACTCTTACAATCAAATTCTTTTTGTTTTACCCCATCAATGACATCCAATTGTACACATCTTCACAACAATTTTCTATGAACCTTTCTTTTTATTGTTGTGAATTCTTATACCCTCTTCAACTATTTCCTTGTGTTGAACTTTCTCGAATTTGTTGAACCGCTTATCTACTTTACCCTATTTGTCAACCTTTCCACTACTACCACTTAAGGAACCAATCAACCACAATCACAACTTAGCTAAGTGTAACCACTGATGAGACAAGGCATTTAATAGCCATGTGTTACACTTTGTATACTAATTCATGATTTTGTTGTGATTGCAGTGGGAAGCATGGACTAGAATTGGAACTATCTTCACCAAGGATAATGCAACAGTACCATACAATGAGGATTGTTCATGATCATTGGATATCTTCTCTCTCTTCTCTCTCATTCTTCTGTTGCCAAGAGGTGTTGGATGTCAATGTTCTTCATGGTGTTCACTTCTCTTGTCATGAACACCCAATGTTGTAAAAATATTGTAATTCCATACACTTGGGCACTTAGAGTTTGTATGTTTGTTTCATCTACGTCAGTTTGCAATGTCCTTCAATAATCCCATACCAACCCAATATGTTATGTTGTAAAGAACTTACTCCTCCTCTTCTTAACTCAAGGATGAGTTTTCATTCAATCGTGGGGGTATGATGAATCATGGTTTTTCTGTTGACCGCAATGTTGTGTAGATCTGATGTTGTATATCTAATGTCAGGGCATTTACCCAAAGTCTATAAATATTGGGCTTGGGCTCCAGTTTTCATAGTTAGTCAATCATAGTTTTAGTTTTTAGTTTTCAAGCAACGTAGCGAAACTTTTGCCATTTCTTTTCCTCAAAGTTAGAATATTCTCTAAGTGCCCAGAGAAGAAGTTTAAAGTGTGAACGGTTCTTGTTTGAGCATTGATGTACCTAAGTGCATCATTGTGACAGGAATAAAACAAACTTTTTTGAAAATCCTTGTAGCACTGAGAATAGATTAATATTTTCTCTAATGCATTTTAATTTCTTGCTCTTTACTTTAATGCATTTAAATTAAGCAATTTATTTCCAATTGTTAATGAACACGAGCACAACCACTTCGAGCATTCATATAGTACTTGGTAACCCAGCAACACTTAACGTTTGGTAGCCCAATAGTGCTATATGTGTTCAAGAAAGTGGGACAATTACTTGTGTTAGGCTAGTTAGGCAATAGACATTAGTTTCAATCTACTCTACCCTTTATTCTTGTTGTAGTCAATTACATCCATAAAATATAAAATGACAAACCATACCCTTGAGCCTCACAAGTGTAGTTGGGAAGACAACGAATGTTCTCAATGCCATCTCACTTTTTAGAGGAACTGGTGTACAAGATAACTATAGGTCCACGAAATTCAACCGAATCACATGTAATGCCTTAGTGATTCGTATGGTTGGGTGTAAGGGTACCTTGCTACTCATCAATGAGTTATAAATATAATGGTCTTTTAGAATGAACAAAAATGATATTGCAAGAAAGTACATACATACATGGCCAAGCATAGTGCTCTAGTACATGTGGCCAAAAAATTCTAAGTATATTTGATAATAGATACTATAATTTGTAAATGAAAGAAATTGAACACCTAACCTTTCACATATTATTGTAAGTATGTACCACGATTCTACCCATGTTGATTAACATATGAAATATTTTTTATATCATTTAAACGTATGTCTCTAGGTCTCATCCTTATTAATAATGAGAGCATGGTTGTAACATCCTAATTAATAATCTTAAAAACATCCTATAAATAACCAATAGAGATGCTACGAAACCCCACAAATCTGGATTTAACCTTTATTTACTAACTCAAAAAAAAAGTGACAAGATAGATAAAAATTATTAATTAGGAGTATAAATATAGTAAAGTAATATAGCATAGCAAAATTTTATAATAGTTCCATATATAATTAAATAATATTTATTCGATGAAAAAGGAAAATTTATCATAAAATAGTATGTAAAATAGTATGTAAAATAATGATCTTGATGACACTAATTTTTCCTTAATCGAACATCTAGAAACAAAGTTATTCATATTTTAAATTTACTAAATTAAATAATAAAATATTAATATATAATAATTAATATTGAATTTTCCCAAATGTATTGCACATGAAATGAAAAATGATCCTTGCAATCTCAAGGTTCCAATGGCATAGATGACAAATTCATATATATCATATTTTATTATTTATTTTTAAAAAATAGGTACATGTCTCTCTTCCAAAGTTGTATAGAATTGATCAATCTTTCATCTCATGTCTCTATTCCAAAGTTTCCCTACCTACTCTAAGCTCTTTGCATCAAAATGCAGGAGGAGTCAAAACTCCTCAAATAAGAAAGGTTATTATATTTTTCTCTTCATGAAGCATAAAGGTTCAAGGCCAAAATTTGCAAGATATGGGCTAGACAAAGGTTTCTAATCAAATATTAAAAAATGTTTCAAAGTCTAGAAATGCCACAAATATTCCAAAGATTCAAAGGAAATCCAAAAATCTAAAACAATCCAAATATCCAAAAGAAGTCTGAAAATCCAAGAATGTATATCGAGCCATCTCCAAAAGCTAGGTCTTGGTTACCCTCACTACCAACAAGAACAATCAAGTGTTGGGATAACATCACTACTATCATTGAATTATCTTTTAAATTATTTTAATGTCCAAAGATATCACAAATATGTCCAACAAAAATCAGAAGAATATATATTTTAACGAGGCATCTCCGAAGGCAGCAACAATTTATCATTAGATTAGCCTCGTGACCCTTATCATTATCATTAGATTAGCCTTGTGACCTAAAAAATTTACTTATGGTCAGGTCTTGATGATAGCCTCACTACTAACATCCTCAACAGTGCACACGTATCAAAATTCATAGCTTCACATGAACTTACAAATCAAAACCCAGAGTAGGGAATCTATCCAACAACCCTTATTCTCGTGTGGTGGGACCCACTAGACAACACTCCACTACTACATGTAGACAAGGGAATCTAAAAGATTCACCACTCCCACTACCAACTAAACACAAATGGTCATGTAAATATTATTATTTTATTCCAAAAATTCAAATAATTTCAAAAATAGCCAAATCAAAGGTAGCCAAAAATTCCACAAAATTCTTGCAAAATCACGCTTATGTCATGGGCAATACCAAAATATTCATAAACTATCCAAAGAGCAAGTTGGGCAAGGTTCCCACAATTTCAAAAATTCACCAAAAGAATAAAAAAATGGCCAAACATAATTAAAATACCAAAAACAAATAAAAAATTGGGGGGGGGGGGGGGGGTGGGCCCC
>MNCI01014546.1:101832-196634 GCA_015680685.1 Gnetum montanum
CTTTATTTTGGGGAGGGTCGGAAGTTTCCAAATAAGTTGGAAGAGAGGGATCCAAAATGTTTCTGACTCTTGTTTGTGCCAATACTTATTGCAACGTTGAATGACTTCAGATGGGTCATGCATGAGATGAAAGGGGACAAATGGCCGATAGGGCAAGAGTTTAACCCCATTAAGCCATTGAAGGCCATGAAAAAGGCTTTGCACTATAACATCCAAATGCTAGTGACCATGAAGAAAAGAGTAAATCTGAACTAGGCAATGGTTCATTGCAGCCGACTCCCCATACAAAGTGTTAAACTCGACCCCTGAAATCCAACGACTAGCCAGCCTAAGACAATTGAAGGAAATGACACCCTTTCGATACCACGAGGTAGCCACCTTAGCATTTGTGATAGCAAGGGGAGCGGGCGACAGAGGTAACCACCACGGACACACTTTAGAGAGTATAGTAGGGTTGATTTTAACGTTAGTCCAGTCAATGTGAGTGTGTAGAATTTGCCAGGCCCTCCAAATGCTTTTGAAAACATGAGATCCGGGAAGAATGATAGTATGGGGGGAAAGGATCCAATTGACGAAATGGATGCCTTTCCAGAAGGGCTTATTTTTAGGAAATGCTTGATGAAGCCTTGATTGGAGGAGGGTCCCTATAATATTTGAGGCATCTAAATGTTGTACCAACCACTTAGCAACCAGGGTAATTCCTTGCTTATAAGAGTTCAAAAGGCCTAAGCCACCCTTATTCTTGGGGAGAGTAATATGGTAGAATCTCGACATAATAAGCAAAATCGTGGAAGAAGAGTAGAAAGCAGAGAGGAGGAATGAATATCCACAATAAATAAGATAGCCATATGAAAAGAAAATTAAAATTATCTTCCTTTCTTGAGTTGGTAGAGCTCTCAAAATTCTTTTAGTGTCTTCCTTTTCTACTTAATGCTTTCAAATTGTCTTTACTATGCTTGACTTGTTGCACTTGGAACCCTTCTACAAACTACAACATGATGTATCTAAGGCCTAAATTTATTTATAAGGGGTAGAATGGAAGAAACTAGGCTTAAATAGGCTTCAAAATGAATAAGAAAGCAAAAAACATATTTCTAGAAGAATGTGATAGAATGAGGTTTTGAAAAACGATGGTTGATGCAGAAAATAACTATAGAAAACCAACGATAGGTGAGGCGGGAAGAAAAATCATGATACATAATGTATATCATATACTTTAAAAGAAAATGTGTTATGCACGTCAACATGCTTAAATTTGATGTTTGATCTTTTTTCTTTTTTCGTTTAAAAATAATTTTTTATTTTTAATTTATTTTCATAAAAAACCCATTTTCATAAGTTCATTATTATTTTTGTCTTCTCTAACTAATACCTCAATTTTTAAGTACTCATAACATGCATAGGACTTCAAATCAAATTCCATTGAATCTACAAGATTCTTATCAAGTGTTTTACCTAGGCATTACTTATTATGGTTGCCTAGTTTAAATGTCAAAACTTTTTCAATATTTAACATAATTAGAAATTGTGATATCTTGAGAATTGTAAGTCAAATTCTAATGAACCAAGGGTCAAAATCTTGGTTTTCAAAAGAAATTAGTAAGGTACATTTTAGGCAAGACATTATCCTAAGGTACTTCCTTAACAAAGTTCATTTATGCAATATTTAATTATAATTAAAAATGAACTACAAATCCTAGTTTAATAACAAAAGGTAATAAAGGATATGGTTTGGGTAGGGTTAGGGTCCATATTTTATCCATGAACAAAGTATTATATAGGCACATGTACATAATAAAATGGTAATAAAATAAAAAGATGCATGGGTAAATGTACATAAGAAAGCATAAATGTGCATAAAGAAATAAATATGCATACCCAAATACTTGTAAAGGTATGATAATTGACAAAAGAAAAACCTCCTAGGGTAATTGGATTTTAACATTTAATCATAAAATATAAAGTAAACCAATGACTAAGCTCCAACAATAGTAGAATAAAGGATATAAAACTTTAACAAAACATCATAGCAAGCATATTGCATTCACTAATGGTTTTTCCTTGAATTAAAAGAGTGACCTTTGTGAGTTTACTTGTAAAAATAAGTAGACAAGTTGAAAATAAAATTGAATATTAATCATTATGTTTTTTTGTTACTACAAATTCTAAATGAATTAAATCTATTTCTAATTAACATAACTACATATGCCTATAGGTAGTTAAACATGAGATCACAAGTCATTATCTTCCCACTTGGACTAGTAGTGGTTCTATTTGTGTTTGATTTATTCTAACATAAAGTGTATGATTTTGATGTTCTTTTACATTGAATAAAACTAAGTAAAAATATAGATTTACATCAAAACTAAGTAATTTTGTAACTCCAAGTTATCGGTTCAATTCTAGTGGGTAATTTTAAGTTACAAACTTATAACTTTATTGTATGTCTTCAAGTCAATATTAAAAGAAAAAAATGTTTCAAGTTCCAACACCTTGTTTAAAATTCATTGCCATGTACAATGCTCTAACTTATAGTAATTTTGAGAGAATTATATATCCAAATATCTATATGTATCCATGATCTTAGGTTATCTATTATTTTATTGAAAAATATAATTTGTTGTTGCATCCACAAATTTATACGTTGTTTTAACAATCATCTTTGTTCTTGCATATTCAAGAGATCATTGTGTTGTATAACTTACATATCAATCTACTTTAATGCACCTTTTATGGACCATCATTTCTTAAATCAACTTTGGAACTTGGAATATTTTGTTGATAGTTTGTAAAAAATGTTACATTTCATCACAACCCATTATGAACTTGTACGAAGGTTTTTAGAATTATAACTAATGAGTGGCGAGGTAGCCCTCTAGTTCAGAATTTGCGACTTCTAGCTTCTGCAACGTTTTCTTGTGCTCTACAAATTTTTCTTCATATTTGGTGTAGGTGGCAACTACCTGCTTCTCGAGCTCTGTTCTCGGGTGTCCTGCTGTCAACATGGCTAGATTGGCACACCACAAGTTTGCCAATTCCATGTACTTTGTGAGATCTTGAATCTGCAAGTCCCGCCTTTTAAGCTCTACTTAGTGGAAAAATGCATATGTGTCCAATATGGCCCGCCAATCAGTGTGTTGATCACTGAAAGTGTTGATGTGGACCTTGGCCATATGGATCTCCTTCTTGATGACTTGCTTATACATCCCCACTGATGAGTGGCGAGGTACCCCTACACTCAACCATACGAATACGAGCATCTCACGTGCGATCCGGTCGAACTCCAAGGACTAAGTGCTTACGCACCTTATGGAACACTTAAGGTTAATCAACTGTTGTCTTCCCAAACTTACTTGTATTTTCACAGTTATATGGTTAGGTAAGTTTGAGGTATGTGATTTTTATATCTTTTCTCTTTTTAACGCCTATGCTAATGAGGAAAGGTGAAGAGACTAAGTTACTAACTTATATTAACTAAGTTCTAATTGCCCTAGCACCAGTATATGTTCCCACTTGCTGCACACACCCTGAACCAGTGCAACGCTGCTGGGATTACCAAACGCTACTCATTACTAGGTTACCAAGCGTTACACATGTGCTCAAAGCGGTCGTACTAAATGCACTTAACTAGGGGAGTTGAGGGTTGAGAGAGATTTAATTATCTAGGAAAGAAATTAAACATTTAACAGTAATTAAATCCTATTTAGCTTAGTCCATGTGCTGCAAGGTTTATCAGAAAGTTCATCTTTATTTCCGTACACAAATGTGTGCTCAGGTACAATTTGCTCGAATAAAGATCCATTCACTTTGAGACTGCTACTGCAGGCACATGTAAATTATTCTAACTCTGGAATGGAAAAACTGCTATAGTTTGGCTAAGGTCTAGATCTAGATGGAGAAACAAGGGAAAGCCGCCTCTTATTTCTAGAACTGGTGACAGGATGTGATATCGCGTACGCGATATCTCAGGGGCCGATGCTATATCACAGCTCATCATACCCCCATGACTGAATGAAAACTTATCCTCGAGTTCCTTACAAAATATTGGGAAGGTATGGGATTATTGACTTGAATGATGCTACTGGTGAACGGGGTGACATGTGAATGGATCATCATTACAATACATGGAAAAAATTAGTGTTCATGACAACAAGAGTGAATACTATACACATTTGACATCCAGCCTTATTTGGTAGTTGAGAGAAAAGAAGAGAGAGAGAGAGAAAGAGAGAAAAGAAGAAGTCTGTTGCTGCCAACGCCAAGATTATGCCTTTCGTTGTCCATCCATAAGTGCATCATCAATCTTGTTCCTTGCATAACGTCTTCAGCACCAATCCATTCCAAGTGTTCCCTCCAGATCCAATCCATTGGTGTATGATTGCCATCTGCACATACAACATAGTCTTATATTAGCAAGGGTAAATGAATCACAATGTAGTTAATACCTTGCCTCAATGTAAGGTCCATTAGCTGAGTTGTGATATGGCCAATGCATATCTGGAGATATAATACTGGTGACTACCCGAAGTGTAGGGGTTAGGAGAAAATCAAAAAAATTGGACCAGGACCCCCATGACTGAGAGCGAACCTCCGGTAGTGAGAGAATGGAAAAATATAAGGAATAAGAGAGATGGAGAAAAAGAAACAATGGCAATGCCAATAAAATGGATGTCAAAGATGGAGATGAACAAAATAAATGGTGATTGCTAAAATGTTTAAGGGAAAGAAATTAACAGATGCACCAAACAGGAATGCTAGTGGATCCTCCCCAAAGTAGGCTCATGCCCTTAATGCCCTGACAATCCCATATTCAAAGAGTCCATGGGCCCTAGAAATGTCATTTGGAAGCAAGAGTTAAATTCTTAACCACAAAATTTTACCAAAAAGAAAACAATGGATCAACCAAAATACAGACTATTGATACAACTGACAATGAGGTGAAAAATGGAGAAGAAAGAATGGGAAGAAGAGAATGGAATGGAATCTCAAGAACAAGGTGGTGTACAACCCCTTGTGTATTTCATGGTTAATGTGACTCCGTAGATCTCATTCCAAATCTAGCCTCAAACAAACCACATCTAGTGACTTCGCATTAATACATTCTGCCAATCCATCCACTTGAAGTAACAAGAATGCTTCCACCAAAGAGTTACCACCATTCCGACAAAACAAAAAAGGAGAAAGTAGGAAGCGAGAAGGGCCTTAGTTAGAGGGAACATGTTTATTTAGTTCCATAACCAGTGCTTATAGCCCAGATGATTATTTCGTCTACGGGGGAATGCTTTGAATTCTCACTGTTTTTTTTTTTTTTTTGTGTAAGAACCACACCATGCAAAGACTTTGTTATTTTTATTAGCTCAGCTTTCCGATAATGGAGCAACGTCGAAATGGTAAGGAAAACTCAAGAAGAAAACATTCAAGAACCCAAGAGAATGGCCAACACAAATGCATCAAATCCCCTTGAAGTCACACCCTTTTCAACCCTTGAGTCCTTCCGTAGTTTGAGAAATGCTCAGTCACCGATTCGTTGATAGTTCTTATTATTAAGAAAGGGACTGTACATTTTCAAGGCAAGAGAGATCATAGAATTTCATGGATGCATGGATGACATGGACTCATTGCCTATTATATCAAAAGAACCATACCAAAGTATCAACATCATAACTTAAAGGTAAAAACCAAACATTAGCAATCAATGGAATACAGTTCATACCATATTTAGGAGCACTTATTAGGTGACAAACTTAACAAAATGAATAAACACACAAATAAACCAAGAAGTATGAATGATGTTGTAAAACAAAAATAAGAAAAGTTAAATAAATTTGTAAAACAAAAACTTAAAAAGAACTAAGGGCCTTGATTGATCAGCATAGGTGGCCATCTCCCCCATGACTGAATTGAAAGAGAGAGATCCAAAATAATGAGCATTTGTTTGAATTTTTTAGAAGTGTCCAACTTCTCCCAATTGATGTTTTCAGGTTAAGGGTTGGAAGTTGGCGATGCTCCAGCTCCAGTGTATCAATGCTTTCGATGTGAGTGTAATTTGTTCCCCCAATTAGCTCCATGCATGTTGGTAAGTTGCTCTTTGGATCAGCTATCAACCATGGGGTGTCTTTTTGTTATGTGGTTGCTACATACAAGCACTTTTGTATGTTAATTTCTTGTGCACACCGGTTACATGCAGGCAATGTTGAGCATTCCTGTACGCAATCACACCTTGTATCGCTGTATGTGATGCATGGAACCTTCTTCCTCTCGATCTTCCCAAAGGTGTTTTTCTTAGATATTTTTAGGGAAAGATTGGAGATTCCTAGGCATGTGTTTATTGTACTTGTCCATGTCCTTCCCATTATTATTGGGAAGTCCCCTTTATCATTGTTTACTTGTATCACTAGGAAATCAACAGGGTATGACCAACCACACATAGTGGTAACAGTGTCCTCCACCAGTCCCAGGGGAACAGTGATGGACTGGTCAGCCAGCTCTAAGAGAATGTTGCTCTTTTTTAGTGGGGGCAGGTTCCAGGCTTTATACATCTCCTGTGATATTAAGTTGACTCCAGAACCTGAGTCTAGAAGAGCTTTACGTGGTTCATTCCCAGCAACTTGGAGATAAATTAAGGGACCTTCAGGATCAGAGAATTTCCTGGGAAGGTGGCCCTCCTTGATCCAGTCAATGATAGTATGTGTTAACATAACCATGTGTGTTGAGCTCTATTTTTGATTTGAAGCCTTATTTGATGAAGAAGCGTTCATAGGTTCAATCGCTTGTGGTTGTGAAAGCTTGTTTGGACTGATGGTTCTGAAAAAATGTCTTCTCTTTGTATGGTTGTCAGAACCAGCAGTGGGTTGAAGGTTTACAGCTCTCATAGCATTGCATTGCTGCAGTTGAGTGGGGAGTTCCCCTTACATTGTTGGAGTGGATGGTATGGATCTATCGGTGTGAGAGTGGCAGATGGATTTGGAGGATGGTATGTATGTGGTGTATCTCTCCCAGGAGAAGGAGTCCTATAATACTCCTGAGCTTGGTAGTGACGTTGTGGTGTAACGTGACCAATAGAGTCACTTAGAGAGATTGGTTGTTGCATGTAATAGCCATATGGATCCAGTTGCCTGTAAGGGTATTGTTGCCTTGGCGGTGGCATCCCCCATGACTATGGGTATTACCACTACTGGTGTTGCTCAATAGGTTGTGACAGAGTTCCACTTGGATAATACGTTAATGGTTGGTGGAATTGCCTCGGGTTACCTTGGGGATAAGGTAACCTTCGGGGTGCTTACCGTTTGTTAAGTCATGGGTTAAGTGCATACACCCCAGACTCTTGCAGATGTGAGATTATTGGACAACATCCCTTAGGATGGTCATATTGGCATATCTCACATCCACCGTCATTGTCTGTGTTAGAATCCACAACCTCTTTGGTGATATCAATTTTACCCTTACCTTTATTACGTGCATTGACCACTTCTCTCTTCTTCTTTTTATCATAGTCACTACCTCGCTCCTTAGACTCCTCTACGATTTTAAGAACAGTTTCGAATCTACTGTCTAAGGAGTCCCACATTTTTTCTACCTTTTCTGATACTTCTATTGTTAATTTTTGCAACGGAAAAGTTTTCCTATGCACCAGCTCTTCAAGTGATGACTCTTCCTCCTCCTCACAGAATCTCACTTCCCTTTTTCAGAGGGAAGGATCGTGGTTGTACTCTTCCGCACTTTCTCTCTCACGTAGCTCTCCTTCTTCCTTAGCTAATTGCTCCAGCAATCTATGGATCTTATGGAACCTAAGCTCTGATAATCTTCCTTGGGCATACGTTCCAAGGGTTCTCCTGGTTTCATGCCTAAGTCCATCTATGAGATGGCGTAGTTGATCCTGCTGCGAGTAACCATGGCCTGGGCAACAATGTAATAGTGCATAATAATGGCCCATGGCAGCATCCAAGGATTCATGATTTCCCTACTTCCATCCTTGGATTTTTTTTCACGGGTTGGACACTCGGGAGTACGTCTGATACTTGTCATTAAACAGTTCTAGCATCGTACTCCACCTCCTAATGGTTTCCAATTCTAAGGACCGATACCAGCTTTCTGCTTCCTTTACTAGTGTCTTTGGGAATAATTTTAATTTTTGCCACTCGTTCTCTATGTTCTGCAAGGCACATGCATCGTGAAATGCTTGTAAGTGGTTTCGAGGATCAGCATTGTATCCCCCCTCAAATCGTGGGATGTTATTCATGTCTAACCTCTTGATCCTACTATCTTTTTGATGCCTTGTAGGAATTCTTACAGCCTCCGTGATGTCTAACATGCTTTGCGTTGCAAGTAGGGGTTCTTCGTTGTCATTTCATTCATAGCATCTATGATGTCTACGCGGTTCCCTACTCTCCCTTCTTTCATGCCTTGATTCTTTCGAGTGCCCTCGTCCTCTTTCTCAACTCTCTCATTGAGGTTTCTCACTATGTTTACCCTTATCCTCACGGTTAGGCTCCTTATGACTGTGTCCTAACACTGAAGGAGAGGGTGAATGCCTTGATGAAGGGGAAGAAGAAGGAGAACCATCGCCATGATGATGTTTCCTACCTTCTCTTCAATGGTCTCAGCCCCAATCGTGACGACAATCAGAATGCCTGCCCTTATCATGTGTTTGTGTTCCCTCATTGAACACTTGGTGTTCGTGGGGATCAAAACTAGGGTTGTGAATTGTGGAGTGAAGGTTCTAATAGACCACCTCCTCACCATTGTTAGGAGGGGGAACATCATTTTGTGGGGAACCTGTTGAAATCGGTTCACCACCCTCAATTTCGCTTAAGACGGATGGAGCGTTATGGGGTCTTTTACCCTTCAATGATGTATAGTATCTCTCCTGTTGCAAATCCCATTGACGTTGCGCTTCTATGGGATGGTAGTCCCTTGCGTTATAATTGCATGCAACATAATCAACATATAATTGTGACATGCCTATTCTTGCAAGGGCACGAAGGAGCATGTTGGGGGTTGCTCTGTCTGGAGGCAACACTATGTTACCCTCCAAGTCTCTCCAACGCAATTGTTCATCTTGATGGGAGACAAAGGTAAAGTCAGGTATGTATTCATCATGATGAATATATACCACATTGAATTGTTGAGGAACTGGCGGTTCTTGGTTATGTGTGTTGTGCTGCCGACTGTCTCTTGTGTTGTTCCTAGGTAGTGAAGTGCTTTTGTGTGAAGAAGAAGACATTTTTGTCTTATTCAATGTGCTATTTACCGTTATCTTATTTTTCTCTTGATTAACCCTAAGGGTTCATTTAAGCTTCCCAACGATGTGGATGATTTCATGTGTTCTACGTAGCACACAAACAACTAAGCCCCTGACAACGGTGCTAATGATGAGTGGCGAGGTACCCTACACTCAACCATACGAATATGAGCATCTCACGCGTGATCCGGTCAAACTCCAAGGACTAAGTGCTTACGCGCCTTATGGAACACTTAAGGTTAATCAATCGTTGTCTTCCCAAACTTACCTGTATTTTCACGATTGTATGGTTAGGTAAGTTTGAGGTATGTGATTTTTATATCTTTTTTTTTACGCCTCTGCTAATGGGGAAGGGTGAAGAGATTAAGTTACTAACTTATATTAACTAAGTTCTAATTTCCCTAGTACCAGTATCCGTTCCCACTTGCCGCACACACCTTGAACCAGTGCAACACTGCTAGGATTACCAAACGCTACTTGTTACTAGGTTACCAAGTGTTACACACGTGCTCTAAGCGGTCATACTGAATGCACTTAACTAGGAGAGATGAGGGTTGAGAGAGATTTAATTATCTAGGAAAGCAATTAAACATTTAACAATAATTAAATCCTATTTAGCTTAGTCTGTATGCTGCAAAGTTTATCATAAAGTTCATCTTTATTTCGGTACACAAATGTGTGCTCAGGTACAATTTGCTTGAATAAAGATCCGTTCACTTTGAGACTCCTACTGCGGGCACATGGAAATTATTCTAACTCTGGAATGGAAAAACTGCTATAGTTTGGCTAAGGTCTAGATCTAGATGGAGAAACAAGGAAAAGCTGCCTCTTATTTATAGAACTGGCGATGGGCTACGATATCGTGTACGTGATATCGTAGGGGCCGACGCGATATCGCGGATGCAATATCACATACACGATATCGCAGCTCATCACCCATCTAATCTCTGAAATTCTCCTTTAACTTTTCATGCAGCTTGGCCTCATTTTTCCACGCGCTTATTTCAATGGCTATCTTCTATTGGATTGCACGTACCTCCTCCATTGAGAGGGTTCGATTCTCTCTGGCCAAATGGTTCATGTCTTGGTTAACCTTGACTAACTGTTCTCGTAATTGCTGAAAGTTTTCTTCGAGAATATTCTTTTGTTTCTCCACAGCGATCAACCGAAGATTGTTAACAACAAGCTATTTATTCTCTTTTTTTAAGGCTCTGAGTGCCTTGGTGTGTGCGTAGGTTTGCGCTTGTGTCTTGGAGGCATCCCAATTGGCCTTCTCCTTCTCCTCCACCACTCTTTTATTATTTGTCAGTAGCTTATTAAGGTACTCCATCCTGAAAGTGTCCAGCTGGTCTGCAGGAACAAACTGAGATGGGTCCCATTGTGCAGCTTGCAAGGTAACAAGCCTCTCTTAAAGTCTTGCCAACTTTACTTCTGTATGCTTGGCCTTGGTCTCTACCATGACTAGCTTTCCTTTGGTGGAGATGAGGTCTGATTGTGCTACTGTGACATCTTATGGGATGTCAAACAAGGATGTCATTACTTGTCCTTTCTATAGCAATTGATCAAGGACATCTTTGTGCTTTGTAGGAGTCATTGAGGGATCAGCTAGAATTTGAGCATCTCATGCTTCTGTGAAATCTATTGGTGGCACAACAGGGATGTTGAAAGATTCTTTGATGTGGTCCATGACCACTTCTATGGCTCCTGCTATATCTTGGTGTTGCATGACCACCACTGTGGCCCCTTCACCTGTTTCCAATTGCACCTGGAAAGACGTAGCGTTCCCTAAAATATATTGTGACCAATGGGTCTCCTCTCCTCCTGTTTGAATGGACACCTCACCCTGTGTGAAATCAATAGAAACTATGGGCCGTATGGTGTTGTCAATGATGCAGAAGATATTAGCATCATCATGACTTCCCCAACTGACCGTCTTAGCGATGGCCCTGAGATGGCTCATCAACAGTCTATAATCCTGTGGCAGTGGTGGCGATTGGTCTTGCTGGCTCGTGCTAGGTCTTGCTTGTTGTTAACTGGGCCTTGTGCTTAGGAGTTGGCTAGGCCTTGCAGTTTGAGTTGTAGTGGGCCCCATCGGTTGTTCTTGCCCTGGCTCTAGTGTCTCACTAGCACTCTTCCTTGGGGCTAGTGGCTTCAGCAGTTCCACAAACGAAGCATTTTGGGCTCTTCTGGGAACATCATTGGTGTACCCTAGAATACCAGCACATTTGCATAGCTTCTTGATGAGCCAAGGGAAGGGCAACGTGAACTTCCCTATCTTGCATTCTTCAAACTGCCTCAAGATCTCCATGAGATACAGATGAGGAAGGTTAGCATTAACCTTTCCCATCAATATCGTACTTCCTTCTGCTGCATATGTTGAAATTCTGTTTAATCCTCTTGTGGGGAAGATGTGATAAGTATCAATCTTGAAGTATATCCTTTCTTCTAGCTTTAACTCTCCATATGTCTTATCTTCTCTGTCGTACGTCCTCTTCAACCAAATCTTTCAAGCATTAGCATCGGAGTAAGTGGGTAGGTGAGCAACTTTTGGCCTTGTATTCGAAAGGTTTAACACTTCTGAAATGGCTTTGGTAGAAAAATCTATAGATACACCACCAATATCAACTGTGGTGCCTTCTTCCTTATTATGCCAAAATTAGTACATTTCTCCTAAGTACCAAGCACCACTTTCAGAGAGGATAGGCCATAATGGGAACCCTTTGAGTTGGTCCCTAACAACCTCAAGAGCGAATTCTGTGAAAGGTTCGAAGTTTAATTCCACGATCACAACTTCCGATGTGGACCTTTCTTAGATAGCCTGGACACGCTTTGGGGACAATGTGAGGTGTTGTCCCTATTCAGGTGCTTCAATAGCTCCTCCTTTCGCCTGTCTCGACTGCACAGTAGTAGGAGTCTCTTGATGGATGCTAAATGATTATGCCTCCCGCTCTGCACGTTGCTTGGGAGATGCTTGTCCTTTGCCTCTCCTAGGTCATTTGGACATACCTTAAGAGGGTCCTTCTTATTGTCTATGTTTAGGGGCCATCTACAATCACACAGGGTCAACCATTATTAAGGTTGTTTACAAAATTTAAATTACACCTTACTTCTTCCTTAATGAATTTGTTTCTTATTTTGTGTGATTCAGAGTTAGAAAATTTTGTGGTAATGTCCCCTAAAAGTTTTAATATTGGGTCCTGTTTGATTAGATGGCTTCAAAATTTTAATTTTCTAGTATCGGTAAGGAGATAAGATTATTTTTTGGTAACATGTTTATTATTTTTATAATCAATTACCCTTTATAGTATCCTTTAGACGATGATGAATTTCAAAAAATTTATACACAATTTGGAGTGTACGCCTCTCCCATGATTAAGCTAAACACTCCTGGTTCACGTAAGTTCGAATGGAATGAAAATTGGAGTGCTAGCAGGTGAGTTATGGTTAGTAGACCAAGAGGTGCACAAGTCGCAAGTCATAGAAGAAAATTTGAAAAAATTCCCCCACGTGAACAGTTGAGAATGATGTTGATGTGGAAGGGGGGGATCCATATATATAGTTTTTGAGGACACGATATCACGTACACGATAGTGCGGCCCCAATATCGCATCCAACCCGATATCGAGGACCCGATATCGCAACCCAACGAAAATAGGGTACGTAGGAAAATTGATAAATTTTTGAAATTCTAAACTCAAAAATGAAGGACTTGAGGTCGGTGTAAAAGGTCCAGGGTAATGTGAAATAGACCAGAAGGCATAAAAAAGTATAATTGTGTAGAAGCTGACAATGAAATATATGAATTGGATGAGGAGAAAGGACATGTTTCGATACAGAGGAACGTTTGAATTAGAAGGATGAGGAGGGAAAGGACAATGTTGGTAATGAAATTCTCGGAGGGTATAAAATAATGTGATGGTACAAATTACAAAAGTCACATAAGTGGGTCCTTCCCAAAGCAAGTTCCAACCTATAATGCCCTTGCGTAACCACACCTTAAAATGTCCGTAGGCACTAGAAGGGTTAAATGTAATCTACACCCATTTCACAAAACACAAACACATAAATACTACTCTGATGAGGTATAAATTCAATGCTACATAAGTCACGAGTCCCAATTACATGAACAGCGAGATGGGACGAATTGTAGAAGGGATTGCAAAGAGTGGGACATGAGGTAACTGACTCAGGGCACAATGAATCCTCAATGTAAGGCATGATTAATGTGTCATTAACCTGTCACTCAAAAATCAGGACCAAGTCCATTCCTCTGATCAATGACATCGCATTGTTTCATCCTAATGATAAACAATAATGAGAGCATCATGACGGCAAGTCGTACGATCACTTGGCATTTCGTACAAGGGAGGAGTGGTTCTTACTTTGTGGTACCTTTTTTTTTATGAAATGCTTAATCCAGAGAAGCCACCTACCTTCAGGCATGGATGCATGTCTTTCCAGTGGGACCCCCTAGAATGGCATTGGGTTTCTTTATTGAGTGCCTTTTTATTACTCTTACTCCAATTGTCTGTTAGATCTACAAGGATCTTAGTACAACCTGGCTGCATGATGGCTTCCACAAACGTCACCAAAGAGAATCCACAAGTTCCCTTGATGTCACACCCTAGCCATTCCTGCTTAGTCCATCCTTCTTCGCTCTGGGTATAATGAATACAAAATTACTTTAAGTTTTAATGATTAGGAATCATTGTACCCAGGGTAGAACCTCTTATTAATAGAATGTGTGGATGGATGTTGTGGGCTCACTGTTCAAATAATTAGTCATCTGAGACTTGGTAGCATAGAACAACACCTCAACCAATGAGTCACATGAGTGTTTTATTCGTAGATGAGATTACTCATAAAAATACAAAAAGACAAAACAATAAATTGAAAGATGAAAAACTAGAAAACAAAAAATTGTAAAATTAAAGAAAAGGAAAACATTTATTAATTTTGTTGTTGTTAGAATGGGAGATACCCCCCATAACTAAATGGTTGAGCAAAGTTAGAATTAATAAATGGAGGGTTAGGATCCTTACATGTTGGAAATATTGGGACCCAGTCATACTTACCCCATTGGGGTTCACACACTTGATTAGAGTTGACATAGTGGGGCAAGTTATAAGATGTGGTTAATTTATAAGGAGTTGACCCACTATGGTACTTATGACCATAAGATGGTATGCAAGGATCAACATGTCTCCCCATGTGGCTATATTCATTAGGTTGCATGGTTGTTGGAGTATTGAGTGGTGGCCCTGATAAGGTAACATGAGGCATTGGCTTCAAAGAGGAAGATGCACCACAGTGTTGGACTTGTGCTGAGTTGGTAGATGCAATGGTTTCTGAATTGTGGTGTCCCTTTCTATAGCCATGTCTAAAGAAGGGATGCCTATGATGTTGTGGAGGATTCCCACTGCTATTGACAGTAGAAGCACAAGTAACGTTCATGGGTTGATGCTGTGGTGCAAATCCTTCAGGTACAATTGGTGGCAATGTAGAAGGAAGTGAAGGATGAGAATTTTGAAATTAAGGATAAGTGTAAGGTACCCAAGGTGGCGATCTTGTTGGTGAGGATACGGGTTGATAGTATTGAGGAGAATAATAATAATGTGACGAGATAGAGGATATTGACCCAGTTGGGAAAACAGGGTGTTGAACTTGATAAGCACTTTGGTTCGGATGGTATGAAGGGTGTAACTAGTTTGGGGATGGCCTTCCCCATGACTGGGATTATTGCCACTGTGATTGAACACAGTATTTCTGCATGAACTCTGGATGTAACATTCTTCCCCAATGCTCATATAAATGTGACAAGATTGGGCATTGCCCCTTGGGGTAATTGTACAGGCAAATGTTACATTGATACGTATGATTGGTAGTTAAGTTCTTATTCTCTTCAACCCTTCTTTCTGATTGTCTAAAGGTGTTTTGTACTATTTCTTGGGTTGTCATAATTCTACCTCTAATAGTGTTCGCATATTCTCCACATTTTTCATGCATCCATTCCATCATCTTATTGATCTTTGCCTCAATTTCATCTAATGATTGTAGTACTGGCAAAGATGGTTCTTCCTCCTTAGGGTGAGTTGATTTATCCTCTTCATAATCATGGGCCCTTGTTGATTTTTGGGCCTATTGAGATTTTTTAGCATTCTCCCATTTAGCCATTTCTCCTTCTTCTTTTACTACTCGCTTGATAAGCTTTTGAAATTGATGGGTTCGTAGCTCATATAGTTGACCTTGGGTGTACATCCCTAGGATCTCCCTTGTTTCATTACAAAGCCCATCTATGATATGGTACATTAGCCTTTCCTCAAATAACCCAAGGCCTGGGCAGTTGTTTAACAGTGTATAATATATTTCTAAGGCCATGTCCAAGGGTTCATGTTGCACTTGTTTCCACTCTTGGATTTGTCTCCTCAAGGCTGACACTCTCGCATAAGTTTGATATCTTTCATTAAATAGTTCCACCATTGTCGACCAACGTCGAATTGATTTTGGTTTTAACGACCTATACCATACTTTTGCTTGGCCAATGAGTGTCGTAGGAAAGAGCTTAAGTTTTTGCCATCCATTATCAATGTTATTCCATATACAAGCATCATGGAAGGCTTGTAGATGGTGTTGCAGATCTAAATTGTAGCCTCTTGAAAACTTAGGAAAGTTGTTTAAGTCAAGCCTGGGTAGACGGCTTTCCTTACGATGCCTGCGGAATATTCAAACAACCTTTTGTATTTTTGTTAGGCTTGTAGTGGCTAGTAGGGGTTCATCATCACTAGGTATGTTATGCATTTGTGAGTTGGGACGATGTTGTTTACGTTTATGCTCATAGGAAACCCCTACATCAGATTGGGTACTCCAAACTTCATCTTCAGCGTTATATAATTCATTGGTTCTCCAATGAATTGCCTTACTAGTTGTTGCATTATCATAGTCTTGTGAGAGAGACATTGTTGTGAATCGTGTGTGACTTAATTGAATTTAATTTAATCTCTTTTCTAAAGGATATATCGTTAATACTTGTTACAATGATCTTGTATGATATAACTAATCTAGATAACTAGCACCATCCCTAGCAACGGCGCCAATGATGAGTGGTGAGGTACCCCTACACTCAACCATACGAATACGAACGTTTCACGCACAATTCGGTTGAACTCCACAGACGAGCTAGTTGTGGTATCAAGATAGTTACTCGTTGATCGCAGTCTGCTGTCTTCCCACCTAGACTAGTATATGCTTTGTCACGTATGGTTTAGTCCAAAGTGAGGTGTATGATGTGGTTTCTAACCTAGTGCTACTCCTAGAGGCAATGGAAAATAACTTTAATTAAGCTAGGAGGAAAAGAGAGAGAGAGAGTTAAGCTAATAGGAAGTGGGAGAGAGAATCTAAGCTAGCCTAAGTGCGATGAGCATCCGTTCCTTAATCATCCATCACATCTTGGACCTCGTGCACGACTACCACTAGGATTACCAAGCACATGGCCTAGGTATGCTACTAGGATACCAAGTAGTCACACTTGAATGCTCGTGATTAAGTTGTACTCATTCTGCGTTTAAGGAGTTTAGGGTGAAGAGACATTAACTATGAAAGCAATAAATAACAATAACAATTAAATAATGAAACTAAGTGAATGCTGCAATGATGAAGTAATCTTGATCTTTATTTTCGATCATGTGTGTGTCCAAGTACGTCACACTCGAATAAAGGTGTCATACAATTACAATCATCACACTGCAGGCATGCACTAGGGGAAAGGGTTGAGAAGAACTAAAAATGAACTAACTTCTATCTACTGGAAACTAACTAAAAAACTAACCAACTCCCTGACTCCTTGTGCCTACATGTGTATTTATAGGCCTGCACAAGAGTCACGATATTGTGTATCCGATATCATTTCTTAGGTCGCGATATCGCGTACCCGATATTGGGGGTCAGATATCGAAGCCTATTGAATCATGATTCATCAATAACTTTGACTACATGTATCCATAGGCTATATAACTAACACAATGCTTTGGTAGAACCTAAGTAGAAACATAATGTTGCCTCCAACACAATTCACATCCATAAAGTTTCACATTTAAAGCAAATGAAAGATGAATGTCTATGATCTTATTAATTTGTGTCCAAACTTATTAATTTTATGAATGAAGTTGAATTTGTGTTCCATGTTTCACTATGGACATTATGAACCTAATAAACTATTAGTATTGAGTATAGTATTCCATGTTTTTCTGCAATAGTATATTTCATAATGTCCATAAACTATTGCAAGCAAAATAATATACTCATAGTTGAGCTATGCTCTTGTTAACATAACATGTAGGCACAGCGTTAGAACAAAATCTACAACTATATATAATCCTAAGCCTTATGGCCATCAATGAGCTAAACAGATAATATCCATATTCAAAAAAGCAAAAGAACACATAGTTTATGGGGCCACAATGGCTCATATCGCAAGGAGTAATGAGTGTTAAACAATGTCAATGTGTCTTCATGGATGTTTTTCCACAAGTGAAAGTTGGCAAATGTTTTCAAAACACATTTATGGGGGGTTTAGGCACTTTGCAAGGACCATAAAGAACATTTCATAGCTTAAGTTCTTGCATTGTCATATTTAATATCTATATATTTTTTTAATGCATAGCATGAAGGTAATGGGTTGATTTTAAAAGCCACACACTTGTGAGGATCAACAATTACATTTGTACGTAAATAAGTTATCAATTTGAATTGTGTTCAGGACACTATTATGTTTTCATTAAAGTAGTCAAAATTACCATGATTGAGTGCATTGGTAACCCTCCAAACCCTTTAAAAATGGCCCATATAAATACATCTCGAGAGTGGAAAAAGGTTTGTACAGCCACCACATAGCTTACAACACAAGCATACCCTGGAAGGTCATGGGCCCAAACTGTACAAGAAAGGTTAGTAAAAAAACACGTATAGTACTCCCAAACCGTTAATGAAAACAAATAAGAATTAAACGGTCCCCCACACGCAAAATTTGAGGGCTTTTTCACGAAGAGAAACATGAATGTTCTGGAACGTGTTTGCTAAGCATCGGGGAGCCCTACACGACGAAGTTTCCGGAAGTTGTCGCCAAATTAGTTCTTCCTGTACATGCCTGTGCCGCCGTTTGAAATCGCTAATTAATTTTGCCGTTAAAAATGATATCTATAAATATATATGACGCAGGTAACGTTGTCCGTTAGATTTGCGAGGGGTCTGTTAAAAAGCAGAGCCAGCGAGGGTTTTGTGATTTCTGTGTTCAAATATTCTCTGCTCTGATCTCGTCGTCACGCTTCGCTTCATTTTCTCGGTTCTCCACACACTTTTCAATCAAATCTCGAAGCGCCTCGCTCATTCTCGGCAAAATGAGGTACTATTAAACTGTTTTTTGGCTGTTTGGGATTTTCCGAATTGATTAGTTCTGCGATTTGCTAGTCCTTTTATTGGATTGGATCTTGTACTTCGTGTTTGATCGTTTTGAATCTGCTCTATTCTTTTAGTTTTCGTTTGTTGCAAGTTTGTGTTCATTTAATGTCGCGAGTAGCAATGGTTTTATGTTCGTTTCATTCAATCGGTAATGGTATTTGACCTTTTTCACGCCATGAATTTCGGAAAATTATTTTTTCCCGGTTCTGTAGGGCAAGAATGTCTTTCTCAAAAACTCGGTTTCCAGGTAGGGTACATGATAAATTTCCAGGCAAGAACAGAGTTTTCTTTCTAAAACTTGAAGTGACTTGTACATTTTGGCGTTGGAATATGAAACTGGCATCGAAGAAGTCGTAGCGTTTTTCCATAGTAGATTTGCCTATTACTCAATCGGAGGATTTACCCTCTTAAGAGTCGGGAGATTTGCTTCTTACGTATATCTAATGCTCAAACATTTTTCCTACCTAGTTTACTGAAACAAAATGCTGTGTTTGTGTTTTCTATCCGTCATTGAATGGATCCCATTCCCTAAATTGTTTGTTTAATTTTTAGCCTTACATGCATTAGCTGCGACAGTGTAGTTTTTGTTTTTTCTTGTGTATAAAATCATCACCGTGTTCTGATTTTCAAAGCTCCTAAGTCATCACTTATTGGAGCGCCTTTTGTCTTTTCTTGATATAGAGTTTCATGCTATCGATCCATTTCGATCAAGCATTTTCCGAGGAATTTGGATAGGACCGAACAGCTGGCTTCTGTGTAGGTCTAGTACACAGACTGCATCCGACAATAGTTTTAGGCCAAACGTTATATCGTTTCATCATTATCCAATGTTTAATGGATTGAGACTTTTTTGGCCCTACATGTTTCTTTTCTCAATGTATATATGACTATTCAGACCCAGTTACGGCTTTGTTTGCCGGACATTGTCAAGTATTCAAAGGCCTACTGGATCATGGCCTCAATCAATCATTCAAATAAAGTGATATTGATGAATCGTTGAAATTGAATATTGCAGTCGTCATCCCGAAGTGAAATGGGCACAAAGATCCGACAAGCTGTACATCACCATTCTTCTTCCAGACTCGAAAAGCCCCAATGTTGAGCTGGAACCTGAAGGCAAACTAACATTCACGGCAACTGCTGGTGCTGCAGATGCTAAATATGAGCTTAATCTTGACTTCCATGACAAAGTGAATGCAGAGGTAAATGAGTTTTATTTATTATTTGTAAATGTGGTACATGCTGTTTTGTGCTTGTTTCCCATTTCGATTGTGACAACAGATTTACTGACTGGGTGAAAAATTGTCAATTTCATCTCTTGAGGCCAGCAAAGTCAATATTGGATTGAGAAACATTGTTTGTGTAGTCGAGAAGGCAGAGAAAGGTTGGTGGAAAAAGCTTCTGAAGGGTGAAGGAAAGGCACCCCAGTTTTTGAAAGTTGATTGGGATAAATGGGTCGATGAAGATGAAGAAGACGAGAAACGTAAGTATTGGAGGCAGCCTATATGATTCTGTTTATTTTATTTCCAAATTTTTGCCAGTGGTATTTCGTCTCATAGGATCATGGGAAGTTTCTTCTTCTTCTTCTTATTTTTTCGGTATCCAAGATTATGAAGTTTTATGTATTGTTTTTTGAGCAGCCGATATCGATTTCGGAGGCATGGACTTTTCGGTATGATGCATTCTCGATTCATAGTTAATCTACTATTTATACGGATTTGAATTGTCTGTGACTCTGTTCTGACTGCATTGAATTCCTGAAAATGTGCAGAGCATGGGTGGCATGGGTGGTATGGGCGGTTTGGGCGGTATGGATGGTATGGGTGGTATGGATGGTATGGATGACCTACCCGAGAGCGATGATGAAGGTTTGTACTGTTATCTATCATAATGTTTATAGTGGCTCTTTTCTGTATGTATTAAGGTTGGTTCCTAATAATTTGAGTTGTTAATGTTGGGATATATTAACAGATCAGGAACCACCAAAGGAAGCTTCTGATGACGCTGCTGCTGCACCGGATAAATCAGATATGGAGCTTGAGACACCTGGTGAAGAAGTAAAAGCCGGTGCTGAACCTAAATAGGATTCAAAGTGCATAGTGGGATAATTCTGTGTTCCTTTGTATCATTTTAGATTGTGAATTTTTTTAAATTGTAATCGGGGTTGTTATTTTTCCTCGAAATCATAAGGATTTTGCTGATGCTTATAAGGTTTATCTGGCCTAATTTAAGGATGGTTTTTGTCCAATCTTTGAATGCCGATAGATAGTAAGTTTGAACTTTTTTCAATAGAGTTTTTGTTTTCAGGAAAAAATGGTAAAAACAATATTGTAGGATAAATACTGGAATGCAGAAAGGTTTCTGTTTAAACTCGGACATAGAGTACTGGATGTCAAAGTTGAACTTGTTGAGGGTTGGTGAATTTAACTGTTAGCTTAAGATAGAAAGAAAGACAAGCTAGGTTGGATGTTAAGATTGAAAGAAAGACTGGTTGAGATGAAAGGCTAAATTGGAATAGAGGAATAAGTTTTCAATGTGCCTAATTGTTTGAAAAATTATGCCCAATGATGGTTTTGGAATGATCAACGAATGATATGATTTGTTAACCACTGTTTTATGAAATTGGCTTAGACTACGCTACAAGTAGGCTTCCCTTTTTCACAAACAAAGACAAGGATATTTGACATTGTTTGGCTGGACTATCTTGAAAATCAATAAGACAAGCTCTAATTAAAAGCCAAAAATCGGTAGATATAAGTAACAATTTGATACTAAAAAGTTTATCGGTGTAAATAGTTTATTATCTCTGATTATAGTTCTAATAAGGTTGTAAAATTGATAAGAATATCGAAAACAAAGAGCAAATGAGTATGTGCAAAATTGGCTTGATAATTTATGTGTAGATCAGAAAGAATATTTAGATAATTATTATAGATTAAAAGTAAAATTTTAAGTGGTAAAAATGTTTAATCATAACATTATCAAGAACATGTTGGATTTTAAGTGGAAATGTAAATGATAATTTTAGCTTTTGGATTTTGTATCTCTTTGCAAAATTTTTTTGGGCTATTAAAACAATTATAAAGAAATTTTTATTAAATAAAGTAAAGGTAAAGGGTAGGCTATTAAAACATTGTAGAAGATATTTTTATTAAATGAATCGGAGATAAAGGATCAAATGACACCTTGAGGCATTGTATAAGTATGACATTTCGAACTATGGCTTACTTCCATGGTAAGTCATTGTTAAATCCTTTGTCTACCTTAATGGTTAACCCATCATAGGTGGGATAAAGACATCAAGATGGAGATGAAGTAAATGTTCAAAACCTTATCCCATGTTGCTTTTGAAGTGTGACCTACTTTTCTTACAAGTTGAAGCCCTCTATCAATTTGTTACTTGAACTCAAAAGCTAATAAACTTAGGGCAATCCAAGTTTTTTGAATTGTTCATTGAAAGTACAAAAGAATAAGGCTAATATTTTTACGAGACACAAGAACTCAAGACATGGAATATCATAGGAGGAGATAAGCATGTTTGAAATTTGTTTAAACAATAAGTATTGTCAATGTTTTGGTCAAATGTAGAAGGAAAAGAAAAATTTTACATTAGAGGTAATTCATTAGATTGATCGGTTCATTATCTTACAACTTATATCTTGATTAAAGCTCACTATCTTATTATGCTTTGTTTGAGTTTGCATCATTGAAGGATTAGGGCAATCCAAATTTTTTGAAGTGTTCATTGAAAGTACAAAAGAATAAGGCTAATATTTTTACAAGACACAAGAACTCGGGACATGGAATATTAGAGGAGGAGATAAGCACATTTGAAAGTTGTTTAAACAATAAATATTGTCAATGTTATGGTCAAATGTAGAAGCAAAAGAAATATTTTACATTAGAGGTAATTCATTAGATTGATCGGTTCATTATCTTACAACTTATATCTTGATTAAAGCTCACTATCTTATTATTAGGCTTTGTTTGAGTTCACATTATTGAAGGATAGAAAGCAAGAGATGGATTCACCTACCAAGGAAATACAGCACACCTAGGTTATGTTGGTTCTAGAGCCATTTACAATGAGTAGCATGTTTTCTTAATTGCCATATGGTTGAGCATGCTATGCAAAAAATACACTATTATTGCCAAAACTTTATATAATTTATTTTCGTTGCATCCAGATATGGTTAGTCACTTTGTTAAGTCTATATTTGCTAATGTATTAATGATATAATAGATCCTTTGAGTCTATAGATGTAAGAAAATCTCCTCTCCAATTTTCAGATTCCACTTTCCAAAAATTGGATTAAGCTAATATAGTTAAAAATGAGGACAAGCAAATAGTAATCTCGACAATAGAAGGGTTTGAATACAACTAAAATGAAAATTTTATAAAATATCATGATTAAAAAAGAATAATCATTCAGAGGTTCAATGCTCATCCTATTGGCTAACTTGGATCCACAATGAATTTTTGTGGCATGTCTTGATTGATTGTGTGGTATTAAGTAGGGTCCTAGGAGAGTTTAGTAGATGAGAGAAAGCCTAACCTCTTTTTGAAGGGTTATGCCTATGGTTAAACCTATGCCTGCACCTTAAAAAAATAAAACAAAAATAAAAAGTTTACAGCACGATGATTAAACCTGCTACTTTATATAGTGCTTAATGTTAGGTTGTGAAAAAAAAACAACATGAACACCAAACCAATGTAGCAAAAATGGGAATACTTAGATAGATGCTAAATATAACAAGATAAGACAAATTGCACAATACAAATATCAAAAAATGAATTAGAATGGCTTCTATTACAAATAAGTTGATATAACATTTTAAATAATTTAGTTATCTTTAAGGAAGGTTATTATAAGTATGACTAGAAAGGTTGCCACATCATAGTTTTAGGAAGCTACCCAAAGGAAAACCATAAAAAGGCATGGAAAAAAACATTAAAAAAAGTGGAAAGAAACACAAATGTGATAAAATCACAAATATATAAAATTTTAGTTCTGAAGTAAATGGTAAAAGAGAGCTCATGTAATTAATCCTAAAATAAAGATAATGATGATGAATATTTTAAATAATAAAACTCAGCATAAGTAACTTTTATTATTTTTAAAATCTTGAATATTTTAATATTTCCTTAAACAAACATCTTTTTTCAAAAATCTAAGGTTAGCATTCACGAGTTCACTCAATTAGTGACCTAGGAGATGAGTTTGTTCTATAACCACCTCTCAATTTTGGAAGTTGAAATTTGAATAAATTGGAATCTGAAATTTTAATAGGCCTGATTACACTACACTACTTAAAAGATTGAACAACAATGATTCATAGATATACTTTAGAATTTGTGATTTTTGCTTTTCTTAACGATTTTATAAATCTTACATTTCAATGTGAGCACCATGGCTGTGCTTTATCTTTTAAAAGTTGTTTCAAGCAAGGTAGGCTTTTTTCTTCTCATGGGTCGTAAAAATTCGCAGGCATGGGAACAAATATACTTGACAGATCAAAATGATGAATACATTTTAAATTTTGTCAGATGACAAGATTCTTTTTAAATATAAAATGCATTTGGTTTTTAAACAGCTATAATTTTAAACCCTGGTCTCGTTACACTAACAAGCTTTAATACCTCGTTACAGAGTATACTGGAAATATCATAACAATATCATTCCTTCAGTTTTTCACCATTAACACCAGATCCCCACATGAATAAACTATTGCATAGGGTTAGAACTGGCTCAACTTTTAGAATTTTCTCCACGGAAACGCTTCAACTGCAAGTTCTACTTATAAAAGATAAAAACAAGATTATGTCCACCATTAACCAGTTAGAGAGACAAATTGATCAAGCTTAACCCTGAATGCAAAAAGACTGCCCAGTAACACACAAATTTAGAAAGACCTTTTGTCCAAAATTTAATTTAACAGGACATAATAGTATAACACTCAAAAAATACTGCTAGCTACATGACAGGATAAAATAAAATAAATGTCTTTACTGTTCTCTCGTCTACCAAACTTCATGAAAAAAATTGTTACTACAAATAAATATTTGCATGCCATAACAATGATCCGCTTTGGTATGTTTGCATGCCCAATTTAGACCATGTTTGATTATTTCATGTTTTGTGGGGAACTTGCAGGGGCGTTAGTTTCAGAAGTTGGAGAATGGAGAGGCAATTAACGTGAGGGCGATGGAAAAAGAAAACCAGCAGCAGCGAAGTCATATAATTCTATCGGGGAATCCAGAAATGATGGAGACGGAAGCAACCCAGATGGTGACATACCCAATAAACCAGTATTGGAATCATTTGCAGTAGTAGCTTCTTCAGTCTGATTATTCACCGCAGCAGCAGCACTAGCTTCTTCAGTCTGATTATTCATGGGCGTTAATGGCGAATTTGCAGTAGAATTGTTGTTCTTGTTGTTGGAGATGATTTTAGGTTGATTTTGAGGTAACTGCAGTGGTACAGAATTGTTGGAGAAGATTTGATTGGATGGGTTGCTGGGAAGTTGGGATTTGTATTCAGGAAATTTCAGTGGTGCAGAATTTTCAGAAATGTTGGACATGACTTGAGTTAGCTTTGTGGGAGGGGATTTCAGGGGAGGTGGACTACCTTTTTGCAAACGAGGATTCTGAGGCCTTGGATTTGCCAGAGGAGACGGAGCAGTCATTAGCAGGCTTTTGCCTGCTATTGATGATGATTTGCCTGGTTTGGCTATGCTTTGGCTCTTGCTGTTGAGCCTCTGCCGCTGACTCTTCGGTTTTGCAGTATCATTGATGCTCCTTTTTTTACCCATTTCAGGATTATCATATGGAGAGAGAACTAGAAAGCTTTGGTGCCAATGCTGAATTTCACAAGCCTTTAAAATGAGAGAGCCAAGCAGGATGATTCAAACGGCTAAGACTGGCTGTAGATATTGGAATTGAATTCCAAAATCCGCAATTCAAGCCGGAATCCGTACACTGATTTGTTCTCTGGCTCATCTCCATGGGTATTAAAATGATTTGGTTTTTAGCTCATGACAATATCTCGTTAAAATCCTGTCCAATTCTTTTCCTGGTTTCGGTTTTGGATTGTGTCATTAATGTGCCTAATTCATCATTTTTAAGCAAACGTGCGGAATGGTTTCAATAATGGATAGCTTAACAAACATCCGTTACAGCGTTCCACTATCAGCAACATTTTATTGATTAATGTATGCTGCTAAACGTTAACCGATTGTTAGTATCTCTTTTGAAAATGCTCAAGAACATGACATCATTTCTGACATCTCCCCACCAGAGATTACGATTTTATTTAATGTGTTTGGATAATGGATAGCCTCTTATTTTTTATTACCAAAGATACAGATGTCTAAAAATATCACGAAAATATCAGTAATATCAAATGATGCAACCGAAACCCTGTAAAACATTCAGTGTCAATACACATTGTAACCATTAAACTAACAGAACTTTACTTTCACGAAATCAAGTAGCTGTAACTGAGCTGTATTTATGAAGGCAAAGTATGCAGAAAAAGTATTTGGGACAACACTCTTCGGAAACTATTAAATTCAGTTACCAAATGTTGACAGCCCCCTTTCAAAATCCTTTTCCACTCTGGATACAAAGTTTCATGTTTGTATAACCAGTAGGCTACCTTCCTTTCTGATACCTCTCATTTACCTCCAGTAGCATACGTATGTAAGCCCCTGATGATTGTCATAATAAACCGAAGCTATCATTCTATTTTAACACTGGACCATCTTCCCATTTGACAAATACACAAAATAAATGCATGCAATTAACCATGTCATTTTTGTAGACCAGCTTTGCTCTTAATGATTCTTTCTTACTGTATCTACAGATTTCAAAAAGAAACGAGGATATTGGTCTGGCACGTCAGACAGCAAGTGTATAAGAAAGACGGCAGGATTCAGGCTCAATTTAAAAATTAGTATCAATCTTTAAATCGAAACATGAGCACAAATTAATACCAATCATTGTTACATGCATTAAACAGCAAAACAGCCTAGATACTTTAAAATCTCGTAACGATGACTACTATCAGTAAGAAATATTTTGATAGATATGCCCCCCTTAGACTGGGCTTTTTGTTAGATACACCCATTCAGTGGTTAAGTGGAACCTCAATAAATCTATAAGCTTATATAGATAACCGAGAAACCACACTTTCAGAGACACCATCCGTCCTTTAGGAACATTTGAGAGTTACATAATTGCTAATAAATGCAGAAACATAATTGTATGATTTCAAGAGAAAAGATTTATTATCTAAGATGCCAAAAAAGAATACTTTTAGATTTTTAGAATGCTATTGTTTCATCCGTTCTTTTTATTGTTTGTCAAATGTTGATTTGACTATGGAACCTTCGTTAAACATTTGTTCGACATCGGTTCTAAGATGCAACTGTCCTGACCAACGAATTCTGGGATAATGTCCCTTAAAATTCGAAGAAGAACAAACAAATCAATATTATTGGCCTCTTTCAATGATGCCATTATCACAATGGTCATTTACAAACTCTAACTAGTTTATTCAATACAACCAATAAGCCAGTATGTGACACTCCACATTCCTGAAGCGACTTGCTGATACAGAGCTCATCAGATCTATAAACGGACATAAAACCCAAATAAACCATTGCTAAAAGTTTTTGAAAATGTCCTTAACAAATTCTTACAAGTTGGGTTCTTAATGAGGGACGAAGATACATTGAACACCAACAAAACTGAAAATCATTACATATACCTTCAGAACGAAAAAACGTTAGAATTCACAGTAGAGTTGCAAAAACAAAAGGGCCATGGAAAATGTCATCCCAAACAAAAAATTTAAAGATAACCGTTGTTCTAAAACATTTATTCAGCTCTCAAAACTTAAAGAAATGGGGAAATAAACCAAGTGCTATTACAGGGTCCAACAGAAAAAAAAAAACTAAATAACATTTTTACGACTATTCCCAATCCCTCTAACTTCGCAAAAGTTACAAACAGCACTTAGTAGGTGCTTTAACAGAAAATAAAGTCTTCGCCGCTGGATACAAGAGCAAAATGAAACACCTGTTAGCCTTATAATATCCCACACGATGCTATTATTCTTCACACTCTGTATGAAAATGGCGAAAACATTACACAACTTTTGAAATCTAAAAGGATGCCTTCGCTAGAAACACAGCAACCCTTTCATTCAGAATTTTAAGAAACAAAAACAATTAAATATAATTACCTTAAAATTCGGATCATCGAGGGGAAAAGGATCAAACTGAGAGGGACCGTTAAAATTTCCCAAAAAAAGAAACAAAAAACACCTTAAGAATCAAAACATAACCAGGAAAAGTATCCATCAAGACGCATGGTTGAGACTCAGTCTACCATTCAAATTCATGACTCTGAATTGAAGACTCAAACATACATTATAGTACAAAACCTTAAATACTGTTAAGCCACTGCGTCAGATCTCTCTTAACAATAAAAATGGTATGAAATTCATTCGACACAGCAAAGAGAGATTGAAGAATACCAATTTCGACTGGACAATAACTAATGCCATTAACTCAAATGACCCAAAAAACATCGAGCGTCCAATATGCGCCAAACTGGAAGCTGCAGCACCCGTAACAAGAAAATGAGAGAAATTCGTGACACAACATGAACTAAAAGTGAGCCAAATTCATAACATCCTGGCCATTTTTACAATGAATACTCATTCAAAGAAGCAACTCGGTGTCAAGCGAACGCTTTGAAGAGAGAATATGTTTTTCCACAGGATTTGTGCTACAAATCTGGTCAAAATGGTACAAATGAAAGATAAAACCTGGATAGAGGAATTATTGTCTTGCAGGAAAGAATAAACACGGAAGACCTAAATATAGAAAAAGAGGGAAGGAGGGCAAAAAATTTTGCGCTTTGAACAAATTATGTCCACTCCACAAAACAACACATTTACAGAACTCTGCATAAACAACAGTCAGAGTCGCCGCCGCGGAGCTTTCGTTAAGCTCGCCCACTGAGAAGTACGGCCTCGCAAAAAAAAAAAATGAGCCAGAATCCAGAACCCAGAAATTTCCAGGAAAATGAACCCAGAAGAAGTTCCAGGGAAAAAGACAGAGAAGAAGAAAACATGCAACTTCTCATAGCAAAATCACGGAGGAGGCATCTGCCGCCACCGCGGGCTGTGTGAGGCGCGGAAACGAGGTGAGATCGGGAAACTCGAGAATGGCGACAGAATCCCCGGCGACGGCAACGCCGGGAAGCTCGACGGCGACGGGAAAGCTCCGAAATTGAACGGAAAGCCGGATCCCGGCGACTGCAGCTGGAACAGCGGCGACGGGAAGGGCTGGTTCAGGGGCGACGGCAACAGAAACGACGACGGAGAAGGCAGAGGCTGCTGCACAGGAATCTGGCCCGGGGGCGGATTCATCGGCGGAGGCGGCATCATCATTTTCGGCGACGGAAGCAACGGCGGACCGTAAATCTGGCCCGGCGGATTCTGAGCCAGATTCATCGGCGGAGGAAGCTTCGGCGACGGCAGCAATGGCGGTGCGTGAATCTGGGCCGGATTCTGGGGCAGGTTCATCGGCACCTTCGGCGGCGGATGAATCGGGGCGCCCTTGGGCGACGGCAACGGCGGTGCATGAATCTGGTGCGGATTCTGCGCCAGGTTCATCGCGCCTTTCTGCGACGCCAGCGTTGCGTGAATCTGGTGCGGATTCTGAGGCAGGTTCATGGCCCCCTTGGCCGACGGGAAATGAGGAGCTGCTGGAGCAGGAGCTCTGTTCATGAACGGGGCCGCAGTCGGCGTCGCCTGCAAATACCGCATGTAGAGCGAAACCGGCGACTCCATCGGCATCGCGTTAGCTCCGTGGATAATTCCGTGGCTCTGCGAATTCTGCGCCTGAAACTGCTGCTGCTGCTGCGGCTGCGGCGGTGGCGCTAGGGTTTGGAGGCTAGGGTTTCCCGGCGGGAACGAGCTCAGCGGCGGAGGCCGGATTTTGTGCAGCCGCGAGTTCGGCGGCTTAGGGTTCGCCGGCGGAGGAGGCGCCGGATCCGGCAATGGCGACGGCGACGGCGTCGGCGAGCCCGTGAGCATTTGGACTACATCTCTGAAATCTTTCTTGTTGATGTTGTACACAGGCGGCTGCGGCGGTTGCCGATTCTGCTGATGAAGATTTTGATTTTGATTTTGCTGCTGCTGCTGCTGTTGCTGTTGCTGCTGTTGTTGATGATGATGGTGATTATGGTGAGGATGATGATGAGCCGGCGGTGGAATATTTCGCCGCGGAATCACGCCTGGTTTGCCGATTTTGTGGCTGTTTCTGTTGATTCCGAGACTGCCGATGCTCGAATTCCTGCTGCCGCTGCTATTGCTGGTACTGCTGCTGTTGCTTCCGCGGCCATCCATTAAAGCCTGCAATCATGCATAAACAAAGTTTCTTCTTTCTTTGTTTCTTTCTGCCTGCAACTCTCTTAACCTCTCTGGCCGCTGGCAGCTAGCTGCTCCTCCTCGAAGTTGTCCGATTAGGTAGGCAGCGAGCCTCGCAAGCAGTCAGGACTGGCTCAACGGCGAAATCGGAAAAGCTGAATGATTAAAATAAATCCAAAGTAGCCAAGGGTTCAACGCCTGCAAGCGCACTTGCAGTCAAACCCTAGCCATGCTCGACACCGAAATCGAAATCAAACAACACGAAGATTCTACTTTCTTCTTCTTCTTCTGGTAATGCCTGCAGCGATTCCGTGTTCGTGATATTTTGCAGATTTTCTTTCCTTCTTTTTTCTTCTTCTGTATCGGATATCCTCGATTTCCTTCTTCTTCTTCTTCTTCACCTTCTTCTGCCAATGTGAAACCTGTTTTTTCCCTTCTTCTTCAAATGTTGCAGTAGCACTTCTTCTTTCTCGTGTTTGGCTTCTAGCACTGTGCATTCGTTGACTTCACCGTTTCCGACATTTTTCTGCGTCTGGTCTGTGGCCACGCCATATTTTTCCATGAAATAACTAGAGCAATCCAGTGCGTTTGAAATTTCCAGACCACCGTGAAAATGCAGTGTGATTCATGAAAATGCCACTTTATTCTTTAAAAATTTATCCCCTGTTTTATATTTATGTCTCTGAAGACATGTCCAATTTTCTATCCTTTCGTTTGCCCATGGAAAACAAATCTGAGCCTCATCAATTATTATTCTTGGCGGCTTTACTTTCAACGTCATTTCAATAGGAATTCGTGGTAGGTTTTTCATTTATTTCCACTGACACTAAAATGGCCCAAAATAAAATCCGATGCTGATCCTTTATAAAGTCACGAGTTCGAGATGAAATACTAAGTTCTGTATTTAAAATTTAGGTACCCGGTTCAATTATTGGTATCTTGCTTGCCATGCTATGAGTAAGTTTTCTTGGCAAGAAGCCTTTTCCAACTAGATACTCTAACGAACCAAGATTAATAATATTAAGAGTGGAAGACAATGTATCATGATGTCTATGTCGGACTGATACGGACAACCAACGCAAAACTTTCCGGTGTAATATAGCAATATATTAAGCATTACTCAAGCTTGCTTTGTACGTTTAATTTTATAATGGAAATTGGCAATTTTTATAATGGTCAAGAAATCACAAAGGATTTGTTGGATAGTTACAAAGCCTCAACATATCTTCGAAGAAAGTTGAAAACATCATTTTAGGGGATGTCAGGCCCCATAAAAATGAATAAAATTTAAAAATTTAGAGTAGATCAAATCACTAAAAGAGAGTCTAAAGAAAAAGCCCAACGATTTTCAAGTTTTCATCATTATAACCAATCTTAAAAAAACTTCTCCTCTAGGATAGGATAGGCCTTACCCTTACTTAGAAGCACCTTGACGAGTTTTCACTTCCTACTTAAAGGGTTTTTGTAAATATGTAAAAATGAAGTTCCCCACGTAGCACACCCATATAATAATCTGAGTTGGACAAGATGACAAAAAAGTTTTCTTCTAATCTCCCATGCCAAAATTTCTTAAGCAAATTGATGAATTGTGATTTGCCAAGCCCCAATATTGGGTATGTGATAGCATGACCTAGATATGATATCGTATACACGATATTGTGATTCCTGTGTTAGCTTATAAATATAGCACTTAGGCACACAGTAAGATGATAATTAGATCATTACAAAGTTAGAAGAGTTCTTTGCTTTTGGCAGTTTAATTTTTAGTTTCTTATTCCAAACTAGTCATTTCCAGTGCATGCCCGCAGTGTGATGATTGTAATTGTACAACACTTTTGTTTGAGTGTGATGTACTTGGACATGTGCATGACCAACAATAAAGATCGAGATTACTTTCATCATTGCAGCATTCACTTAGATTAATTTTATTATTTTAATCATTTAATTATTTAATGTTTTCTTTAATTATAATACGATTTATTGTTATTTACTTTTCTTGTCATTAAGCGGAATGTATATGCCTTAATCACGAGCATTTAAGTGTGAATACTTGGTATGCCCAACAATAATCTCACAAAGTCCAAGATGTGTACAGATGGTTAAGGATGATACCATCGCCATAGGCTAATAAACATATAACTGTCTAGGTGCCACAACTAGTCCATTCGCGGAGTTTGACTGAATCACACATACATGCTCATATTCATATGGTTGAGCGTAGAGGTACCTCATCGCTCATCATTGGCACCATTGCTAGGGATGGTGCTAGTTATCTAAATTAGTTGTATTACACAAGATTATTGTAAGAGGGTATTAAATGATATATCTTTCAAGAAGTATTCAAAAACACACCATGAATCAACAACAATGTCTCACTCATGTGGAAATGATCATGAACTATGTAGTGCAACTATTCATTGGAGAACTAATGAATTATACAATGAAGAAGATTGGAGTGATCCATCTTATGAAGGGATTTTTCATGACCATGGCCACCCTAACAACACTTGAAGACTACATTCACCTGAGGCAGACAATCTTGAAGGAGATGACATCAATCCTAGACTAGGGGAGGACTCAAGGCCTAAGACCTCCTTGGTACTTAGAGACAATAAAACAAGGGACCATGAGGAACATTATAGAAGCCATGGCTATCCTACCAGTTCCTCCTTTTCATCTTCCCCCTCAACTTCAATGTCTAGTTCTGATGAAGATGAACATAGGAATAGCGATAGAGCTTCATGAAAGGGTCAGAGTAAAAGCAAAAATCGAACTCACAAACACACTTAATGTCATCAACATGAATACAAGCCCCATCGTCACCATCAATCAAATAGAGATTTTAATCACCACTTGTTTGACGATGATAAACCCCTGTTAGTCCCTAAAAGCCTAATGCACATCACAGAGGCCATTAAGATATCTCATAGGCATCGCAAGAAGAGTTGACTACCTAAGCTCAACCTTAATAATATTCCAAAATTTGTAGGAGGCTATTATTCAAATCTACAACATCATTTACAAGCCTTCCATGATGCTTGTGTGCTCAACAATGTGGACAGTAAATGGAAAAAGCTTAAGCTCTTCCCTAGGACACTAATCGATAAAGCCAAAGTGTGGTATAGATCATTAGAACCAAATTCAATCAGACGATGGTCAACCATGTTAGAACTTTTCACTAAAAGATACTAGACCTATGTGCAAGTGTTTGCCTTGAGGAGACAAATCTAAAGATGGAAACAAGAATGACAGGAACCCTTGGACATGGCCTTAGATAGATACTATGCCTTATTGAATAAATGTCTAGGTCATAAGTTCTCCAAGAAAGAGCAAATACTCCACATTATAGATGGGCTTAGTAATGAAACAATGGTGAACCTTGGAAAGTATGCCCAAGGATAACTATATAAGCTCTAAGGCCACCCAGTCAAAGAACTAATAGAGTGTTTGGTGAAAGAAAAGAGAGAATTATCTAAATGGGAGAATGCCAAAGCATTTGAGCGGGACCTAACTCTAGAAATAATAAGGGTCCGAAGCCACAATGAAAAGGAAACAATCAATTCTGAAAGGGTGATGCAGTCCCAACCTTTGCCAATACAAAAATTGATATATGAAATTGAGTCAAATCATAACAAAATGACCATATGGGCAAATGAACAAAGTGTGAATTTAGAAGATACTGTTGGGGCAATGGTCATCCAAAATAAACCAGGCGATAAAAACAAATAGAGGGCATAGAAATCAAAAATAATTAAGAACATTATTTAGCAGCTAGGGAGAATGGCTAATGGTAATGAGGCCAAAGGCTCAATTATAGGTAATGAGGATGGATGTGATGTTTGTTTATATGACCATCCAAAGGGTTGTTGCCCAGTCTTGTCACATCTATATGAGCATTGGGCAGGGAGGCTGCACCAAAAATTCATACAAAGGTATCGATTTAGGCGCATCCCTGTTCCACAAGGTAATTATGGACAACCCCATGACCCATTGTACTATCCTGAGGGGAGCTATTACTAGCCTCAACACTTTGCTCCATTGTAGTGGAAAAACTCATAGGCATGGGAAAGGCCACCATCTAGCCAACTACATCCTCGTCTGCCAAAACCAAATGCCTATTATGTTCAACATCATGTTTCTCCAACCAATTCTAAATCCTCTACTTCCAATCACCGTTATCACTCTCTCGAGTACCATCAACCCATGTCTTCTCTTGAGGGATCACCACCTCATACTTCTCACACCTCTCCTCACCCTTAGTATTCTCATCCTTCACCTCCTTCTACACTACCATCAGATGCATTGGATGGTTCCACACCACCATGCCAACCAACGGATGTAACTTGTGCTACTGCTATTAATGAAAGTAGGTTCCCTCTATAACGTTGGAAGTGTCCCTTCTTTAGGCATGATTGTAAGAAGAAGAATCACACTTCCGAGCCTACTTCACCTTCTAAACTAGCCCAAGGAAAACTTGGTGCACACCTTCCTTAGCTCCATCAATAGCCCCTATCACTATACCTAGGCCTCCACCTCACACTCCAACATCCATGTGACCCAATGAATGCACCAATGTGAAGGGACACACAGATTCATGCATACTACCATCTAATCAAGGGTGCCATAGTAAGTTGGATTTCCCTCATAATGTACACACATCATCTAACCTACCCCACTAGCTTTCTATAATTAGGTGTGTGACCAATGATTTCTCTACCCAGCCACCATACCACCAATAGACACCTAGTGGCTGGGGCATGACAAACCCCTAACGTTTCATACATGCATGAATTCTATTCATCCACTTATTAATCCTAGCCATGACCAAATGTTTAGTCGTGAGGGTCATCCCCCATTCTAATTTCTAAGATTCTTAAGCATTAATTTACCTTTTTATTTTACAATTTTTTTTCATTTCTCTATTTCTTTTATTTTTTCTAATTGTTATTGTCAATTTTCCATTGTAATCTCAGCCATGAATAAGTTGATCATGTTGCCCATTAAGGTCAGGTTTTTCTCTATGTTACCTAGTCATAAGGAACTAATTATTTAGACATTGAGACCATGACATCCATCCACCTATTCCATTAATAAGAGGTTCGTGCTTTGGTCACAATGGTAATATTTTCCATCATTCAACTATAAATAATTTGATAATCATTGTGTCTGGAGAGACGAGTGAAGGACCGAGGTGGAATGACAAGGGTGTGACATTAAGGGGATTTGTAGATACTCTTTGGCTAATTCCGTATGTTCTATCGTGTTGCTGAGGTTATAACTATATCCTTATAGATCTAACAAAAAATGGAAGTAAGAGTAACTCAAATGATACTAAATAAGTTTCGGTGGGTTCCACTGGAAAGACATGTACCCATGCTTGAAGGTAGGCAACTTCATAGAGCCAAACATGAATTAAAAAAAAAGAAAAGAAAAAGAAAAAAAAGAGAGAAGAAGGAAAGAAAGAGAGTAAGCCATTATGACACTCCTCTCTTGCTCCTCCCTTGAACAAAATGCCAAGTGATGTTACTCCTTGCAACTTTGGTAACCTTATGATTGTTTATCGATGAGATGAAGTGATGTGGTGTCACTGCAATGTGGTATAGACTTGGTTTGAAACTTGGAAAGCTAGACACATGGTTATTTAATCACTAATTACACAAAATATTCCATTGTGACCATCATGAGAAACCTCATGTCTTGATTTCTGCGATCCCTTCAGCATCCATCTCATCTCATTGTCTGAGTGTTCATAACTTATGGTTGATATAATGTAGAGTTATTATCTCAACTTGGTGGTTTTAACATGTGTGTTTTATTTACACGTATATGTTGCATTCAACTTCTCTAGTGCCTACGGACATTAGAGGTGTGGTTCCACAAGGGCATCATAGGTTACAACCTGCTTTGGAGAGGACCCACTTGTGTAACTTTTGTAACTTGTCCTTATTGCACACACCACATTATTTTACACCCTCTGACTACTTACCTAAGTGAACTATCCTTTCCCTTATCATTTTAAGTAATCGTTCCTCAACAATCACTATACATCCTTCATCCTAGCCCCTTTTCACAAATTTTCATATATGATCCCACCATGACATACTTTTGGTGCCTCAAAAGTAATTTTCTAAATACCTCAAAGTTTCCAATTTAGTCTCCAATCCTTCATTACACATCAAAAATGTCTTATTCCCACTCAATCCTTACATTCAATGAATTTCGGTGGGGACATGATATCACATCCGATGTGGTACTGAGTACCTGCTATTGATTACGTGATATCGCATCTCCCATGCCTATATATACTCATGGCCCCATTCACTTCAAGTTCATTTCTCTCATTTGACACTAGGAGAGTTATTGAAATTTTCCTTTGTGACTTAGAGCTTTACATCTCCATCTTTCAAGTGCAATATCTTGCTCCCTAACATTCTGATTTCAATTCCATTTAATCCTAGTTGAACTTGGAGTGTTTCACTTAGTCGTGGGGGAGTACTATAGTGGTGATGAGACGCGGTTTGCACAGGCCGCGATATGGCATACGCGATATTGCATCCCCCGCGATATCACATACGCGATATCGCGTCCTTTCCTACGATATCGCGTACGCGATATCGCAGTCCGCCGCCATGTCTATAGATAAGAGGCAGCTCTTCCTTTTTTGGGGATCCCAGTTTTAGAGTAGCGAAGCTCTGGCAGTTTGATCCCTCCAGAGTTAGAATTTTTCCCATGTCTGCCCACAGTGTGGTGAATGTGATTGTACGGTGTCTTTATTTGAGTGTGCCGTACTTGGACACGCACATGACCGGCAATAAAGATCGAGATTACTTCATCATTGCAGCATTCACTTAGTTTATTTAATTGTTATTTATTTAATGTTATTTATTGCTTTCATAGCACGGTGTGAGTACAACTTAACTACAAGCATCTACGGGTGTGTACGGCTAGTTAAGGAATCAGTTACTCATCGCGATTAGTTTCTCACCCTTAAACTCCTAGAAGTGGAACGAGTACGACTTGATTACGAGCATTTAAGTGTGACTGCTTGGTAGCCCAGTGGTGTAGCTAGGGGGATCTACACTTGGTAACCCAGTGGCGTATTTTGGGTCTGCGCTTGGTAATCCCAGTGGCGTACCTAGGCCTATGCTTGGTAGTCCTAGTGGCAGTCGTGCATGAGATCCAAGATGTGTACGGTTGATCAAGGAATCGGTTACTTGTCGCACTTAGGCTAGATTAGATTTTCTTACCCTTTTCCTCTTAGCTTAGATTAGTTAGTATTATTTTCCATTGCCTTTAGGAGTAGCGTAGATTAGGAAACACATCATACACCTCATCTAGACTAAACCATACGTGACATATGCAAAACTAGTCTAGGTGGGAAGACAGTGAACTGCGACTTAAGGCTAACTATCTAGATGCCACAACTAGTCCATCTGCGGAGTTCGACCGGATCATGCGTGCAACGCTCATTTTGTATGGTTGAGTGTAGGGGTACCTCGCCACTCATCAAGTGGGAAGTGTGCAAACTTTTTTCAAAATTTGCCATTGTCCGAAGGATATTATAGGGGTAAGAAATTCAATGTTTACCAAAGAAACCTTCCATGTTTAAATGCCAAGCTAATTTTTATCAATCACCCAGGCTACCCAAATGATTGTAAGGTCAACAATAACACCTTTTGAAGCCACTTCTTGAAAATATTTCTAACTCTAAAAATCACACTATGTAATTATGGATTGTTAATTAAGGTAATGAGTGAGGTATGTTTTGATAAAAATTTCTCTACACAACCTTAGTAATAATGATTTTTATGTGATTACAAGTGGCCCTAAAAAGAGGTGATCGAGTAGGATCTTCCCAAGGAGTAGCTAAACACCTGAGAGGAGGCAGAGGTTAGCAACCTTGCATAGAACATGTAGAGAAGGAGGCCCACTCATTTAGCATTCATTAGGAAACCCCTGTGATAGTGCAATCTAGCCATGTAGAATGTGGAGAAGTTAGAGCCCCAAAACTAGGGTAACATCTAGCGATAGTGCAATCTAGCCATGCAACCTATTCAAGGTCATTGATGATGTTGTACAACCCACTATTTTGGTCAACCCTGCAAGTGGACATATTTCATTGATTTCAGGAGGAGAGTCCTAGTCGTCTTAGTAGATCTTTGGGAATGCTGAATCCTTCTAGGTTAGATTGAAAATTGGTAAAGGTGCTATGGTGGTGGTCATGCAGCACCAAGATGTAGTAGGTGCAACAGAGGTGGTCACCAACTACATCAAAAAATCATTTAATGTCCCTGTTGTGCCACTGGAAGATTTCACAAGAGCACTTGATGCTCAAGTTTTGGCCAGTCCCTTAATGACTCTTATGGAACATGAGGATGCTTTGGATCGCTTGCTACAAATAGGACAAGTTATGACGTCCTTGTTTGACATTTCCCAAGATATCATAGCAGCACAATCAGAGCTCATATTCACTAAAGGAAAATTGGTTATGGCTGAAGTTAGGGTTGATCACATGGAAGCAGAGTTGCAAAGATTACAAGAAAAGCTTGTCACCCTACAAGTTGAACGAAGGGATCCTTCCCAATTTATCACACCTGACTAATTAGACTTTTTTAGAACCAAGCAACTGAATAAATTGTTGAAAGAAAATAAAAAGGTGGCAAGGGAAAAATAATAGGTTGATTGGAATGCTTCAGAGGCACAAGCTTAGGCGTATGCACATGCCAAAGCTCTCAAGGCCTTATAAGAGGAGAATAAACTACTTGCTACTGAAAATCTTCGGTTGACAATAGTTGAGAAACAGAAGAATGTTCTTGAAGAAAGTTTTCAACAAATGTGAGAATAACTAGTTTAGGTCAACCAAGACATGAATCACTTGGCTAGGGAGAATAGAACCCTCTCCATGGAGTAGGTCCATGCCATTCGACAAAAGATGACCATAGAAATAAGTGCGTGGCAAAATGAGGCCAAGAAGCATGAGAAGTTAAAAGAACACTTTTGTGATTAGGTGGGAATGTATAAGAAAATCATTGAAAAGGAGATTCATATAGCTAAGGCCCACATTAATTCTTTTAGTACTCAACACATTGACTGGTGAGCCGTACTAGATACTTATGCCTTCGTCCACCAAGTAGACCTAAAAAGTTGGGACCTAAAGATTCAGGACTTAATAGAGTACATGGAGTTAGCACACGTGCGATATGCCAACTTGGCCATGTTAATAGCAGGGTGCTCAAGAACTAAGCTCGAGAAGCAGGTAGCTACCACTTATGCTAAGTATGAGACAAAGTTGGCCGAATATAAGAAGACATTACAAAAATTATAAGTAGCAAACTCTAAATTAGAAGTGGTTAAAGCAAGCTACCATGACCAAAAGGATGTAGCAGCAAACTTGGCTTAATGGCTAACAGATTATTAGGAATTACAAGACGGAGCCAAAGCCTTTGAAGAGGAATGACGATAGTTTGTTGTGTGGTACGTTAAAGCAAACCAAATGTTTCCATGGCTACCATGTCTGTGGGAGGTGCCAGCTCCATCAAACATTGGAACATCAGCATGAATTGTGCATGATCCTTGGACAGAAGAAGAGAAACTGCAAGCGCTTCTTACCCGTCAACAATCTCAAAAGCCTGCAGGGTTAGACAAAGGGAAAGCATCGATGGAGGAGCCACCACCTTCGAGAACCACATGATTTCCAACGTGTTGTATTTTGTATTCTATATTTTGTGTCCAAATTTTGTGTTCCCATACTATGGCATGGTGAGTCAGTAGTATTCAATAATCCCATACCTTCATATGTTCTGTATGAGACTTATTTCTCATTGTATTAACTCAAGGAGGAGTTTTTATTTAGTTGTGTGGGTATGATGAATCGTGGTTTGTGAGGCCCCAATATTGAGTACGCGATATTGCCGCTTGGATACGATATCATATACGTGATATCGTGATTCCTATGTTACCCTATAAATACAGCACTGAGCTGCATAGTGAGACGATAATTAGATCATTAGAGAGTTAGAAGAGTTCTTTTCTTTTGGAAATTTAGTTTTCATTTTCTTCTTCCAAACTAATCATTCTCAGTGCATGCCCACAATGTGATGATTGTAATTGTATGACACCTTTTTTTGAGTGTGACATACTGGGACACGTGCATGACCAGCAATAAAGATTGAGATTACTTTCATCATTAAAACATTCACTTAGATTATTTAATTATTTAATGTTTTCTTTAATTAAAGTATGATTTATTTTTATTTACTTTTCCTATCATTAAGCGGAATGTGTATGCCTTAATCACAAGCGTTTAAGTGCGAATACTTGGTACGCCCAGTAGTAACCTCACGAAGTCCAAGACATGTACAGATGGTTAAGGATGGATACCATTGCCATAGGCTAATTTAGGTTTTGCTCTTATTATTAATTTAATCAATTTATCTTTTCCATCATCAGGAGCATAGAATTAGGACAACACCATATGCCTCACTTTGGACTAAACCATATGTGACAAAGCTACTACTAGTCTAGGTGGGAAGATAGCAAACTACGGTCAACGTATAATTGTCTAGGTGCCACAACTAGTCCATCTGTAGAGTTCGACCGGATCACACGTACATGCTTGTATTTGTAAGGTTGAGCGTAGGGGTACCTCGCCACTCATCACAAATACAGCTCGCATGCCACTTGAAACCCTCTAAATAATAAGGGTATTCCAACTATAATTATTAGAAAATCCAACTTTCAAATATTTATAAGATTCATAAATATCAGGTCTTTTTTTCCATAAGAAAAAAAATTGTAATTTCTATTTCTAATACCACAAACTAGAATTTTAGCCTTACCAATATTGACTTTCATACTAGAATGGTTGCACTAGTTCATGGGGGATTTAAAGCATGTAATTTAATTCTGTAGCTAATTTTGCAATGAATGCCACATCATTTGCAAATAGAAGTATATTAAAAAATAATCAATGATTAGGGGCATTTTGCATATATTCATCCAATTCATCTATAAATATGCCAAAAAGAATAGGGAACAAAGAAAAACTTTGTTTAACTCCTACTAAACTATTAATAATTATTTATTCTCTTGTAAGATTATTTTCAATAAGAATGGTAATTGTCTCAAAGATTCTTTTAGTGACAAAAAGGAGATCTTATGGAATGATAATGTTACTCAATCTCTTCCAAAATTTATCTTGAGTAACAAATTCATAAGCATTGAAAAAATCAACAAAATAAATAATAGTCTTGTGGTTGGAAATTTTTTCTTTTTCCATATAATAACATAAAGTTATATAATAATCTATAGTAGAATAATTCCTTATGAAGCCTACTTGCAACTGAGTATAAAGATAGTGCATATCTACCTACAAACTAATTTTATTTTCTAAAATAGTGCTAATAGCTTAGTGAATACTAAAATGATTGTAGTCAATCAGTAATTATTAAGATTTGTCATATCTCCCTTTTCGAAAAGTAATACTACTTGACTAGAACACCAAGAGTGATCCAAAACATGCTAAAGCCCTTTATTAAAAAGGTTACAAGCTGATTTGCACACCAATAAAACTCTACATACAATCCATTGACATCAACACCTTTACTAAAAGATAACCTTTGAATTCCTATAGAAACATCAACACAGGATAACTTAAGAACACTAGAGTTATCTTTCACAGTTGGAGAAACCTCTAGATTAAAAGGTTATTGAAAATATTTTGAATAGTAGATAAGGAAAAATTCCAACCGTTTTGCTATCTATCTTGGTAGAAATTCTATAATATTTAAGCAAAAATTTCAAGACTTATCAAGAACTTCTTGAGAGGTCACCTATCACAGTACTACTCTATAACTAGCATACTTCTCTTTCCAATACTTAGCTATGTTTTTAATTTTTAGTAAAAAGAATCATCACCTAGAGCCTCAATACTCATCTCACCTAAGAGAGTTGATGGGTGAATGAAAGCCTATTAATAAGATAAATTTTTCATCAACTATGATATCAGGTATTCGATATCAGAGCTACAATATCACATACTCAATATTGGAGCACAAGCTACGACATCGAATATCTGATATGGAAAGACACATGCCTGCTTACAAATACGACACTTAGGCACATAGTTCAATGAACAATTTCATCCACCCTTATTGAAAATCTTTCAGTTTGTTTATATGAATTAGACTTAGCAACTAGAAGTGTGAATGTCCACAGTGTAGTGTGAACTAGTGAATGGAGTCTTTATTTGAGCATCTTGTACTTGGGTACAAGTATGATTAGAAATAAAGATCGAGCTATTCCCACTATTGCAGCATTCTTCCTAGATTTACTATTTACACTTAGAATAATTTTTTTATTGTTTCTTAGTTAATGTTTAATTTTCCATGTAGTTTACTTTTATTGTTGATTAGCATGCAAAATGGATACGATTGATTTCAAGCATAAAGTATGATTGTTTGGTAACCCGGTAGTATTATCACTTGGTTTGTTTAGTAGTGAAGTACTTGGTAATCCTTGTAACGATTACAAAAGCTAGGACATGTATAGAAAATCAGGAACAAATATTCATCACTTAAGATAGAATTAATTTGTTTATTGTTTACTTAGACTTAGAAACTATTTTCACTTCACCATGTTTACTAGGAGTAAGATGGCCTACACAACATTAATTATCAAATACCTCACTATGAGTTAAACCATACCCATAAATTTCACTAGCTCACCTAGGAAGATAATGATTTCAAACTTTAACCAATTACTAGCATATTCACATTACCTCGTCCATGGATTACGATTTGGTCACACGTGCCCATCTATGACTTGTATGGTTGGGTGTTGGATTGCTCCACTACTCATCATTAGCATCGTTGCTAGGGACTTGTCAATGTATGCTAAGTAATTGATTATACAAAGTTCATTGTACTTGAAACACAAAGTTAAAATTCATAACTCTAACTAAGCATACTTAAAAAACAAATGTCTTAAAGCATAACATTGCTTCAAACAAGAATACAACATCACCTACCAAGGAACCATAGAGAAGCAATGAAAGAATCGAAGAAGAAGAGGAATGGAGTATGCTAATGTAAATAAGGATCTCATATGCTCATCACAATCCTTACTATCCCAGTTTTACATTCATCTTTCATTAGGTAGATAACTTAGGTGGAGAGATCTTCAAGGGAATGTGGTTCTACCACCAAAGTGTTTAGCACCCATTATGCTCCAAATCCCTCTTAAAGGGATGAAACTAAGTGAAGCACTTGGAGGGCATCATAAAACCAAATACATGACTGGACCATATGAATCCATTGATGAGTAGTTAAAGGAAAGATAATGCCATGGAAACTAGACATGAACAAGATAAAGGAAAGATAGTCAACTCTACTATTGTCTTAGAGGAGCTTGATACAGATGCATTCATTGGTGAACAACTCCACCAAAATCATGAGTTCCAATCACAAACACCTATCATTCGACTGGAAGAACTTGTCAAGAATAAATTGCACTTTGAATTAGTAAAGATACATAAGTGAAAGGCAAAAGACTCAAGGTACAAGAAGGAGTCAAGAATAGAGTTCTTGCTAGATCCCATAGAGACGAACATGAAAGTTATCATAGGAGAACAAGTCGACACCATTCTGCTACGACCTCATCTGCATCCTCATGATCATCAAAAGACTTTAACAAAAGGAGGCAAAGGAATAAAGACCATAACAAGGAAGAGAGGAGAACTCATGATCGTCATTCAAGACATTCTAATTTTGAAGATGAAGAATATGAATAGTGCAAACGTAGGGATTGCAGAAACCATGAAAGGGATGAGCATAGAAGGGGGCACTACTACAACTGAGCATACAAACCTAATCAAGATGATGAACCCCTGATGGAAACTCAAAGTATGATTAACATAAAAGAAGCTGTACACATTCTAACCAGGCACATGAGGGATAGCTGTAGTAAATGGCTCGATATGAACAACATGTTAAGATTTAAAGGTGGTTATAATGCTGATCCACAACACCACCTCCAAGCTTTCCACAATGTTGTTGGCATCCTACAAAACACTGAAAGTGACTAGTAGAAATTAAAGTTGTTTCCAAGAACACTTGTGAAAGAGGTAGAAAGCTGGTGCCGATCACTCAAACCTAAATCAATCAGAAGATGGAGTACATGCTAGAGATTTTCAATAACAAATACCAAACCTACTCACAGGCATCTAAGTTAAGAAAAAAAATCCAAGGATGAAAGCAAAGGACTCATGAAACCCTTGATGTGGTAATGGGAAAGTACTATTCATTACTACATAGATGCCTAGGCCATGGATTCTCATAGAGGAAGCAACTAAGGCACATTGAAGATGGGTTACGGAACAAGACTAGGGAGACCCTTAGGGTTTCTACCCAAGGTAGATTATTAGAGATGAGTGTCCATCAAATTCAGAGACTAATCAATCAAGTGGCAAAGGAAGAAGGTGAGTTAAGAAAGAAAGAATCAATAAAAGAGTATAACAGAGACCCATACATTAGGAAAAGAGATGCACAAGTTTGTGATACCCAAGAAGAGGAAATCTTGAAACAAGTAATCCAAAAGAAGACTCTAGAAATTTAGAAAATTGTAATAAATATTGTAATGAAGGTAGAGAAAATGTGGGAATCAGTAGATGAAAAATTTACAACTACATTAAAGATTGTGGAGGAGAGAATGAAGCAAGCATTTGGAATTGGCAAAGAGAAGAAAAAGAAGAAAGAGTTTGGATGAAGGATCAACGTGGCTATGGTGGTTAAGTGTTTAGACACTAGCTCCATTGATGAGGAAGGATGTGCCATGTGTCACTACGAACATCCCAAGGGATGTTGCCTAGTAATGGCACATTTACAAAAAATGGGAGCATACACACTCAATCTTAGATTTATTAAAAAGCATATGCCTAGAAGATTACCTTATCCCCAAGGTAGCTACAAGCAGAAATTCCAACCAACATACTATCCCAGTGAAGCTTTGCCATAGCCATAAGAGTAATATCATTAGTAGTGGCAACAACCCCAATCATGGCCCATGCCACCACCTTGCCAATAGTATTTATATCGATAGCCTAATCCTTATGGGTACTATGTCCAACATCCAATCTCACCAGCAAATGCAACCATTCAAAATATGCAATACTATTTGCCTGACTACCACAAATCAATGCTACCAAGAACAAATCCAAACTCATACATGCATCCATCAGTAGTTGGTTCAATTCAGCACTTGAACCCTTTACCACTTATGCCACCTCCTATCATGTAGGGGGAATTGCCATCAAATCCATAATAGAAGAATGCAACAAGGGCGATTAGTACACAAGAGGAGGTGATCACATACGAATCCCAAACCAAGAAATGACCAGTCTTCCAAATGAGTCCATAAAAGATTTGATGGATGGGGAACACATCTACTTCCACCCCATCTATGTCTAGTCCTTCCCAACACAACAAGCTTCTATCTTCATCAAACTCAAATATCACAATTGTCATGCTTACTCAGAAAATCACGCACTAGATCAAGGTGAGAGACCTTCCACAAAAAAGAACTGATCAAGGAAGCCCCTTAGTTTATCTCCAAATAGCAGGATAAAAACCATGCAAAGCTCTACTTGATTCTGGGTCAAGAGTGAACCTGATCTCCCAAGATATGTACTAGGCCTTGAATCTATCATTGCTAAAGAAGGGTAACATCTGATTAGACCTTGTTGACTAGTCAATCACTCTTCCATTAGGATAAGTGGATGATGTAATTACAACCATTAGTGGTTGGTCCTACCCTATGAATTTCTTAGTTTTCCATGTGGTGAAAAATAAAGGGGAATTTCTAATTATTATGGGAATATCTTGGCCTAGTATTGTTGACGTTAAGATTGGAATTCATGACTTGTCCTTAGAAATTTCCAAGGAGGATGAAGTCAGAATTATACAAAGACAAAGAGTTCCATGTATCGCATAAAGCAATAATGGGTGCAATTGCATGCAAAGAATATCGGCTATCATACAAGAGGATACCAAAGCATGCAACAAATGTGTAGAATAAATATGTATGTAGAAATATTTATATGCAGTAGCCACATAATAGGAAGGCACCTAGTGGCTGGTTACCAATGAAGAGATTGAATCAAATAAATACATGGAACTAGAAGAATAAATTATTAGTGCATATGTTGAAGAGACTAATAAATTAGAGTAGTTAAGGGAAAGGCACTTCCATCCACGAATAAATCAAGAAGAGGAGATAGATTGGGGACACTTGGAGATCCCAGACCCTCTAGAACCAGAACCATTGGAACTGAGGGCCTTACTAGCCACATTGGAATATACATTTTTGAACAACATAAAGCTGGTAATCATCAATTTCACCTTAACAAAAGTACAAAAAAGGAAGTTTTTGGAAGTAATAAACAGATGGCCCACAACCTTTGCATGGTCTTATGATAAGATCATAGGAATTGATACATGAATTTGCCAACATAGGATATACACTGACCTTGTAGTCAAACTAAGACGCCAATCCTAATGAAGGCTTAATCCTAAACTCAAAGAAGTAGTCAAGCAAGAGTTGAAAAGATTGCTAAAGTTAGGATTCATCTATCCTATTATGTATAGTGAATGGATCAGCTCCTTAGTGATTATTCCAAAGAAGGAGGGCAAATGGTGAGTCTACATTAACTTCTGGATGTTGAATGCTGCTACATTCAAGGATTACTTCCCTTTGTCATTTTTTGATCAGGTCTTGAACACCATTGTAGGACATGAATATTATAGTTTTCTGGATGGGTACAATGGATATAATTAGATCCACATTACACCCGAAGGCCAGGAAAAGACAACATTCACCAATCCACGGGGAATGTTTACGTAGAAGTAGATGCCCTTCGATCTTTGCAATGCACTAGGTACTTTCCAAAGACTGGTGCTCAACATCTTCCAAAAGAAAATTGTGAATGGTGTAGAAATGTTTATGGATGATTTTTCAATGTATGGGCTAGATTTCAAACAAGCACTGGACATGTTGGAGTAGGTACTCAAGAGATGTGTTGAAACCAATCTTAAGCCCAATTGGTAGAAGAGCCATCTCATGGTCCAAGCAAGTATAGTACTAGGACATAAAATCTCCCAAAAGGATATTGAAGTGGATCCTAAAAAGATTAGAGTCATTCAAGATATCACTCAAAGGTCATAAATAGTGAAAGATGTGAGATGATTCTTATGTCACATGGGATATTATAGAAGAATCATAGAGGATTTTTCAAACATAGCCAAGTTGCTCGTGGAACTTACAAAGAAGGATGCATCTTTTAAATGGATAGAGTCATGTGAAAAAGAATTTGAAGCTTTGAAGTAGAAAGTAGTAGAGACACCAATCCCTAAGCTCTGGATTGGTCAAGACCTTTTCATATTATGACCAATGCTTCCAACTATGTAGTTGGTGCAATACTCACACAATTAGATGATTAGAAGAGGCCTTACTACATACATTGTTCTAGGAGGAACATCACTAGAACATAATTAAATTACACCATAATAGAAAAGGAACTGATGGCTATGGCGTATGCACTTGAAAAGTTCAGACATTATGTGCTTAGATATCATATCTATGTCCACACCGATCATAGTGCCATTCAATTTCTTATGAGAAAATTAGTGATCAATTTTAGAGTGATAATATGGCTTGTAATTTTGCAAGAATTCAACATCACTATGATCGATAAAAAGGGAACAAAAATTGTGGTAGCCGATCATCTATCAAGTTTGAAATGGGATTCCGAAGATCAAGTAGAACCTTTATTAGACCAATTTCCCAATGAGAATTTGTTTATCAAAATAGTATAGCCTATAAATTCAACAAGGAAGCCATGGACTACAGAATATTTGACTTATCTATCAACACAGGAGCTCCCTGTTGAATGGAGTAGAAAAAATGTGAGAAATTCCTTTACAAAGTGAAATAATATATGGAAATCAATGGCAATTTATACAATATTTAAGTAGATGGACTTGTTAGATCTTGTGTGCCAGAATGTGATCAACAGAGAGTGTTATAAGATGCCCATGGACCCATGAAGGTCCATGTGAAGCTGATGGCATAGAATTGCACTCAAATTGATGATGGTAGGCTACTTTTATCCTACCTTGTTTAGAGATGCCCATACTTTTGCACAATCTTATGAGCAATCCCAAAGAGATGGAGAAGTTATGGCCAGATATGAAGCACCACAACATTGGATACTACAACTTAAACCTTTTGACATATGGGAAAGTGATATTATGGGGACCATAACAATAATGTGGAAAAGGATATATAATTGTGATTGTGGTTTACTATACGAAGTGGGTGGAGGTAGCAGCAATAAAAGACTGTACAATAAAGAGAGCTTCTAAGTTTGTCCAAAAACATGTGGTGAGCTGATTTGGCATACCAAACATGCTTATATCAAATAATGGGACCATTTCACTGGTGCTACATTCAAAAAGCTCATGTAACAACTTTTGGTGAACCATAAGTTAACAACACCATATCATCTCCAAGCAAATGGTTAAGCCAAAGTGACTAACCACGAAATTACTAAAATACTTACTAGAACGGTTAGTAGAGTTAGAAAGGACTGGAGCACTAAACTGAATGACACTATATGGGCCTATAGGACATCTTAGAAATTACCTATAGGATAATCATCATATGAGTTATTATATGGCAAGTTGCCAACACTCCCAATCTAGGTAAAGCTTCACACTCTAACTACTGCCAATGACCTTAACCTTAACTTGAGCTTAGCCCAATAAGAACATCTCTTGAACCTGAATCTTTTAGATCAGAATAGGCTTGTAGCACTTATGAGTAATGAAGTCCATACAAATTACTCCAAAATTAGGCACGATACATAGAAAAGGAATGTAACTATACAACTAAGTAATAAGGTCCTTTACTATAATCCTAATCATCTATCCTAAAAGGCTAAATTTTAGACACTTTTAGAGGGAACATGCATTGTTCAAGCCACTTATCCATCTGGTGCCTTACACATATACCACCCATCTTGTCCACATAAGCTTATTCTTATCAACATCCAACAAGTCAAACTTTATTACGAATATTCCAAGGAATCTAGTCAGCTTACCCAATAGTTCTCTACCTGTTCTATCCTTAGTTTAACTAATCCTAATGATAATCATGGGGGTGTCAATCTGGCATTATAGGTACTTACTAATTTTTTCATTTTCTTTTCATTTTTCACACTCTTTGATATTTTTTCATTCTTCTATAATTTTTCATTTTTCAAATTTTTAATATTCTTCCACATTTTTAAATTCTTTAATGATTTTTCATTCTTTGACATTTTTCATTCCTTACATCTTTTTCTAATCCTTACTATATTTTTCATACTTTGTTTTCATTTTCTTTGTCAATAATTTTGATTGTTAATAAAAAACATTAAGACTAAGGTAAGATGTAGTCTAATAAAGTGGAAATTTCTGTATGTTATCAAGTCATAAGTGACTGATTATTTGAATAGTGAACCCACACCATCCATCCATCCATTCCATTAGTAAGAAGTAATGGCTATAATGATATTCTTTCCATCATATAATTAAGAATAAACTTGTGATCATTATGCTTGGACTGATAAGTGAAGAACCAAGTGGGAGTGTAAAGGGTGTGACATCAAGGGGATTTGCGAACTCTCTTGGATTACTTTGGTTAGTTCTATAATGATGCTTAGGTTGTATCATATCCTTGTAGATCTAACGAAAAATGGGACTAAGAGTATAATAAGTGCTACCTTAAAAAGACATGTTACCCATTCTTGAAGGTAGTCCTTTGGTAAGGTTGACACAAATAGAAATAAAAGAGCACAAAATAAATTTCTAGGGGTCCTACTGGAAAGAAATGTTACCCATGCCTGAAGGTAGATAGCTTCTCAGAAATCTAAAAAATAAAAAGTGCCATGAATAAACTCCTCCCTTGGATAATATGCTAAGTGACGATATTCCTTGCATCAGTGGTAGTCTTATAGTTGTAATTCCAAGAGATGAGACAATGCAATGTTACTGAAATGTGGTTTGGACTTAGTTTGAATCTTGGAAATAAAGGTTAATGATTATTTTAACCATTAATAAAACACAAGAATTCATTATGCCTATACCTTATGTTCCCATTTTTGTAATCCCTTCTAAGTCCATCTCATCTCATTGTATGAATAATCATAAATTGTGGTTTTGTGTGGCATAGTGTGATTTTCCAACTTGGTGATACTAACATCTATGTTTTGCTAAACAATTATGCATCACATTCAACTCCTTAAGTGCCTATGAACACTTCTAGGTGTGGTTATACAAGGGCATTAAGGGCTGTAGCCTACTTTGGGGAGGACACACTTATATAACTATTGTATCTTATACTTGTCTAGCAATCCCACATCATCTTAAACCTTCCAAGACTAATAAATGTTCATTAAAATTCCCCTTTACATCACATAACTCTATTCTAAACTAAAGAATTCATTACCCATCTCATCCATCTCATCAACACTTCATATAACACAAGATTCCTTCTTTTTACATTTTCTATGCTAAATTTGCACTAAATATGCATTATTCATAGTCCAAGACACTCTGAATATGTTTTAAACCTTTCAAAAATTTGAAAAAATTCATCTTTTCCTCCTTAAAAATCATGAGAAAATTGCAAAATTTCACCTGATATCAAGCATCCAACATGAGGTCAATAAAAAAGTATAAATATGTAGGGACTTAGTAAAAATTTTTCATTTCACGCTTGATGAGTGACAAGGTACCCCTATGCTCAACCATACGAATATGAGCATGTATGCACAATCCGGTCGAACTCTGCAGATAGACTAATTATGGCACCTAGATAGTTGTACGTTGATCACAGTTCACTATCTTTCCACCTAGACTAGTAGTAGCTTTATCACGTATGGTTTAGCCTAGAGTGAGGAATATGATGTTGTCCTAATTCTATGTTACTTTTGATAACAGAAAAGATAAATTGATTAAACTAATAATGGAAGCAAAACCTAAATTAGCTTATGGTGATGGTCTCCATCCTTAACTGTCTGTACATGTCTTGGACTTCATGTGATTACTGCTAGGCATGCCAAGTATTTTCACTTAAACACTTATGATTAAGGTGTACACATTCCACTTAATGATAGGAAAAGTAAATAACAATAAATCAAACTATTAACTAAAGAAGGCATTAGATAATTAAACCGACAAAAATTAATTAAAGTGAATGCTGCAATGATGAAAGTAATCTCAATCTTTATTGTTGGTCATGCACGTGTCCAAGTACATCACACTTGAATAAAGGTGCTGTGTAGTTACAAACATCACACTGTAGGCATGCACTGGGAATAACTCACTTGAAAGAAAAAAACCGAAAACTAAAAACTAAGTTGCCAAAAGAACTAGAAAGAAAAGAACTTCACTCAAAACTTGTCAACTATGCATCTAAGTGTTGTATTTATAAGCTAACACATGAATCATAATATTGCGTATACGATATCATATCCAAGCTGCGATATCACGTATTTAATATCAGGTACCCAATATTGAGGCTTGACAAACCGTAATTCATCATATCCCTACGACTAAATAAAAACTTATTCTCAAGTTAATATAGTAAGAAGCAAGCCCGTTACAAAACATTATGAAGGTATGGAATTATTAACTACTACTGACTAACCATGTCGCAGTATGGGAAACACAAAACTTGGACATAAAACACAAAATATAAAATGTTGGAACTCATGTGGTTCCCAAAGGTGGTGGCTCCTCCATTAGTGCTTTCCCTTTGTCTAGTGCTATAGGCTTCTGAGATTGCTAACATGTGAGAATTGCCTGCAGTTTCTCTTCTTTTGTTTGAGGATCATGCATAGTCCATGTTGATGTCCTAATGTTTGATGAAGCTGGCACCTTCCATGGACACGGAAACTATGGAAACATCTGGTTCACTTTGACATACCATGTAGCAAATTGCTGTCGTTCCTCCTCATAAGCTCTAGCTTTATCTCATAATTCATGGTAATCTATTAGTCGTTGAGCCAAATTTTCTACTACATCTCTTTGATCATGGTAGCTTGCTTTGACCACTTATAGTTTAGAGTTTGCAACTTTTAATTTTTTTAAAATTTTCTTATGTTCGGCAAACCCTGTCTCATACTTAGTGTAAGTTTTAGCTCCTAGCTTCTGAAGCTCATTTCTTGGGCATCCTGCTATTAACATGGCTAAGTTGGCATATCACAGATTTGCCAACTTGATGTACTCCATTAATTCTTGAATCTGTAGATCCCACCTTTTCAATTTGACTTGTTGTACGAAGGCATATGTATCCAATATGGCTCGCCAGTCAGTGTGTTGAGCAATGAAAGAGTTAATGTAAGTCTTAGCCATATGGATCTCCTTTTTGATTATTTCTTTGTACATCCCCACCTAATCATGAAAGTGCTCTTTCAACTTCTCATGCTTCTTAGCCTCATTCTGCCACACATTGATCTCTATTGTTGTCTTTTGATAGATGGTGTAGACCTCCTCCATAGAAAGGGTTCTATTTTCCCTAGCCAAGCAACTCATATCTTGTTTGACTCGTACTAATTGTTCTTGCATTTATTAAAAACTTTCTTCGAGAACATTCTTCTGTTTCTCAATTACTGTCAACCGAAGATTTTTAGTAGCAAGTTATTTATTCTCCTCCTATAGGGCCTTGAGAGCCTTAACATGTGCGTACATTTGAGCTTGTGCCTTGGAAGCATCTTAATCAACCTATTCTTTCTCCCTTGCCACCTTTTTATTCTCTTCCAAAAATTTATTTAGTTGCTCATTTCTAAAAACATCCAATTGGTCAGTTGTGATGAATTGGAAAGGATCCCTTTGTTTAACTTGTAGGGTGACAAGCTTTTCTTGCAGTCTTTGTTGGTCCACTTCCAGATGTTGAACCCTAACTTCAACCATGACCAATTTTCCTTGAGTTGAAATGAGGTCTGATTGTACTACTATGACATCTTGAGGGATGTCAAACAAGGAAGTCATGGCTTGTCCTATTTGTAGCAAGCAATCCATAACATCCTCATGTTTTGCAGGAGTCATTGAGGAACTAGCTAAAACTTGAGCATCACATGCTCCCGTGAAATCTACTGGTGGCACAACAGGGACATCAAAAGATTCTTTGATGTGGTCTGTAACCACCTCTACTATGCTTGCCACATCCTAGTGCTGCATAACCATAATTGTGGAACCTTTACAAGTTTCTAATCTGACTTGGAAGGATGCAGCATTCCCAGAGATCTGTTGAGACCACTAGGACTCTTCCTTAGAAATCAACGAAATGTGTCCACGTGTGGGGTCAGCTGAAATAGTGGGCTGCATGACATCATCAATGACCTTGAATAAATTCTCAACATCATGAATTCCTCAACTGACTATCTTAGTAATGGTATTAAGATGACTGATGGACAATCAATAATCCTATTGCGGCAGTGGAGATTGTTGGACTTGCTAGCTTGTGGGTTGTGTGTTGGGCCATGCTTTTTGATGTTGACTAGGCCCTATGATTTGAGGCACAGTGGGCCCAACTGTTCATTCTTCTTCTTGCTTTGATTGCTTTCCAATGTCTTTCCTTAGTGTTAGTGGTTTAGGTAGTTCAGCATACAAAGCATTTTGGGCTTTTCTAAGAACATCATTCGTATAGCCCAAAATTCTAGCAAGTCTGCGTAGCTTCTTGATGAGACAAGGGAAAGACAAGGTAAGCTTCCTTGTCTTTCTTTCTTTGAATCACCTTAGTATTTCTGTCAAATATAAATGGGGCAAATTTGCATTAAATTTTCCCATCAAAATTGCACTACCTTGCGCTACATAAGTAGATGGTCTATTTAAGCCTTTGGTGGGGAAAATGTGATAAGTGCTGATCTTGAAGTAAATCCTTTCTTTTAGGGTTAATTCTCCATAAGCTTTATTTTCTTTGTTGTAAGCCCATTTCAACCATAACTTTCTTGCGTCTGCATTCGAGTGAGTGGATAGATGAGCAACCTTTGGTCCTTTTTTTGGAAGATTCAAGACCTCTGCAATGGCCCTTGTAGAGAAATCAACAAGAACACCACCTACATTGGCAATGGTGCCTTCTTCCTTGCCATGCCAAAATTGGTATGTCTCACCCAAATACTAGTCACCACTTTTCGAGAGAATGGGCCATAATGGAGATGCCTTAAGTTGAGTCTTCATTGGTTCAAGGGCAAACTCAGTGAAAGGGCTAAAATTGAGCTCCATAATCATAGTTGAGAAGGTGGACTTCTCCTGAATGGCATGGAAACATTCTAGGGACAACGTGAGACATTGCCATGGTTTTGGGGCTCTAACTTCTCCACCTTCTGCATGGCCAGATTGCACTATCGCAAGGGTTTCTTAATGAATGTTAAATGAGTGTGCTTCCTGCTTTGCATGTTCTACGTGAGGTCCCTGGCCTCTGCCTCCTCTTGGGCATTTAGCCACTCCTTACAAAGGTCCTACTCGATCTCCTCTTTTTGGGGCCATCTGTAATCACACAAAGATAATCTATTACTAAGGTTTTGTAGAGAAATTTTTATCAACTAATACCTTACTCATTGCCTTAGTTAATAGTCCATAATTACATAGTGTGATTTTAGAGTTTGAAATATTTTTAAGAAGTGGCTCCAAAAGGTGTTATTATTGACCTTACATCATTGGGTTTTGTCAATTTCTTTACATGTGGCACTTACAATTGTTTGGGTGGCTTGGGTGATTGATGAAAATTAACTTGGCATTTAAACATAAAAGGTTACTTTAGTAAATATTGAATTTCTTACCCCTATGATATCCTTTGTACGATAGCAAATTTCAAAAAAATGTATGTGCACTTCTGATTAGTGGCGAGGTACCCCTACACTCAACCATACGAATATGAGCGTTACACGCGTGATTTGATTGAACTCCACAGACTAAGTGCCTACACATCTTATGGAACACTTAAGGTTAATCGTTCATTGTCTTCCTAGACTTACTTGTATTTGTCATGGTTGTATGGTTAAGTAAGTTTGAGGTATGTGATTTTAATAGTTTTTTATGTTTTATTGCCTATGCTAATGAGGTAAAGGGTGAAAAGACTAATTAACTAACTATCTAAGCCTTAATTAACCTAGCATCAGCATCCGTTCCCACTTACCATTCACACCTTGAACCAATGCAACCTTGGTTACCAAACGCTAGTCGTTATTGGGATTACCAAGCGTAACACGCGTGCTCGAAGTGGTCGTACTAAATGCACTTAACTATGAGAGAAGGGTTGAGAGAGATTTAATTAACTAATAAATGATTTAAATAATAAACAATAAATAACAATAAATAAAGTCCTATTTAGCTTAGTCCATGCACTACAAGGTTTATCCAAGAAGTTCGTCTTTATTGCCGTACACAAACTTGTGTTCAGGTACAATATTTGCTCGAATAAAGATCCGTTCACTTTGGAGTTCCTATAGCGGGCACATGGAAATTATTCTATCTCTGGAGAGGTAAAACTGCTAGAGTTTCGCTATGGTCTAGGCCTAGAATGAAAAACAAGGGAGAGTCACCTCTTATTTATAGACTTGGTGGTACACTACGATATCATGTATGCGATATCGTAGGAGACAACGTGATATTGCGTACACGATATTGCAGCCCATGTGATATCGCATCCCATCATACCCCTATGATTGAATAAAAACTCATCCTCGAGTTCCTTACAAAATATTGGGAATGTATGGGATTATTGACTGAAATGGAACTAATGGTGAATGGGATGACATGTGAAAAGATCATCATTATAGAACAAAACAAAACAAAACTGGTGTTCATGAGAACAAGAGTGAACACCTTATACATTTGACATCAGGCCTTATTTTGCAGTTGAGAGAGAGAAGAGAGAAGAGAGAAAAAGTCTACTGCTGCCAACGTTAGGATTGCGCCTTTCATTGTCCATCTATAAACGCACCATCGATCTTGCTGCTTGTGTAGCTGCTTCCGCATCAATCCATTCCAAGTGGTCCCTCTAGATCCAATCCGTTGTTGTATGATTACCATCTGCACACACAACACAATCTTATATTAGCAAGGGTAAATGAATCTCAATGCAACTGATACCTTGCTTCGGTGAAAGGTCCATTGACTGAGTTGTGGTATGGTTGATATGGATCTGGAGATATAATAGTGGTGACTACCGAAGGTGTAGAGGTTAGGAGAAAACGAAAAATTGAAAAAATTAGGTCAAGACCCCCTGACTAAGAGTGAACCTCTGGTAGCGATAGAATGGAGAAAAAGAAAAGGAACAAGAAAGGTGGAGAAAAAGAGACAACTGTAACATTGATGAAGTGATGTCAAGATGGAAATGAACAAAATAGAGTGGATTGCAAAAATGTTAAGGAAAAGAATTTAACTGGTGCACCAAATAGGAATGCCAGTGGGTCCTCCCCAAAGCAGGCTCATGCCCTTAATGCCTTGACAAACCCACATTCAAAGAGTCTGTAGGCTCTGGGAATGTCAATTGTAACAAGAGTTAAAGTCTTAACCACAAGAATTTACCAGAAATAAAACAATGCATCCACCAAGATATACACTAATGATACAACTAGCAATGAGGTGACCAATGGAGAAAGAATGATGGAAAGAAGAAAATGGAATGGAATATCAAGAACAAGGTGGTGTACAGCCCCTTGTGTATTGCATGGTTAATGTGACTTAGTAGATCCCATTCCAAATTCAGCCTCAAACAAACCACATCCAGTGACTTGGCATCAATACATTCGGCCAATCCATCCACTCGAAGTAACAAGAATGGCTTTACCCAAGAGCCACTACCATTTCGATGAAACGAAGGAGAAGAGAATGGGAAGCGAGAAGGGCCTTAGTTAGAGGGAACATGTTTATTTTAGTTCCATAACCAATGCTTGTAGCCCAAACAATTATTTTGTCTAAGGGGTGTGCTTTGAATTCTCACCTCTTTTCTTTTCCTTTTTGTTTGTTTATTTTTTTATTATATTTTGTTTATTATTTTTTGTTTATTTTTGTGTGAGAACCACATCATGTAAAGACTTATTATTTTTATTTTTATTCACTCAGCTTCCCAATAATTAGGTAACATTGAAATGGTAAGAAAACTCAAGAAGAAAACATCCAAGCACCCAAGAGAATGGCCAACACAAATGCATCAAGTTCCATTGAAGTCACACCCTTTTCAATCCTTGAGTCCTTCCTTAGTTTGAGATATGCCTAGTCACCGATTCATTATAGTCCTTATTATTGAGAAAGGGATTGTACAGTTCCAAGCCAAGAGAGACCATAGAATTTTGTGGATGAATGGATGAAGTGGACTCATTGCCTGTCATATCAAAAGAACCATACCTTAGTATCAACATCATCACTTAGAGGTAAAAACAAAACATTAGCAATCAATAGGAAAACAGTTCATACCATCATGAAGAACACTTATTACATGACAAACTTGATAAGATGGATAACAGACATACATAAAGAAATGAAAAATTATAACGATGTTGTAAAACAAAAACAAGAAAAGTTAAAGAAATTTGTAAAACGAAAATGTGTAAAACAAAAACGTGTAAAAAAAAACTAAAAAGAACTAAGGGCCCCAAATGATTAGCATAGGTGGCCATCTCCCCCATGACTGAATTGAAAGGGAGAGATCCAAAATAATGAGCGCCTATTTGAATTTTTGAGAAGTGTCCAACTTCTCCCCATTGATGTTCTTAGATTAAGGGATGGAAGTTGGTGACACTCATACTCCAATGTATCTATGCCTTGGTTGCGAGCGTGAGTTGTTTCCCCAGTTTGTTCCATGCATGTTGGTGGGCTACTCTCCTGCTTAGCTGTCAACCACTGGGTGTTCTATTATTGTGTGGTTGCTAAATATAGGCACCTTTGTATCTGTGTTTCTTGGGCACACCAGTTGCATGGAAGAGGTGCTAAGCATTCCTCCATGTCATCACCCTCTGAGTCACTATATGTGATGCATGGAACTTTCTTCTTTTCAATCTTTCCATAAATATTTTCCTTTGATATTTCCAAGGAAATATTGCGGATCCCTAGGCATGCATCTACTGTACTCAGCCATGCCCTTTCTATTATAATTGGGAAGCCCTCGTTGTTACTGTAGACTTCTATCACCAGGAAATCAGCTGGGTATGACCAACCACACATAGTGGTAACGATGTCCTCCACCAATCCCAAGGGAATGGTGATGGACTAGTTAGCCAGCTCTAGTTGAATATTGCTCTTCTTGAGTTGGGATAGGTTCCAGGCTTGATTCATTTCTCATGAGATTAAGTTGACTCTGGAACCTGAGTCAAGAAAAGCCTTATGTGGTTCATTTTCGGTGACTTGGAGGTAGATTAAGGAACTTCCAGGATCAAAGAGTTTCCTAGGAAGGTGGCCTACCTTGATCTAGTCGGTAACGGTACGTGTTAACATAACTGTATGCGTTAAGCCCTAGTGTTGATTTGAAGGGAGCTCGAAAGCCTTATTTGTTGGAGGAGCATGCACATTCTCAACCACTTGTGGTTGTGAGAGCTTGTTTGGGCTTCTGGTTTTGAAGAAAGATCTTCTCTTTGTGCGATTGTCAGAACCAGCAGCGGGTTGAAGGTTTACGGCTCTCGTAGCATTACATTGTTGCTGTTGAGTGGGGAGTTCCCCTTGCATTTTTGGAGTGGATGGTAGTGGAACTATCAGTGTAAGAGTGGCAGATGGATTTGGAGGATGGTACATGTGTGGAGTGTCTCCTGTAGGCGAAGGAGTCCTAAAATACTCCCAAACTTGGTAGTGACATTGTGGAGTTGCATGACCCATAGAGTCACTTGGAGAAACCGGCTACTACACGTAATAGCCATTTGGGTCTGGTTGCTGGTAAGGGTATTGTTGTCTAGACGGTGGCATCCCCCATGATTGTGGGTGTTGCCACTACTAATGTTGCCCGATGGGTTATGGTGGAGTTCCACTTGGATAGTATGTTAACGGTTGGTGGAACTGTCTTGGGTTACCTTGGGGATAAGGTAACCTTCGGGGTGCTTGCTGTCTGTTAAGTCTTGGGTTGAGTGCATACACCCCAGACTCTTGTAGATGTGAGATGATTGTACAACATCCCTTAGGATCGTCATATTGGCAGATCTCACATCCGCCTTCATTGTCTATATCCGAATCCACAACCTCATCGGAGATAGTCATCTTCCCCTTACCTTTGTCACTTGCATGGACCAAATCTCTCCACTTTTTCTTATCTTGGTCACTACTTCATTCCTCCTTAGACTCCTCTATGATTTTCAGGACAGTTTCAATCTTACTGTCTAAGGAGCTCCATATTTCATCTACCTTAGCCGATACTTCCGTTGTTAGCTTTTGAAGCAGCAAGGTCTTTCTATTCATCAACTCCTCAAGTGGTGACTCATCCTCTATATCGTAGAATCTCACTCCCTACTTCCGAAGGGAGGGATCACGGTTATATTCTTCCGCACTCTCTCTTTTCCGTAGCTCCCCTTCTTCTTTGGCTACTTGCTCCAACAATCTGTGAACTTCATGGGATCTAAGTTTTGGTAATCTTCCTTGGGCATATGTCCCAAGGGTTCTCCTAGTTTTGTACCTTAGCCTATCTATAAGGTGGCGGTGTTGATCCCGTTGTGTGTAGCCATGGCCCGGGCAACGATGTAACAATGCATAGTATCATCCCATGGCAACATCTAAGGGTTCATGATTACCCTGTTTCCATCCTTGGATCTATTTACGCAAATTAGACACTCTGGAGTACGTTTGATATTTATTGTTGAACAACTCTAGCATTGTACTCCAACTCCTAATGGTTTCTGGCTCTAAGAACTAGTACCAACTCTCTGCTTCTTTTATGAGTGTCCTAGGAAACAACTTTAGTTTCTGCCACTCGTTCTCTATGTTCTACAAGGTGTAGGCATCGTGGAATGCCTGTAAGTGATTTTGTGGATCAACATCGTATCCTCCCTCAAATCGGGGGATATTATTCATGTCTAAGCGCTTGATCCGGCTATCTTTTTGATGCCTTGTAGGTATCCTAACTGCCTCCATGATGTCTAGCATACTCCAGGTTGCTAGTAGGGGTTCATCATGATCATCTCTCTCATGACATCTATGATGCCTACGTTGTTCCCTACTTTTCCTTCCTTCATGCCTTGACTCTCTGGAGTACCCTTGTCCTCTCTCTCGACTCTCTCATCGAGGTCTCTCATCTTGATTACCCTTATCCTCACCCCCCCCCTCTCTATGGCTATGTCCTGATGTGGAAGGAGAGGGTGAATGGGGTGATGAAGGGGAACAAGAAGGAGAACCATCGCCATGATGATGTGTCTTACCTTCTCTTCAGTGACTATGGCCCCGATCATGATGACGATCCAAGTGCCCATACTTGTCATGTGTTTTTGTTTCCTCAGTGAACACTTGGTATTCATGGGTATCAGAACCAGGGTTATGAATCGTGGAGTGTAAGTTCTGATACCCCACCTCCTCACCATCATTAGGAGGAGGAACATCATTCGATAGGGAACCCATTATAATGGGTTTACCATCTCCAATTTTATTTAGGATGTGCAGGACCCCTTTGCCCTTCAACAATGTGTGGTGGCTCTCCTGCCACAAGTCCCTTAAACATTGTGCTTCTGTGGGATGGTAATCGCTTCTGTCAAAATCACCTATAGCGTATTTAGCATATAGCTGTGTCATGCCTATCTGTGCCAAAGCATGGAGGAGCATGTTGGGACTGCCCATTCTAGAGGTAACACCATGTTACCTTGCAAATCTCGCCAACGCAGTTGTTCGTCCTGATGGAGGATAAAAGTAAAATTAGGTATATACTCATCGGGATGAGTATATACCACTTGATGTTGTTGAGGAACTGGCAGATCTCGGTTATGCATGTTAGACCGTTGACTGTTTCTTGTATGATTCCTAGGTGGTGAAATGCTCTTATGAGAAGAAGACATCTTAGTTTATCTCGGTGTGCTGATTAACCATTATATAATTTTTTTTGTTTAATTAACCCTAAGGGTTTTTTTAAGCTCCCAAAGATGTGGATAATTTCCTATGTTCTACTTAGCGCACAAACACTTAGTCCCCAGTAACAGCGCCAATGATGAGTGGTGAGGTACCCCTACACTCAACCATATGAATACGAGCATTACACATGCAATTCGGTCGAACTCCGTAGACTAAGTGCCTACATGCCTCATGGAACACTTAAGGTAAATCGTTCGTTATCTTCCCAGACTTGTATTTGTCACGGTTGTATGGTTAAGTAAGTCTGAGGTATGTGATTTTAATAGTTTTTTATGTTTTATCGCCTATGCTAATGAGGTAAAGGATGAAAAGAATAATTAATTAACTTTAACTAACTATCTAGCCTTAATTAACCTAGAATCAGCATCCATTCCCACTTACCATTCACACCCTGAACCAATGCAACCTTGGTTACCAAATGCTAGTTGTTACTAGGATTACCAAGCGTAACGCATGTGCTCGAAGCGGTCATACTGAATGCACTTAACTACGAGAGAAGGATTGAGAAAGATTTAATTAACTAATAAAGCATTTAAAAAATAAACAATAAATGACAATAAATAAATTCATATTTAACTTAGTCCATGCACTGCAAGGTTTATCTAAGAAGTTCGTCTTTATTGCCGTTCACAAACTTGTGTTCAGGTACAATATTTGCTCGAATAAAGATCCGTTCACTTTGGAGTTCCTATTGTGGGCACGTGGAAATTATTCTATCTCTAGAGAGGTAAACCTGCTAGAGTTTCACTACGGTCTAGGCCTAGAATGAGAAACAAGGGAGAGCCGCCTCTTATTTATAGACTTGGCAACGCATCGCGATATCACGTACGCGATATCGCGGGGGATGCGATATCGCGGCGAACATAATATCGTGTACGCGATATCGTGGCCCATCAACTTCCTACTACAGTACCCTCCCACGACTAAGTGGAACACTTCGAGTTCAAATAGGATCAGACAGAATTGAAATTGGAATGTTAAGAAGCTAGATATTGCACTTGGAAGGAAAGTTTCAACAACTCCCCTAGTGGCAAATGAAGGAAATGAACGGTGAAGTAGGTGAGGTCGTAACTATATATAGGTAGATGAGACTTGATATCACGTACCTGATATCAGGTCGGACACAATATCACGTCCCCATCGACATGCATCGAATGTAGGGACTGAGTGGAAATAAAGAATTTTTGATATTTAATGGAGGATTTGAGATTAAATTGGAAGGTGTAGGGTATTTGGAAAATTAATTTTGAGGCACTAGAAGTGTGTCATGGTGGAGTTATATATTAAAATTTGTGAAAAGGGGCTAGGACAAAGGGTGTATAGTAATTGTTAAGGAACAATTGATTAAAATGATAAGGGAAAGGATAGTTCACTTAGGTGAGTAGTTGGAGGGTGTAAAATAATGTGGTCATGTGAAACATAGACAAGTTACAAAAGTTACATAAGTGGGTCCTCCCCAAAGTAGGCTCTAGCCTATGATGCCCTTGTGGAACCACACCTCTAATGTTTGTGGGCACTAGAGAAGTTGAATGCAACATATTCCTGTGAGCAAAACACACATGTTAGAATCATCAAGTTGAGATAATGACTCTACATTACACCAACCACAAGTTATGAACATTCAGACAATGAGATGAGATGGACTATAGAAGGGATTGTAGAAATTAGGGCATGAGGTCTCTAATGATGATCACAATGGAATCTTGTGTGTAATTAGTGGTTAAATAACTAGGTGTTTGGCTTTCCAAATTTCAGACCAAGTCCATACCAAATTGCAATGATACTACATTACTTCATTCCATCAACAAACAACCATAAGTCTACTAGAGTTGCAAGGAGTAACATCACTTAACATTTTGTTCAAGGGAGTAGCAAGGGAGGAGTGTCATGGTGGCACCATATGATGATTATTATTATTATTATTTTCTTTTTTTATGGCTCTATGAAGTTGCCTACCTTTAGGCATGGGTACATATCTTTCCAATGGAATCCATAGAAGCTTATTTAGTGCCATTTTGAGTTGCTCTTACTCCCATTTTTCGTTAGACCTATAAGGATATAGTTACAACCTCGACAACATGATAAAACATATGGAAGAAGCTAAAGAGAATCTATGAATCCCCTTGATGTCACACCCTTATCATTCAACCTTGGTCTTTCACTCGTCTCTCTAGACACAATGATTATCAAATTATTTATGGTTGGATGATAAAAAAGATTACCATTGTGACCAGAGCACGAACCTCTCATTAATGGAATAGGTGGATGGCTGTTGTAGTCTCAATGTTTGAATAATCAATCCCTTATGACTAGGCAACATAAAGAAAAACCTCACCTTAATGGGCAACATGATCAACTTATTCATGGTTAAGATTACAATGGAAAATTGAAAACAATAATTAGAAAAAGTAAAAGAAATAGAGAAATGACAAAAAATCGTAAAACAAAAAGGTAAAATAACACTTAAGAATCCTGGAAATTAGAATGGAGGGTGACCCCCACAACTAAACATTTGGTCATGGCTAGGATTAATAAGTGGATGAATAGGATCCATGCATGTATAAAATGTTAGGAACCCTCCATGCCCCAGCCACTCTGGGTAGAGAAATTGTTGGTCACACACCTAATTATAGAAAGCATAGTGGGGTAGGTTAGATGATGTGTGTACATTATGAGGGAAATTCGGCCCACTATGGCACCCTTGACTATATGGTAGGATGCATGGATCTATGTGTCCCTTCACGTTGGTGAATTCATTGGATTGTGTGGATGTTGAAGTGTGAGGTGGAGGCTTGGGTATAGTGATAGGGGCTATTGATGGAGTTAAGAAAGATGTGGCACCAAGTTGACCTTGGGTTGGTTTAGAGGATGGAGTAGGTTCCAAAGTGTGATTCTTCTTCCTATGGCCATGCCTAAAGAAGTAACACTTCCAACATTGCATAGGGAACCTACTTTCATTAATAGCAGCAGCACAAGTTACATTTGTTGGTTGGCACAGTGGTGTGGAACCATCCAATACATCTAATGGTGGTGTAGAAGGAGGTGAAGGATGAAAATACTAAGGATGAAAAGAATTGTGAGAAGTAGGAGGTGATGATCCCTTAGGAGAAGACATGGGTCAATGGTGCTCATGAGAGTGATAAAGGTGATTGGAGGTAGAAGGTTCAAAATTGGTTAGAGAAATAGGATGTTGAACATAGTAGGTGTTTGGTTTTGGCAGATAGGGAGGATGTAGCTGGCTAGGTGGTGGCCTCCCTCACGCCTGTGAGTTTTGCCACTATGGTGGAGAAAAGTGTTGAGGCTAGTAATAGCTCCCCTCAGGATAGTACCCTCAGGATAGTACAATGGATTATGGGGTTGTCCATAATTACCTTGTGAAATAGGGATGCACCTAAATCAATACCTTTGTACGAATTTTGGGTGCAGCTTCCTTGCCCCATGCTCATACAAATGTGACAAGACTAGGCAATGGCCCTTTGGATGGTCATATAAATAGACATTGCATCCATCCTAATTATCTATAGTTGAGCCTTTGGCCTCATTACCCTTAGTCATTCTCCCTGGTTGTCAAACAATGTTCTTAACTGTTTCTAATTTCTATGTCCTCTGTTTGTTTTGATTGCCAGGTTTATTTTGGATGACCCTCTACCTGACAGTGTTTTCTAAGTTCACACTTTGTTCATTTACCCATACGGTCATCTTGTTATTCTTGGCCTCAATTTCATCTATCGATTTCTGTATTGGCAAAGGTTGGGACTATATCACCCTTTGAGAATTGGTTGCTTCCTCTTCCTTGTAGTTATAGACCTTTGTTGTTTCTAGAGTTAGTGCTCTCTAAAATGCTTTAGCATTCTTCCATTTAGATAATTCTCTCTCTTGTTTCACCAGACGCTCTATTAGTTCTTTGAATTGGTGGGCTTGGAGCTTGTATAGTTGTCCTTGACCATATTTTCCAAGGTTCACCCTTGTTTCATTGCTAAGCCCATCTATAATGTGAAGTATTTGCTCTTTCTCGAAGAACCTATGACCTGGACATTTATTTAGTAAGGCATAGTATCTATCTAAGGCCATGTCCAAGGGTTCTTGTTGTTCTTGTTTTCATCTTTGGATTTGTCTCCTCAAGGCAGACACTTGCACATAGATCTGTTATCTTTTATTGAAAAGTTCTAACATGGTTGACCATCATCTGATTGAATTTGGTTCCAATGATCTAAACCACATTTTGGCTTTATCGATTAGTGTTCTAGGAAAGAGCTTAAGCTTTTTCCATTTACTGTCCACATTGTTGAGCATACAAGCATCATGGAAGGCTTGTAAATGATGTTGTGGATTTGAATCATAACCTCTTGCAAATTTTGGAATATTATTCAGGTCAAGCTTAGGTAGTTGACTTTTCTTGTGATGCCTATGAGATATCTTAATGACCTCTATGATGTGCATTAGGCTTTTAGGGACTAACAGGGGTTTATCATCATTAGACAAGTTGTGATTAAAATCTCTATTTGATCAATGGTGACTATGGGGCTTGTGTTCATGTTAATGACCTTGAGTGTGTCTATGGGTTCGATTTTTGCTTTTATTTTGACCCTTTTGTGGAGCTCTATCTCTATACCTACGTTCATTTTTGTCAAAACTAGATGTTGAAGTTGAGGGGGAAGATGAAAAGCAGGAATTGGTAGGATAGCCATGGCTTCTATAATGTTCCTTAAGGTTCCTTGGTTTATCATTTCTAAGTACTGAGGAGGTCTTAGGCCTTGAGGCCTCCCCTAGTTTAGGATTGACATCATCTTCTTCAAGATTGCCTATCTTAGGTGAATGTAGTCTTTGAGTGTCGTTAGGGTGGCCATGGTCATGAAAAACCCCTTCATAAGGTGGATCACTCCAATCTTCTTCATTGTATATTTTGTTAGTTCTCTAATGAATAGGTGTGCTATACGGTTCATAATCATTTCCATGTGAGTGAGACATTGTTGTCGATTTGTGGTGTGTGTTTGAATACTTCTTGAAAGATATATCATTAATACCCTTTTACAGTGATCTTGTGTGATATAACTAATCTAGATAACTAGCATCATCCTTGGCAATAGTGCCAATGATACTATCCACATTGTTGAGCATACAAGCATCATGGAAGGCTTGTAAATGATGTTGCGGATTTGAATCATAGCCTCCTGCAAATTTTGGAATATTATTTAGGTCAAGCTTAGGTAGTCGACTCTTCTTGTGATGCCTATGAGATATCTTAATGACCTTTATGATGTGCATTAGTCTTCTAGGAACTAACAGGGGTTTATCATTGTCAGATAAGTTGTGATTAAAATCTCTATTTGATCGATGGTGACTATGGGGCTTGTGTTCATGTTAATGACCTTGAGTGTGTCTATGGGTTCGATTTTTGCTTTTATTTCAACCTTTTTGTGGAGCTCTATCTCTATACCTATGTTCATTTTCGTCAAAACTAGACGTTGAAGTTGAGGGGAAAGATGAAAAGGAGGAACTGGTAGGATAGCCATGGCTTCTATAAGGTTCCTCAAGGTTCCTTGGTTTATCATTTCTAAGTACCGAGGAGGTCTTAGGCCTTCCCTAGTTGAGGACTGACATCATCTTCTTCAAGATTGCCTAACTTAGGTGAATGTAGTTTTTGAGTGTCATTAGGGTGGCCATGGTCATGAAAACTCCCTTCATGAGGTGGATCACTCCAATCTTCTTCATTGTATATTTTGTTAGTTCTCCAATGAATAGGTGTGCTATACAGTTCATAATCATTTCCATGTGAGTGAGACATTATTGTTAAATTGTGATGTGTGTTTGAATACTTATTGAAAGATATATCATTAATACCCTTTTACAATGATCTTGTGTAATATAACTAATCTAGATAACTAGCACCATCCTCGACAACAATGCCAAAGATGAGTGGTGAGGTACCTCTATGCTCAACCATATGAATACAAGCGTGTACGCATGATTTGGTCGAACTTCACGGATGGACTAGTTGTGGCACCTAGACAGTTATACATTGATTGTAGTTCACTATCTTCCCACTTGGATTAGTAGTATCTTTTTCATGTATGGTTTAGTTTAGAGTGAGGCATATGATGTTTTTGTAATTCTACATTACTCCTAATAACAAAAAAGATAAATTAATTAAACTAATAATGGAAGCAAAACCTAAATTACCCTTTAGTGATGGTATCCATCCTTAACTATCCGTACACATCTTCAACTTCATGGGATTACTACTGGGTGTGCCAAGTATTTGAACTTAAACACTTGTGATTAAGACGTACACATTTCACTTAATGACAGAAAAAGTAAATAACAATAAATCAAACTGTTAAGTAAATAAGGCATTAAATAATTAAAACAACAAAAATTAATCTAAGTGAATGCTACAATGATGAAAGTAATCTTGATCTTTATTACTGATCATGCACATTCCAAGTACGTCACACTCAAACAAAGGTGTCGTGCAATTACAAACATCACACTGTAGGCATCCACTAGGAATAACTAGCTTGAAAGAAAGAAACTAAAAATTGAAAACTGAATTGCCAAAAGAACTAAAAAGAAAATAACTTCACTTAAAACTTGTCAATTGTGTGCCTGAGTTCTATATTTATAGGCTAACACTAGAATCACGATATCACGTATACAATATCGTATCCATGTCATGATATCATGTACCTGATATTGGGGCTGGGCAAACCGTGATTCATCAATGCTTTTGAAGAGAGGGAGATTTTTTCATTTTTCTTGTGTGATTTGAGTTTTGACATCCTAGCTTCTCCAAGTAATAACTTGCACATTATCACTCCAATTTTTGTGATTTTCAAATTTGTTTGATCCCAGAGTGCTCATCTTAGTTGTGGGGGTGGGGGAGTGTGTGCTAATGAGGAAAATTTGAGCCAAGTTTTAGAAGTTGCTAATGCTTAGAAATTATTATAACGTATGAAGGGAAACTTGAAGATTTTTAATAAAAATATATCACATTAATGCCAAAAACACTTAAATAATTCCTGTAATGAGTCATCCTAACCATTATGAGCCATACATAAGAAAAAAATGGATAATTGTGAAGGGTTATAAGGAAATTAACACCTATGGGTTTCTTTTTGATAATTTTTTCAACTCTGTAATTGTAATGAGCTAAGAATTGATCTAATAAAGCATATGAGAAAGGAGAAAGGTAATCTAAACCAAAGTAAACATTCTAATAATTTTCAAATCCTTAATGGTTGCAGATAACCCCAAAAGAAAGGAGCAATCAAAGGACCCTCACAACCCACAAGAAAAAGAGCAAGAGGGCAAGGTAGAGGCTAAATAGAAGAACAAGACCCAAAACATGCAGAGCAAGAAGCCTAATCCTTCAACATTCCTTAAAAAACTCTTGTTACTAGATAGTCAGCCCAAGGAGACATAGAGAAACCATTAGTACAAGGACAATGCCTCACATTTTCATAAGACTACCTCTAAACTATCCAAGAAAAATCAATCTTGACCATAGTAATTGTGGAAAAAAACTTTGGCCCATTCATAGAATTTCTTTTGGAAGCGGTAAGGATGCAACTCCAAGCATCACTGCTATGGCCCACACTTTTAAATAGTAGCGAATGGTATCTAGGGGAGACTTATTAATTTTGGCATAATAAAGAAGAATGCACTATGATCAACATCGAAGGAGTCTTCGTTTCATATTTAGTTAAGGTGATAATAGAAGCTCTAAACATACCCAATGAAGGGGCAAAAGTAGCACATCTTTCCATCAGATTAGATGTCAAAACCAAAAAGTTGTGGTTGAAATGGACATATGGTAAAGAAGACAAGGGATACAATGAGTTAACTTTGGAGGAAAGGATTTATTTTAAAATTGACATATATCACTTGTTCCCAACAAAAGGATTAAACAAATTATCCACCTATGTAGCTAGAGGAAGTGCGATCTTGAAGGGAAAATACAATGTCAATCTCGCACAACTCTACTTTATAGAGATCTAGGGGCAGTTTGAAGAAAATAAGGTAGGAGAGCCCAAAACGCTTGTTGAATTACTAAAGCTAGCACCACCCAGGAAAGACTAGGGTGAGAAACAAATTGACACTAGGGAAACCATATAAACTACTGAACAACAACAATAAGTGGGACCCAATGGCCAGCAACAACAACAAGTTCTAGCACTACCGCCACAAGACTATAGGCCATCAATGAGTCATTTGCAACAAATTGTAGAGACTATTAGTTGGGGAACAAGGGAGGAAGCCAATCTCTATAGAGTTATTGATAGTGCCATCTAGCCCATAATTTTTGTTGATCTAGTAAGTGGAAAAATCTCATTGTAGTTAAGAGGAGAGGCCTAATGGTCACAACAGATCTTTGGGAATGCTACATTATTTGAAGTGGTGCTAGAAACTGGAGAAGGAGCCAAAATTTTGGTAATGTAGCATCAAGATGCAACAAGAGTAGTAGAAGTAATTATATATCGCATTAAAGAATCCTTTAATGTACCTATTGTGCCACAAGTAAATTTAACTAGAGCTAGGGTTGCCCAAATGCTAGTTGGGATCTTAATGAATCCTGTAGACCATGAAGATGTGCTAGACCGATTGCTATAGATTGGATAGATGATGACAATACTTTTTGACATCCCAAGTGATGTCACTACAATGTAGTTAGAGCTGATAACAACAAAAGGTAAACTAGTCATGGCAGAGACTAGGGTAGAGCATCGAGAGAATGAAATTTTGAGATTATAAGAAGAGCTCGCAACCCTGAGAGTCAAATGTAGAGATCCCACTTAATTCATTACACTTGACTAGTTAGAGTAATTCAAAATAGAATAGATGAATCACCTAATTGAGTAGAAGAAGTAAATAGAGAATGAGAAGGAGAAAGTGGTGTGAAATGCCTCAATAGTTGAAGCTCAAACGTATGCACATGCTAAGGCACTCACTACAACCTAATAATAGAATAAGAAACTAGTTGCATATAATATGTAGTTGACCACTGTGGAGAAACAAAAGAACATCCTAGAGGAAAGCATCCACTAGTGAAGAGAATAATTGATCAAGGTTAACCAAGACATGAGTTTCCTTGCACGAGAAAATAGAATCCTCTTAATAAAGGAGGTACACACTATCCACCAGAAATTAGCTATTGAAATAAGCACATGGTAGAATGAGATAAAGAAACATGAAAGGCTTAAAGAACACTTTTGTGACTAGGTGGAGATGTACAAGAAAATTAATGAAAAGGAGATCTAGATGGCAAAGGCTAGAATTAGTTCCATATCAGCATAGAATCCAAAATGATAACCTGTCTTGGATAGTTACGCCCATGTCGACTAGGCGAAAGTTAAGAATAAAGACCTATAGATTGAAGATCTGAACAAATACATGGGGTTAGCTAACCTTCATTATGCTAACTTGGCCATGTTAATAATAGGAAGGCCTAGAAATGAATTGGAACAACAAGTAGTAGCCACGTACACACTATATGAGAAGGAGTTTGTAGATCACAAGGATGCCTTACAGAAACGTTAGGTGGAAAACTTTGAATTAGAAGCAGTAAAGGCTAGCTACTAGGGGAAGAAGGACATTGGAGCAAACATAGCTAGAATATTATTAGATTATCATGAACTCTAAGCAAAGGCTAGAGCTTTTGAAGAAGAAAGGAGAAAATTTGTAGCATGGTACATTAAAGCTAATAAGATGTTTCTGTAGCTACTATGTCCATGAGATGTACCAACTCCATCACATATTGCACAACAAGCATGGATGGTACATGACCAAAGAATGAAGGAGGAAAAGCTTTAGGTACTCTTGAATTGATACAAATTCCAAAAGCCTAATGACAAGGGGAAGCAATAAATGGAAGAGCCACCACCACTAGGTGGTGCATAGGCTACATTAAGCTTCATTAAAAATTTCATGTCATGTCTTGCATCAATTTTTGTAAAACACTACTATGACATTTAAGAGTCATGTAAATAGTTAATCAATCATGTAAATCTACCTCCCAATTTTGTAAGGAACTCTATCCTCATTTTGTTTTAACTTGAGGATGAGTTTTTAGTCATTCGTGAGGGTATGATAAGATAAATTTTTTATTAACTGTGATATTGGGTATTCCATATTGGAGATGCGATATCATGTACCTGATATCATAGCACAAGCTAAGACATCAGATATCCAATATTGCAAGACATGTACCTTCCTATAAATACAACACTTAGATGGATGGTCCAATGAACAATTTCATCCACCCTTACCAAAACTCTTTTAGTTTGTTTCCATGAATTAGACTTAACAATTAGAAGTGTGAATGTCCATAGTGTAGTGTGAACTAGTGAATGGAATCTTTATTCAAGCATCTTATACTTGGGCACAAGTGTGATTGGAAATAAAGATTGAGCTATTTCCTACTATTGTAGCATTCTCCTAGATTTACTATTTCTTAGTTAATGTGTACTTTTCCATGTACTTTACTTTTACTGTTGATTAGCATGCAGAATGGATATGACTAATTTTGAGCATAAACTGTGATTGTTTGGTAACAAGGTAGTATTATTGCTTGGTCCACCAAGTAGCGAAGTACTTGGTAATCCCCATAATGATTACATAAGCCAAGATGTGTATGGAAAATTAGGAACAGATACCCATCACTTAGGATAGAATAGATTTGTTTACTATTTACTTAGACTTAGAAACTATTTTCACTTCACCATGTTTACTAGGAGTAATATGGCCTACACAACATCAATTATCATATACCTCATTGTGAGTTAAACCATACCCATAAATTTCACTAGCTCACATGGGAAGACAATGATCTCAAACTTTAACCAATTACTAGCATATTCACATTGCCTGATCCATGGATTATGATCTAGTCATGCATGCTCACCTATGACTTGTATGGTTGGGTGCTAGATTACTCCATTGCTCATCACCTATTCTCTTTGGGTGGCTATGCCTAAGCTTGAATTTGCATCTTCAAACTTGAGAAACAAACATCTTACCATGATTTCAAATGATGGTTCCTATATTTTTAAGTTTTAATATAATACAGTAATCAGTCATCTCATGCTTGTATCTCAATGAGAAGGTTTTGTATTTAACACATGTCTTTACTTATGGATTTGTTAGCTACTTCTCGAGTAGCTTTATCATAAGACACTCTTATAGCAATTACATCTACTATGTAGTTATGGTGGGGTTGTGTTACCAACTTGGATTTAAAAAAAGTGTGTGCACACACACACACACATGGGGATGTAGCATAGTGGGTAGGATACTCACAGCTCATGAGGGAGGTCGTGGATTCAAAATTTACCTCCATTTATTAGTGTGATAATGGTGGAATAGCTTTATAGCAGGATACTATTATCATGGTTTTACATGTATACCTTATTGTATGTAGGTGGTGTATGAATACCTCTTTCAATTCTCTTATTATTTCCTATGTGTGTGTTTTGTAGGTTTTGGATATTAGAGAGATGTCTTGGAGAGCTAGAGGACATCTTAGTTGAGGCTTGGGAATGAAATGAGACATCTGGAGATCAGAGGAGATGCCTCACTGTTTGGATTGATGTCTCAAGTAAGACATCTTGAGGAAGATGTCTTCCCAAAACAAGAGACGTCTCGGGCAAGACGTCTTGCTAGTTGTGGGGATGTCTTGGCACCTGGATGAGATGACAGAACTTGTAACTTAAGAGTTGGGTTGATGTAGAGACATCTTTCTAAGGTCAGAGATGACTTGTATGTATAGAGAAACTTCCAAAAACACCCATTCCAATTTAGAAAACATTTGGAACATGATATAAAAGGATGGAAACAATTGGGGAGAAGGTGAGAAGACCTGGGAAATATCTAAAGAGTCTCAAGTTAATTTGAGGAGTTTTTCAAGGTTTCTTATCTTCTAGTTTGACATAAATATTGATGTATTCATCATTGTTGATGACCATGAGTGAGAAGAGAGCTCTTAAGTGTGGAAGAGTTGGGCAAGAGAGAGAGAGTGGATGAGCACATTGAGGGAGTGGAATTGGAGATTTTAGCTTTAAGATCAACTTGTGTTGTGTTGGTTTGTGTGTTCTATTCTCTTATGCCTTATTGATGAGTTAAGATCTGAGTCCTGGGTTGTGGGAGAGATTCTCTATTGGTTGTATCTTACATTGAGAATAGCCACTGTGTGGTTGTAAAGCCTCATGCTCGAGAATATCATTAAGTGTGATAGGTTTTGGGTGTTTATGGGTTTTGAGAATCCTGTTGTAATCTTCTAGTAAATTAATTGAAGATAGCTAGTTTTCTTATTTCATAGCAAAGAGTTTTATTTATTTGATTTAGTACGTAAAGGTGATTTATTTATGAAGTGAACCTACTCTAGTATTATTAGTATGGGAGCCTAGGGTTGATTACTGATTGGAAATTGGTTAATAATTTTGTCAATTTCAAATGGCACACAAGAAGAAATAGGTGCAAGCCCTGAATCGGACATGGAGAGCATGAAGTATGCCTTCCAAATGTCAGTTGCTTAATTGGATGAAATTAGCACAAAAGTAGATAGAAATGTCAGTCCTAGCCATATTTTAACATGTGGAGGAGATTTGCATGTGCTTTTAGATGAAGAAATTTCATTACTAGGTGGTGATGAAGTTGATGAAGAGGACGGACAATCCAGCTATGGGAGTGTAGGAAATCATTGACCAAGGATTCTAAGTGAAGGGAATCCTATTCCTTAGGTGAGAACTCTAAGGGTTCCAGTGGTGTTTGATGCTTCTTCTTTGGGTAAGCTTGATGAGGAAGATAAGGCAAGGTTTGCTAAAGTGTTCAAAAATGTTGCAAGACTTTCATACATAGAATTAATTTAAAAAATCTTGTCAGAGGCAAGAAACCATTATGAAGTTAAAATTACTAAGGCAAGGTGAGGAGGATGTCAAAGAATTCTACATTGAATTTTGTGACCTATTCCATCAAGCTAAGGTAAATTGGGAAGAGCATGAACATGTTTCAATCTTTTTAGGAGATCTCAAAATAGCATACTAGTAGGAGTTTTCTTTTTAAGTAACAAACTCTTGATGAAACTTATGATTTGACACTCAAGATTGAGAAGAAATTAGGTAGATTCGAAAATAGGAGCAAACAAACTTTCAAGGGAAAGGAGAAGGGATCCAAGTAAAAATCTGAAGACAAGAAGGCAACCAAATAAGAGGACTGAAAGAGGTGATGAAAAGGACTATGCCAAGAAGGACTAAGGAAAGAGGGGCAAAGGTCAAGGTAATCGCTTATTAAAAATTGAATGGTTCAAGTGTGGAGAATGGAGACAAAAATAATGGAAATGTCTCTTTCACAAGGTGGCCAAGGGCAAATATGTACAATTCATGGAGGTGGAAGAGACATCAAACCAAGGTATTTAGAGAGGTAATCTTAATGTTCCAAAAATTAAGGATGCTTCTAAATTTAATTCATGTGCATTCATGGGGAATGTAAATAGACTAGACCATCATAATAAGAAATTGTTATTTTAGATTGAGACTAGTTGTTTACTTAGTAAGGAATGGATTCATGTTTTAATTAATGAGGGAGCCCAAGAAAATGTTATTTCTTCTAAGATAGTTACTAGATTAGGTTTGGTAACTAATCCTCATCTAAGATCCTATAAAGTGCATTGGTTTTCTAGAGATTTTTCCTTAAGAGGTGAAAGAATAATATACTTTGAAATATAAAATTGGAAGTTTTCATGATGTGATAAAATGTGATGCGCTTCCAATAGATTGTGCTAATGTAATTCTTGGTAGACCTTGGAATTTTAACAATGGTGTAAGAAATGTGTGAAGTGTAGCTAAACTTGATAGAACCCATGAGTTGATTCCTATGACAGATTAACAAATGAGACAAGATAGCTCACTTAATGCCTTCTTAATCCTTCCAAGAGAGTAGAAATATATTAAGGAACATGATGAAACTAGTTTTGGTTTTGTTGTTATGACAACAGTTGCTACTAACCATGATGATGTGTAGGTTGAACTTTCTAGAAGTGTGCTATTCTTGAAGGAAAAAATTCCCAAGCTGTTTAAAGGAGAACTAGATAAACTATCATTGATGAGGAATGTACAACATCTAATTAACTGCATTCCTAATGCTACTATTCCAAACAAAAGAGCTTACCAAATGGTACCTAATCAGAAGGTTGAATTGTAAAGCAAGTAGAAGAGTTACTTGCAAATGGCTTCATGAGGAAATCCATTTCACCTTGTGCAGTTCCAACATTACTTGTGCCAAAGAAGGACAACGATGAATGGAGGATGAGTATTGATTCCAAGGTAGTGAACAAGATAATAGCGAGGTACAAGTTTGCTATTTCAAGGATGAATGATATCCTTGATGTCCTTATCAATGTGGATATTTTGAGCAAAGTTGATTTGAAGAGTGGGTACCATCAAATTAGAATCAGGCCTGGTGTTAAGTAGATGACAACTTTCAAAACATCGAATGAATTGTTTGAGTGGTTGATGATGCCATTTGGGCTTACAAATGCACCTACTACATTCATGAGGTTGATGCATGATGTACTAAAAGACTTAATTGGTAAGTGTTGTATTGTTTTTTTTTATGATATTTTGGTGTATAGTTCTAATGAGGAAAAGCACTTGGATCACTTGAGAATGGTATGTCTTAAGTTCAAGGAGGCACAGTTTGTAATCAATGTGGAAAAAAGTCATTTCTTCAAGAGAGAAATCACATATTTGGGACATGTGGTTTCTAAAAACCAAATTTAGATGAAAGCTACAAAGGTGAAGGCTATTAGGGATTGGCCAACTCTTAAGAATGCTGGGGAGGTAAGATCATTCCTTGGTTTAGCAGGTTTTTATTGACGGTTCATCAAAAAATTTAGTAATATTTCATGGCCTATGTTTGTTTGTTGAAGAAAAATAAAGATTTTAAGTGGGATAATGAAACCCATGGGAGCTTTTAACTTATTGAAACCAAAAATTACCAGTAAACCAGAGCTTGCAATTCCATATTTTCAAAAGCTTTTTTAGATGGAGGTGGATGCAAGTGGACTTGCCATTGGTGGGGTACTTTCACAAGAAGGTAGACTTGTTTCTTTCTTTTCTAAAAAGTTGGATGAGTCAAGCAAAAAATATAGCATATGTGAGAAGGAGTTGTATGTTATTCTTTAAGCAATCAAGCATTAGAGGCATTACTTATCCAAGGAGTTCACCTTGATGACACACCAAAAAGCACATCAATTTCTAAGCTCACAAAAGAAGTTGAGTGCAAAGCACATGAAGTGGATTGCAGAGTTACAAGAGTTCAATTTTGTCTTAAAGCAAAAAAAATGAAAAAGCCAATGTGGTGGTTGATGTGTTATCCAGGGTGCATGTGGTGAATTTTAGCATACCTCAAGGAAATTATGGATGCTTTGATTTCTTGAATGATCATGATGATGAATTTGGACAAGTTTATAGGAGCCTTATAGAGCCATTGATGAGTAGGATAAACCAGTGAAGGGACTATCATATTTAAGATGAACTATTATTTAAGAATGGAAAGGTATGTATTCCTAATTGTCATTTTAGGAAAAATATTTTGTTTGAAAAGCATTTTAGTGGCATGAAAGGTTACATGGGCAAGGGTAAAACATTGGAACTTACAAGTAGGCACTATTTTTGGCCTAGTATGGCTACAAAAGCCTCAAAATTTATGGAGTGCTTGACATGTCAAAAGTTCAAAGGAGGTAAAGACATGGATGAACATTATATGCCTTTGCTAATTTCTAAAGGTCCATGGAAAATTTAATGAACTTTGTGAGTGGTATTCAAAAGACCAAGAGTGGAAATGATGCAATTTTTGTTTTTGTGGATAGGCTCTTCAAGATGGCACATTTTATTCCATGTAAGAAGGTGAGTGAGGCTTCTCATGTTACAAATTTGTTTTTCCAACAAGTTGTGAAGTTGCATGGTATTCCTTTGAATATTATTAGTGACAAAGACTCCAAACTCACAAGTCATTTTTGAAGGTCCCTTTGAAATATTTTAGGAATAAAATTAATTTTTTCTAGTGCATATCATTCACAATTTGATGACCAAACAAACGTGGTGGATAAATCATTATTAAACATATTGAGATATTTATGTGATGGATAGCCAAATAGGTGGGAAAAATTGTTGTGTCATGTTGAGTTTTTGTACAATAATGTTTTTCATATTACTTTTAGAAAAAGCCCATTTGAGGTGAACTATTAATTTTTTTCAAAGATGATGGACACTTTGAAGAGCTTTGATGGTGAAGCTCAACTTAGTGTTGATTTTATACAAGAGATGAGGGATCTCCATGCACCAGTAATATTAAATCTTAAGAAGAATGCTAAAGAAAGAATCCTCAAGAGGAATGAGAGCAAAAAGAAGTCTAATTTTACTATTGGTGACTTGGTTTGGATGCACTTGAAGAAGAAGCAATTGAGAGGTGTTAACTTCTCCAAATTGAAAGCCAAAAGGATGGGGCCTTTCAAAATCAAGGCTAAAATTAATGACAGTGCTTTTGATATTGACTTACCTAATGATGTTGTTCTATATTTTGTGTTTAATGTTTTACATCTTGTGCACTATCATGGACCAATTGATGCGAAGATCATATAGGATAACATCAATGAGTTGAAGAGGGATATTGATCAATCCAAGCCTTTACTGGAGAGGAAGGCAATCATACTTAAGCAGAGGAAAGCTTCTAGCACTCGGGAGTTAAGAGGCATGAATATTTAATCCATTGGAAGGCTTAGTCAACAGATGATGTTGTATGGGTCTATGAGATCAAACTTTAAGAGTGGGGAATCACTTCAATCCCTACTCCCTTGCTCACATGAGTTCACTTTTTGAAGGGTGGGAGAGTTGGTGTATGGACACACATTGGAGATATATCTTGGAGGGCTAGAAGACATCTTGGCTGAGGCTTAGGAATGACAGGAGATGTCTAGAGATTATAGGACACGTCTCATTTTTTGGATTGATATCTCCAGTAAGATGTCTCAATTGATAAGAGGACGTGTCAAGGAAGATGTATCCCCAAAATAGAAGATGTCTTGGATGAAACCTCTTAATTGTTAATGAGACATCTTAGGTAAGACGTCTTGCTAGTTGTGGAGATGTCTTAGCATCCAGACAAGACATCTTGAGAAAATAACATACATTTTTCCTAAGAGTTGGGTTGGTGTAGAGATGTCTTCCCAAAGTTAGAGATGATTCATACGGATGGGGAAACTTCCAAAAACATCTATCCCAATTTGGAAAATAGCTAGAGCATGATGGAAAAGGATGAAAACAACTAGGAGAAGGTGAGAAGACTTGGAAAATATCTAAAGAGCCTCAAGTTGAATCGAGGAAAGTTTTCTAGGTGTCTTATCTTCCAATTTGAAAGAAATATTAATGTATTCATCATTGTTGATGACCATGAGTGAGAAGAGAGCTCTTGAGTTTGGAAGAGCTAGGAAATATAGAGAAAGTAGGTGGGCACATTGAGTAAGTGTAATTGGAGACTGTAGCTCTAAGATCAACTTGTGGTATATTAGTCTATGTGTTCTATTCTCTTATGCCAAACATGTGAGTTGAGGTCTCAGTCCTAGGTTATGAGAAAGATTCTCTATTGGTTGTGTCTTGCATTGAGAACAACCATTATGTGGTTGTAGAGCCTCATGCTCTGCAATATCGTTAAGTGTGATAGGTTTTGGATGTTTGTGGGTTTTGAGAATCCTGTTGTAATCTTCTAATAAATTAATTAAAGATAACTACTTTTCTTGTTTTATAGCAAAAGGTTTTATCTTTTCATGACATCTAAATTTCGTACTTGAAGGTGAAGTTATAAAGTTCTAATTGGACTATATATCTTGGGGTGTACCTATATTATAGGGAGGAAGGGGTATTAGAACCTTGAAATTATTGTAATATAGGTACACCTCAAGATATATAGTCCAATTAGAACTTTATAACTTAGTATTGCCCAACACTATATGATTATATGTACCTCCTTAATGTATACCCAAAATGATACTTTCATAGAACTTCGCTAGAGTATAAAAATGTACCACATCAACATACCTATTAGAATCGAACTTATGAATTGCTTCCTATGTATTATAAGTGCAATGGTAATAGGTTAAATTAAAATATAATCATGTGAAGCAAATGACTAAAACTAAAAGAATTTTGAGAAAGAAATCATGAAATTTTGAATAGTTGAAAATTTATTTTCAAGCTTTACTAAATGAAGAATTCTAAAGAAAAGACATCCAAAAACTAAATTTTACTTTGGTTAAGAAACTTTCCTTTTTTTGAGGTGAAGACACCTTATCTAAGATGAAAACTAAGGGGTAGGGGTGCGTTGGAACCCTAATATAATTGTAATATAAGTATACCTAAAGATATATAACTTGACATTTCCCAATAAAATGAAACCCATGACTTAGACCTTTCAAATCAAGAGTCTTACCACTAGGCTAACACGTCAGTGCTAATTATCTAAGATGAAAATTGAAAAAAATTTTGGACTAGATAACATTTCTATAGAAGCTTGGAAAGCATTGAAAGATACATACATTTTATGGCTTATATAATTATTTAACAAAATTTTAAAGAATGAAGAAATGCCTAAAAATTGGTAAAAAGATGTTGTTCCTATTTACAAGAATAAAGGAGATGCACAAAATTGTATAAGCTATAGAGGAACAAAGCTAATGAGCTCGATGATGAAGGTTTGGGAGATAGTCATTGAGCAATGTCTCAAACTTGAATCAACCATATCAAAAAATCAAATTGAATTTATGCCAAGGAGATTTACTATAATGACTATCTTCTTGATATGATAATTAATAGAGAAGTTCAAATTACATAGAGAAAATCTACATATGATCTTCATGAAATTGCAAAAAGCATATGATAAAGTGCCTATAGATATTAATTGATGGACATTGTGAAGTTAAATCAACTTTGATAAATATATTAAAATAATTCAAGATGTGTGAAGAAGCTACTACCAAAATTAAAACGGCTTGTCGGATCACATCTAATTTTCTAGACATAGTAGATATACATCAATAATTTTCACGTAGCCTATACTTATTTGCTATAATTATGGATAAATTAGCAAATGAAATACTTTGGTGTATGCTATTTCCAAATAATATTATGTTGGTAAATATAACTCAAGAAAGTATTAGTTCTAAAATAAAAAAGTGAAGGCATACTCTAAAATCAAAAAGCTTAAAAATCAATAAAAGTAAAAATAAAATATATAGAATGTAAATTAAAACATAAAAAGAGGTGAAATAAAATTGACAATTCAAGGCCAAAATGTCCTTGATTACAAAGTTACACTACCCAAGATCAATGTTTCAATTAGATGATGAAATTGATAAAGATAAAAGAAATAGGATTAGGACATGATGGTAAAAATGGACATAAGCTAAAAGGAAAATTTTATAGAATAGTAATGAGGCTTACTATCTTATACGATGCTAAATATTAGGTTGTACAAAAAAGGCATGAACAACAAATCGAAATGGTAGAAATGTGAATGATTAGATGAATATTGAATATTACAAGAAGAGATGAATTGCACACTATATATATATATATATATTGATGGGACGCGATATCGTGTATGCCGCGATATCGCATCTTTCCTTGTGATATCGCATACACGATATCGCAGCCCGTCACCAGTTCTATAAATAAGAGGTGGCTCTCCCTTGTTTGGCATATAGGAGTTAGATTGTAGCTAGACTCTGGCAGTTTGATCCCTCCAGAGATAGATTATTTTTTAGTGTATGCTCGCAGTGTGGTGAATGTAATTGTACGGCATCCTTTATTCGAGTGTGACGTACTTGGACACGCATATGACCGGAAATAAAGATTGAGATTGCTTCATCATTGCAGCATTCACTTAGTTTAATTATTTTTTATTTAATTATTATTTACTTCTTTCTTATTTAATCTCTCTTACCCTTATCTCCTAGTAATGCGGAATGAGTACGACTTAATCACGAGCATTTAAGTGTGACTACTTGGTACCCAGTGGCGTACCTAGGCCATGTGCTTGGTAATCCCAGTGGTAGTCATGCACGAGGTCCAAGATGTGTATGGATGATTAAGGAACAGATGCTCATCGCACTTAGGCTAGTTTAGATTCGCTCTTACCCTTTCCTCTTAGCTTAGATAATATTACTTTCCATTGCCTTCAGGAGTAGCATTAGGTTAGGACACATCATACACCTCACTTTGGACTAAACCATACGTGACAAAGCTAATACTAGTCCAGGTGGGAAGATAGCGAACTGTGACCTAAGGATAATTGTTTAGGTGCCACAACTAGTCCGTCTATGGAGTTCGACCGGATTGCACGTGAAAACACTTGTATTCATATGGTTGAGTGTAGGGGTACCTCGCCACCCATCATTGGCGTCGTTGCCGAGGATGATGCTAGTTATCTAGATTAGTTATATCATACAAGGTCATTGTATAAGGACTTAACGATCTATCTTTTAGAACAAAATAATTATAAAAAGTCACATTCAAATTCACACACAACTTTACAACAATGCCTCTTCTACAAGATCACGATAATGCCACACTTAGTGAGGAAGTTCATTGGAGAACCAACAAACTATATGACGATGAAGATTGGAGTATACAACCTGAAGTAGGGGTTTCTTATAAACATGAACAAAATCAACGTCATCACAACACACAAAAGCATAACTTACCCGATGACGATGAACCCCTACTGGCCACTACAAGCTTAACGCAAATACAGGAGGCTATTTGAATCTCATGTAGGAAACGTAAAGTGAGCCATCTACCCAAGCTTGATTTAAACAACTTTCCTAAATTTTCAGGAGGCTATGATTTAGATCCGTATCAACATTTACAAGCCTTCTATGATGCCTGCACATGGAAAAACATTGATAACATGTGGCAAAAACTTAAGCTCTTTCCTATGACACTCGTTGACCAAGCAAAAGTATGGTATAGATCGTTAAAACCAAATTTGATACAATGCTGGTCAACAATGGTAGAAGTATTTAATGAAAAATATCAAACCTACGCAAGAGTGTCAACCTTGAGGAAACAAATCCAAGGATGGAAACAAGCACAACATGAATCCTTGGACATGGCCTTAGAAAGATATTATGCACTGTTAAACAACTATCCAGGTCATGGGTTTTCCGAAGAAAGGCTAATGCACCATATCATTGATGCAACAAGAGAGACCTTAGGAATGTATGCCCAAGGTCAACTATACGAACTACGAACCCATCAAGTCCAAGAGATTATTAAGCAGGTAGCAAAAGAAGAAGGAGAAATGGCTAGATGGGAGAGTGTTGAAAAACATCAGCGGGACTAAAAACTCAACTTAACAAAGGTCCATGATCATAAAAAGGAGAAATCAACCAATCTCAAGGTGGAAACATCATTTTTTCCAACACAACAATCATTAGAAGAGGTCGAGGTAAAGATCAATAAGATGTTGGAATGGACGTATCAAAAGTGTGGAGAATTTATCAACAATATTGGAGATAGAGTTTTGACAACCTAAGAAGCAAGACAAAACATTAGACATTCAGAAAGAAGGGATGAAGGAAACAAGTGCTCAACTACCAATCATACGTATGAATGCAACATATGCCTGTATGATCACCCCAAGGGCCAATGCCCAATATTGTTACATTTACATGAGCATTGGGGAAACACGTTACATCCAGAGTTCGTACAGAGATACTATGTTCGATCACAGTGGCAACAATCCCAGTCATGGGGGAGACCACCCTTAGACTGGAGACACCCTTCATCTTATCCGAATCCAAATGCTTATCTAGTTCAGCATCCTGTTTCTCCAACTGGGCCATAGTACTCTATTGCACCACATTACTATTCTCCATAATACTATCAACCCATACCTCCAACACAACCACCACCTTGTGCATCTTATACTCCTCCTAATTTTCAACAGTCTCATACTTTCCCTCCTTCCACATTGCCACACATTGTTCCTAAGGTGTATGTACCACAGCAACAACCCACGAACACTACTTGTGCTACTACTACCAACAACAGTGAGAAACCTCCTCAACATCAAAAGCACCCCTTCTTTAAACATAACCGTAAGAAGGGACAACATAATTTCGAGGCCACTGCATCCTCCGACTTAGCACAAGCCCAACACTATGGTGCACCCTCATCTTCAAATCCAACGCCTCATGTTACTTCATCAGGGTCACCAACTAACACTCCAACAACCATACGGCCCAATGAACACAATCAGGGAAGGCAACATCCCAATCCTTGCATACCATCTAACGGTCCCAAATATCATAGTGGGTCAACTTGTTATCCAGGAACTACATTGTATAAAGTGCCCCACTATGCTTACTATAATTAAGTGTGTGAACCCCGAGGGGATAAATATGATTGGGCCCCAATATTTCCAACATGTAAGGATCCTCATCTTTCACTTATTAATCCTTTCCATACTCAACTGCTTAGTTATGGGGGATATCCCCCATTCTAATTACAAGTAGGGTTAATAAATATTTTTCATTTTCTTTAATTTTTCAATTTTTTGTTTTTCTAGTTTTTCATTTTTCAACTTTCTTGTATTATCTTTATGTCTTTTCACGTTTTTTGTAAGTAATCTCATCCATGAATAAACCACTCATGTGGATCATTGGTTGAGGTGTGTTCTATGTTATTAAGTCTCAAGTGATCAATTATGTGGATAGTGAGCCCATTACACCCACTCATCCACTCTACAAATAAGAGGTTCTATTCATGGGTACAATGATATTCTTGACATTTTAAAACTTAAAATTAATTTTGTGTTCATTGTACCCCGAATGAAGAAGGATGGACCAAGAGGGAATGATTAGGGTGTGACATCAAGGGGACTTGTGGATTCTCTTTGGTGACATCTATGGGAGTTGTCATGCAACGTGGTTGTACTAAGATCCTTATAGATCTAACGAAAAATGGGAGTAAGAGTAATCAAACGGGCACTCAAAAATTCAAATGTTGTTCAAGGGGGTTCCACTGGAAAGACATGTACCCATGCCTGAAGGTTGGTGGCTTCTCTGTATTCAGAAAAAAAAAGAGGAAAAAAAAAACAAAGTGCCACAAAACAAAAATCACTCCTCCCTTGAATAAAACGTGAAGTGATCGTATGCCTTGTTGTTATGGTACTCTCATAGTTGCTCATCATGAGATGAAACAATGCAATGTCATTGATTAGAGGTATGGACTTGGTCCTGATCTTAGAACGATGGGTTAATGACACATTAATCATGCTTTACACGCAGGATTCACTGTGCCCTAGGTCAGTTACCTCATGTCCCAATCTCTACAATCCCTTTCTATAGTTCATCTCATCTCACTATTCGTGTAGTTCTAGCTCATGTCCCATGTAACATATAATTCTCATCTCATTCTGGTTAATATTACATGTGTGTGTTTTGTGGAGTTAGTGCGGATTACATTTAACACTTCTAGTGCTCATAGACACTTTAAGTGTGGTTACACAAGGGCATTATAGGTTGAAACCTGCTTTGGGGAGGACCCACTTGCATAATTTTTTGTAATCTTCACTTATGACATAGCTCACACCCACCATTTGTTACCCTCAACATTATTTTTCAATTGATTTTCTTTCCCTATTATTATATTACTAAATTTCAATGTTCTGATGTACCATTACATACCCTTTTTCTTACCACCCAAGGTTTTATTGATAAAATCCACATCGTCATCATTAATGGTGCCTCTCAAATTCATCAAATTGCCCTAGAACATCTTGATCATAGCCAATGTCCTCAATTTTGATCGTTAATTTCAAGAAAATATTTTAAAAAGTTGGTATTTTCATGATGTCTCATGTTACTAGGGACATGATATCGCATACATGATATCGCATCAGACGAGATATCGTGTATGTGATGTACCGTATGCGATATCGCGTCCCTGCCGCCTATAAATAGGTCAACACCCCCCCCCCTCCCCCCCACAACACTTAGCATCATTTTGTCATCCACATGGGAGGAATTTTTGAAATTTTTCTCTGCAACTTGCGATTAAGTGACCCTTGCTTTTCTCACTATATCTCACTCGCTGGTGCTCCGATTTTTGTTCCATCTGAACTTACTTGAACCCAGAGTGTTTAGCTTAGTCGTAGGGGAGGGACACTTCCCGAAAAGTGCCTAAATTATTTGAAATTTATCATTGCCCAAAGGACTTAATCTAGGGTAATTAACTCTTAACACTTAAAATAATTGTGCCTAAAAATCATTTAACCCTTAGGTATACCGAGAAACTAAAATGGCAACCACCTACGTCACAGGACTCATTATTACAAACTTTCAGGCATTATCACACGTGATAACATAAGATCATTAATTAAGGTAAGCAGTAAGGTATAACTTAAATTCTAAAACAACCTTACTAATGCTTGGCTCATGTGATTGCAGATGGCCCCAAAATGTGGACAACAGGAGGGTCCTGCTCAAGGTGGAAAGAAATGATCTCAGAGAGGTGGAAGACAAGGTCCTGCTAGACAACATGAAGAACAGGAGGAGCAATCATTTAGCATTCATCAAGATAAACCTCCTACCAGATGGTCTAGGCAGGTAGAAGGAGGAACTGCTGCAGTACCTGAATCGGGACAACAACTCACGTTGCCCCAAGATTGTGTTTAGGCTATCCATGAGAAGTTCACATTCGCTGTGGTGATTGTGAAGTTGGAATTTTAATCATTCGCAGAGTTCACTCCTGAGGCCATTAGGGATCACCTCAAAGGGTCTCCCATATGGCCTATCCTCTTTGAAAGCGATGCCTGGTACTTAGGAGAGATGTACAAATTTTGGCACAATAGGGAGCAAGGCACCACTATTAATATTTGTGGTGTAACAGTTGAATTCTCTATGTAGACCATTTTGGAAGTGTTAAACCTTCCAAATACAAGGCCCCAGGTTGCTTGGTTATCCACTCATTCAAACCCCGATGTGCGAAAGGTTTGGTTGGAGAAGGCTTATGGTTGAGATAATGCATTTGGTGAATTGACAATAGAAGAGAGGGTTTACTTCAAAATTGGGACATATCACCTCTTCCCCACAAAAGGCCTAAAAAGGATATTGACGTATGCCGCTAGAGGATGCATAGTGTTGATGAGAAAGGTTAATGCTAACCTACCCCATCTATCTTTGACGGAGATCCTGAGGTGGTTCGAAGAACGAAAGACAGGGAAGATGGCACTACCCTTCACTTGTCTTATCAGAAAGCTTTGCCAATGTGCTGGTATTTGAGGATACACCAATGAAATCCTCTGAAAAGCCCAAACTGCTTCATATGCTGAATTGCTAAAGGCGCCAGCTCCAAGAAAAAGCACTGGCAAAGATTTGGGACCAGAACAAGAAGAAGAACATATGGCTGGACCCAATAAACCTCCAGTCATGGGTCCCAGTCAACAACAAGAAGCAGGGCCTAGCACTAGCCAAGATCAATCGCCACCATCGTAAGACTATAGACCATCGATGAGCCATCTTGGGACCATTGCTAAGACGGTCAGTTGGGGAAGTCATGATGACGCAAACCTCCTCCGTGTCATCAATGATGCCATTCAGCCTACGGTTTCGTTGGATCGCATAAGGGGAGAAGTATCCATTCAAACAGGAGGAGGGGAGAGTAGATGGTCACAAAAGATCTTAGGAAATGCAACATCTTTCCAGGTGCAGTTAGAGACGGGTGAAGGGGCCACTGTGGTGGTCATGCAACACCAGAATGCCGCAGAAGCTACAGAAGTGGTCGCAGACCACATAAAAGAATCCTTCAACGTACCTGTTGTACCATTGGAAGATCTCTCAGGAGCATGGGATGCTCAAACTCTAGCCGGAACCTCAATGACTCCTACAGAACATGAGGATGCACTTGATCGATTGCTTCAAATAGGACAAGTAATGATGTCCCTATTTGACATCCCGCAGGATGTTACAGCAATTCAGTCAGACCTCATTTTCACAAAGGGGAAGATGGTCTTAATAGAGGTAAGGGATGAGCATGCTGAAGCTGAAGTATAGAAACTATAAGAGCAGCTCGTGGGCTTACAAGTAGCACAGTGGGACCCTCTGCAATTTGTTCCTGCAAACCAGCTAGAAAACTTTAGAACCGAGTAGCTAACCAAATTAATCGTAGAGAATAAAAAGGTGGCTGAAGAAAAAGAGAAGACTTTTTGAGATGCCTCCGCAGCACAGGTGCAAACCCATGTGCATCTTAAGGGACTCAAGGCCTTACAAGAAGAAAACAAGCAGCTGGTTGCAAACAATCTTCGGTTGACCACTATAGAAAACCAAAAGAACATTCTCGATGAACACTTTCATCAATTACGAGAATAATTCATCCAGGTCAATCGAGATGTGAGTCGTTTAGCCAGAGAAAATTGAACCCTCTTAATGGAGGAGGTACACACCATTCGTCAAAAGCCCGCAATTGAGATAAGTGCATGGCAGAAGGAGGCTAAACAACATGAGAAGCTAAAGGAGCACTTCCACGATCAGGTGGGGATGTATAAACAGATCCTTGAAAAGGAGATCCATATGGCCAAGGCTCAAATCAATACTATCAGTGCTGAACACACTGATTGGCGGGCCATATTGGACACATATGCCTTCGCTCACCAAGCAGAAGTTAAGAATCGAGACCTATAGATTCAGGACTTGACAAAGTACATGGAGTTGGAAAACCTAAGATATGCCAACCTTGCCATGTTAATAGCAGGGTGCCCAAGGTTAGAGCTCGAGCAGCAGGTAGCAACCACCCACATTAAATACGAAGAAGAATTTGCAGAATGCAAGAAGCTATTGAAAAAACTAGATGTTGCAAATCCTGAATGTGATGTGGTAAAAGCCAACTACCAGGGACAGAAATATGTCACAACTGACTTGGCTCGACGGCTAACGGACCTTCATGAATACAAGAACAAAGCCAAAGCCTATGAGGAGGAATGACGGGTGTTCACGACTTAGTATGTTAAGGCCAACCAAATGTTCCCGCAACTACCTTGTCCATGGGAGGTGCCGACTCCACCAAACATTGGAACATTAGCATGGATGGCACAAGACCCTTGGACTGAAGAGGAGAAGCTCCAAGCCATACTTCAACATCATCAAACCTCAAAACCTGGAGCACAAGACAAAGGGAAGGCACCAATGGAGGAGCCACCGCCACCAGGAACTACATGAGTTCCAAATTTTTGTAGTTGTAGCATATTATGTGTGTTGTGTCTTTATTTTTTTTTCTTCCCACACTGTGGCATCATCCCATTTCTTTTTCCATCTAATAATCCCATACTTATCCATTGTGTAATCATTGTAACTCGAGGACTAGTTTTTATTCAGTCGTGGGGGTATGATGGGATGTGATATCGCATGGGACGCGATATCGCATCTGCCACGATATCGCGCTGTGATATCGCATCTTTTTCTGCGATATCGCGTATGCGATATCACAGCCCACCACCAGTTCTATAAATAAGAGGTGACTCTCCCTTGTTTGGCATATAAGAGTTAGATTGTAGCTAGACTCTGGTAGTTTGATCACTCCAGAGATAGATTATTTTCCAGTGTATGCCCACAGTGTGGTGAATGTAATTGTACAACATCCTTTATTCGAGTGTGATGTACTTGGACACGCACATGACTGGAAATAAAGATCAAGATTGCTTCATCATTGCAGCATTCACTTAGTTTAATTATTTGTTTATTTAATTATTATTTACTGCTTTCTTATTTTAATCTCTCTTACCCTTATCTCCCAGTAATGTGGAATGAGTACAACTTAATCATGAGCATTTAAGTGTGACTACTTGGTACCTAGTGGTGTACCTAGGCCATGCGCTTGGTAATCCCAGTGGTAGTCATGCACAAGTTCCAAGATGTGTACGGATGATTAAGGAACAGATGCTCATCGCACTTAGGCTAGTTTAGATTCGCTCTTACCCTTTCCTCTTAGCTTAGATAATATTACTTTCCATTGCCTTCAGGAGTAGCATTAGGTTAGGACACATCATACATCTCACTCTGGACTAAACCATACATGACAATGCTAATAGTAGTCCAGGTGGAAAGACAGCAAACTGTGACCTAAGGATAACTGTCTAGGTGCCACAACTAGTCCTTCTGCAGAGTTCGACTAGTTCGTGCGTGAAACGCTCATATTCGTATGGTTGAGTGTAGGGGTACCTCACCACTCATCATATATATATTAAAGGAAGACTTTGAGTATCTTCTATTTTAGATAAGCTATAAGAATGGTGTCTTAAATGGTTTGAACATATGCATAGGAGATTAAATAATGAACATATTAAGAAAAAAGTTTATGCATTATTGTTCTATGAAAGCCACTAAAATGAAAATCAAGAAAGACAGAAAAAGTGAGTAAAGATGATATGAAAAAATTACCAATGAATAAGCATCTATCTCTTCATAGGTGCAAATGGCAAAAGAGACTTCATATAGTTGACCCCATTTTGTTTGGACAAGGATAGGATGATGACAATGATAATGATCATTGGAGTCTTATGCTTGTCCACGTATCTATCCCAAGCTAAGGTTAAGCTAATAACTTAGAAATTGCATATTAACAAGCAAATAAAATATAACTTTTTAAGCTTCCCAATTGACTCATATATACTTTATATGATACTATCACTTTAGTTATTTTATTTTTCTATTAATTACTTCTCATGGTTGTGAACAAACATCCTTACTCTATAAGCATTCTTTTTTGTAAATTTCCCCAATATCTCTTTAACTAGTATTGGTTATATTTTATGTAATGATTCATTAATATTTTTAATAATGTTGTATATTGTAGTAGTTTTTCTTTAAATAAATATTGAATTTTGAATTCTCTTAAGAATTTCAAGTATTAATTCTTTATATGTAAGGAATTCTAAAACTAGTCTAATAGATTTAAGAGGTCTTAGTGGATGGAAGTAAAAATTTCAGTTTCAATTATATTTAAAAAAAGTAATCAACATTATATATATGAGTTTAGCAAGTTTTTGAATGTTTATTTTTTTCTTGTTGCTCTACAATCTTTGCAATTATTCATGCCATGTCATTTTTCTAAGTCCATTATAAATTCTTCCATAACCTTTATTATAACATGTCAGAACTAATTATTTATCTTTCTATTTACTTGTTTCCAATTCCACTTACAAATCATAAACCTTTCTTGGGACCTCAAAATAATTGTAATATATGTACAACCTAAGATATATAGTCCAATTAGAACTTTATAACTTAACATTACCTACTAGAATCTTTTTAAATCAAGAGTTGCACCACTACGCTAACACCTCGTTGTTAATAATAATAATAATCATCATCATCCTAGCCTTGTCCCAACAAAATGGGATTAGCTACATGAGTTCCTTTTTGTAATTCACCTCTATGAAAAGCTAGATCTTTGTTTAATGGCAAATCCTTATCCATTTTCTACAATAATCAAGCCTTAGCATCTACAAAATTTGAAAAAGAACTTATCCATGAAATTTAGCAAGGTTTTAGAGCTAGCTACAACCTTGATACTAACCCTCCTCCTTTTGCATTCGAGCTTGAGACTAGCATTGGCAGAGTTATTGTAAATAATCTTAATGTGATAATTAAAATTTTCCATATAAAACATCTTTAATCATATCTAATAGGTTGTAAATACAATCATTGTGGCGTGGCACTTGTTATCTATTATGTTAGCTTCCTCTTTTGTGCATGCTCATTCACTTTCTAACCCCAAGGGGCCTACTTTCTTCTCCACAAACATAATCTAAGCATGCCCCCACAAACATAAACTAAGCATAAAAAATTGGAGCAATTTGAGGTACTTGTTTTTGATCAAGGCTATCTCCACATACTAGCTTTAGATTTCCAAAGTATCACAATGATCATGGGGGCCACCTTAAAATAGGAATCTTTCCTTCTTCACGTAGTACTCCATCTGATGTGATGATATAGATTATCAAACCATATCCTAGGTGTTGATTAGTGATGAGTCATGAATTTGCTGGCTGTGATATCGCAGTAGCCGTGATATCGCATCCGCGATATCATAGCCGACGCGATATCGTGTACGTGATATCACGTACGCAATATCGCAGTATGTCTTCTCATCTATAAATAAGAGGTAGACAGATCCGATAAGGAGTTTTTCAGTTCTTAGTTTAAGTGTTAAGTTTTATGTAGTTCTTCTCTTAGCCCTTCTCTCCCATTGTATGCCCGCAGTGTGGTGATTGTAATTGTACGGCATCCTTATTCGAGTGTGACGTACTTGGACATGCACATGATCATAAATAAAGATCGAGATTACTTCATCATTGTAGCATTCACTTAGCTTAATTATTTATTTGATTGTTATTTATTTCTTTCTTAGTTAATATCTCTTCACCCTAAACTCTTGTTAAACGTGGAATGAGTACGACTTGATTACGAGCATTTAAGTGTGACTACTTGGTAACCCAGTAGCATACCTAGGATCTGCGCTTGGTAATCCCAATGGTAGTCGTACACAAAGTCCAAGATGTGTACAGATGATTGAGGAACAGATGCTCATCGCACTTAGGCTAGCTTAGATTCTCTCTCACCCTCTCTCTTTTAGCTTAGTTAATATTATCTTCCATTGTCTTCAGGAGTAGCATTAGCATAGAAATACATCATACACCTCACTCTGGACTAAACCATACATGAAAAATTTAACACTAGTCCAGATGGGAAGCAACCTAAGGATAATTGTCTAGATATGACAACTAGTTCGTCTGCGGAGTTCAACTAGATAGTGCGTGAAACGCTTGTATTCGTATGGTTGAGTGTAGGGATACCTCGCCACTCATCATTGGCACCGTTTCCGGGGACGGTGCTAGTTATCTAGATTAGTTATATCATACAAGGTCGTTGTATAGGAACTCACGATATATCTCTTAGGAAGAAGAAATAATTACGAAAATTCACATACAAATTTAGACACAATTTCACAACCATGCCTCTCCTACAAAACTACGAAAATGCCACATCTAGTGAGGCAATTCATTGGAGAACCAACAAATTATTTGACAATGAAGATTGGAGTGCGCAATCTGAAGTGGGGATTTCTTATAAACATAAACGAAGGAAACATCATCCCAACACCCGAAAGCATAACTTACCTGATGACGATGAACCCCTACTGGTCACTACAAGCCTAACGCAAATACAAGAGGCTGTTTGAATCTCCCATAGGCATCGTAAAGAGAGCCATCTACCCAGGCTCAATTTAAACAACTTCCCTAATTTCTTAGGAGGCAATGACTTAGATCCGCATCAACATTTACAAGCCTTCTACGATGCCTGCACATGGAACAACATTGATAACGGTTGGAAAAAACTCAAGCTCTTCCCTATGACACTCGTTGGCCAAGCAAAAGTATGGTATAGATCGTTAAAACCAAATTCAATATGACATTGGCCAATAATGGTAGAAGTCTTTAATGAAAGATATCAAACCTATGCAAAAGTGTCAGCCTTGAGGAAACAAATCCAAGAGTGGAAACAAGCACAACATGAACCCTTGGACATGGCCTTAGAAAGATATTATGCACTGTTAAACAATTGTCTAGGCCATGAGTTCTCCGAAGAAAGGCTAATGTACCATATCATTGATGGGCTTCATGATGAAACAAGAAAGACCCTAGGGATGTATGCCCAAGGACAACTATACGAACTACGAACCCATCAATTACAAGAGCTTATTAAGCGGGTAGCAAAAGAAGAAGGAGAAATGGATAGATGGGAGAGTGTTGAAAAACATCAACGGGACCAAAATCTCAACTTAACAAAGGTCCATAATCACAAAAAGGAGAAATCAACCTACCACAAGGAGAAAGAACCACCTTTGTCGAAACAACAATCGTTAGAGGAAGTCAAGGCAAAGATCAATAAGATGTTGGAATGGACACATAAAAAGTGTCGAGAATATATTGATATCATTGGAGATAGAGTTTTGACAACCCAAGAAGTAGGACAAAGTATCAGTGGACATTCAAAAAGAAGGAATGAAGAAAATAAGAGCTCAACTGCCGATCATACATATGAATGTAACATTTGCCTGTACAATCACCCCAAGGGTTAATGCCTAATCTTGTTACATTTATATGAGCATTGGGGAAGCATGTTACATCCAGAGTTCGTACAAAAATACTATGTTTGATCACAGCGACAACAATCCCAGTCATGGGGGAAACCATCCCTAAACTAGAGACACCCTTCATATCATCTGAATCCAAATGCTTATCTAGTCTAATATCCTATTTCCTCAACTGGGTCAGCATACTCTATCTCACTGCATTATCATTCTCCTCAATACTATCAGCCCATGTCCTCAACACAACCACTGCCTTGTGCACCTTACACTTCTTCTAATTTTCAACATTCTCATCATTTCCCTCCTTCTACATTGCCACCAATTGTTCCTAAGGTGTCTACACCACAACAAAATCCCCTAAACGTTACTTGTGCTACTATTGCCAATAGCAGTGAGAGACCTCAGCAACATCAAAGGCGTCCCTTATTTAGAAATGACCCTAGGAAGGGATAACACAATTCCAAGGCCATTGCATCCTCCAACTCGGCACAAGTCCAACATTGTGGTGCACCCTTATCTTCGAACCCAATGCCTCATGTCACTTCATCAGGGCCACCAATTAACACTCCAACAATCATACAGCCCAATGAACACAAGCATGGAAGGAAACATCCCAATCCTTGCATACCATCTTACTGTCACAAATATCATAGTGGGTCAACTCCTTATCAGGGAACCACATCTTATAAATTGCCCCACTACGCTTACTATAATCAAGTGTGTGAACCCCAATGGGGTAAGTATGACCAAGTCCCAATATTTTCAACATGCAAAGATCCTCATCTTCCATTTATTAATCCTTGCTATCCTTAACTATTTAGTTATGGGGGATATCCCCCATTCTAGTAACAAGTAGGATTAATAACCACTTTTTATTTTCTTTAATTTTACAACTTTTTGTTTTCTAGTTTTTCAATTTTCAATTTATTGTTTTATCATTTTGTCTTTTTATCTTTTTGCGTTTTTGTAAGTAATCTTATCTTTGAATAAAACACTCATGTAGCTCATTGGTTGAGGTGTGTTCTATGTTATCAAGTCTCAAGTGATCAATTATGTGGATAGTGAGCCCATTACACCCACTCATCCATTCCACAAATAAGAGGTTCTGATCAAGGGTACAATGATATTCTTGACATTTTTAAAACTTAAAATTAATTTTGTGTTCATTGTACCCAGAATGAAGAAGGATGGACAAAGAGGGAATGATTAGGGTGTGACATCAAGGGGACTCATGGATTCTCTTTGGTGACGTTTGTGGGAGTTGTCATGCAACGTGGTTGTACTAAGATCCTTGTAGATCTAACGAAAAATGGGAGTAAGAATAATCAAAAGG